>SJYX01024746.1:354682-519207 GCA_006410675.1 Oreotragus oreotragus | reverse complement strand
GATCACAACAAACTGTGGGAAGTTCTTAGAGAGATGAGAGTAACAGACCATTGTACTTGTCTCCTGAGAAACCTGTGTGGGTCAAGAAGCAGCAGTCAGAACAGACATGGAACAACTGACATTCGAATTGTGGAAAGGAGTATGACAAGGCTGTATATCGTCGCCCTGCTTATTTACCTTCTGTGCAGAGTACATCATGCAGAATGCCAGGCTGGATGAAACACAAGCTGGAATCAAGATTGCTGAGAGAAATATCAACCTCAGATATGCAGGTGATACTACTGTCATGGCAGAAGGTGAAGAGGAACAAATGACACTCTTGATGAGGGTGAAAAAACTGGCTTGAAACTTAGTATTTAAAAAGTTAAGATCATAGTACCTGGTCTCATCACTTTATGGCAAATAGAAGAGGAAGAAGTGGAAGCAGTGACAAATTTTATTTTCTTGAGCTCCAAAGTCACTGCAGGCAGTAATTGCAGCCAGGAAAATAAAAGATGCTCGCTCCTTGGAAAGAAAGCTATGACAAACGTAGACAGAATATTAGAAAGCAGTGACATCACTTTGCCGACAGATGTCTGTGTAGTCAAAGCTATGGTTTTTTCAGTAGTCATGTCTGGATACGAGAACTGGACCATAAAGAAGACTGAGTGCCGAAGAATTGATGCTTTCAAATTGTGGTGCTGGAGAAGACTCTTGAGAGTTCCTTGGAAGCAAGGAAATCAAACCATTCAATCTGAAAGGAAATCAACCCTGAATATCTGTTGGAAGGACTTGTTCAAACTGAAGCTCCAATACTTCGGCCACCTGATGCAAAGAGCCGACTCATAGGAAAAGACCTGATGCTGGGTAAGACTGAAGGCAAAAGGAGAAGGGGATGGCAGAGGACCAAATGGTTAGATAGCATCACCAACTCAACCGACATGAATTTGAGCAAACTCTGGGAGTTGGTGGAAGACAGAGGAGCCTGGTATACTGCCGTCATGGTGTTTCAAAGAGTTGGACATGACCTAATGACTGAAGAACAATAACAAAGGCCCCTTTGTATCCTCCCCAGTCATACTCACCTTTCCTTCTTTCTTTCCCAGTGGCAACCAGTCTTATAATTTGTGTGTGTGTTTCCTGCCCATGTTAAATTATATATATATAATATAAAATTATCCACATGTATATACATATAACCATCCATCCATCTGTCCATCTGTACACATCATATAGTAAAATTTGGCATAATTTTAATACCATTTTTTAATTGAGATCTGATTTACAAAGTGAAATACACAAATCTTAAGTGTAAATTTGAATTATGATGAATGTATATACAAGTGTAGCTCATATCCCTTTCAAGTGGAGAATATTTTTCCATTACCCTAGGAAGTTCCTTAAAGTGCTTTCTGAGATAATCTCCTGAACCCTAGAGGCACCCACTCTTGTTTTTTCTTCTCTGTGCTGGTTTAGTGTTTTGGGTTAGTACCTCATACATTATAAATCCTTAATATCTGAATTCTTTTTAGAAATTTTATTTTCATTTGTGTCTGAATTCTTTAACTCCGCTTAACAGTTTTTAGATACATCCATGTTAAAATTTATTTTGGGGGGCTCAAAATCACTGCAGGAGAAATCACTTAGAAGGAAAGTTATGACCAACCTAGATAGTATATTCAAAAGCAGAGACATTACTTTGCCAACAAAGGTCCGTCTAGTCAAGGCAGTGGTTTTTCCAGTGGTCATGTATGGATGTGAGAGTTGGACTGTGTTGAAGGCTAAGCACCAAAGAATTGATGCTTTTGAACTGTGGTGTTGGAGAAGACTCTTGAGAGTCCTTTGGATTGCAAGGAGATCCAACCACTCCATTCTGAAGGAGATCAGCCCTGGGATTTCTTTGGAAGGAATGATGCTAAAGCTGAAACTCCAGTACTTTGGCCACCTCATGTGAAGAGTTGACTCATTGGAAAAGACTCTGATGCTGGGAGGGATTGGGGGCAGGAGGAAAAGGGGACGACAGGATGAGATGGCTGGATGGCATCACCAACTCAATGGACGTGAGTTTGAGTGAACTCTGGGATTTGGTGATGGACAGGGAGGCCTGGCGTGCTGCGATTCATGGGGTCGCAAAGAGTCAGACACGACTGAGCGACTGAACTGAACTGACTGATGGCAATTTTTGCAAATGTTCCATGTATACTAGCAAAGAATGTAATTTAGTAAGTCTTAATTAGGCAACATTTATTAGTTTCATTGCTAAGATCTTCTAAATGACTACTGATATTTTTGCTTGCTTGCTCTACCAGTTACTGTGATTTGTATTTTGTTGAACTTTTGCTTTTATGTTTTTAAGGCCATCATATTCCTGATGCATTAATGTTTTTACTGTTATGAAGTGCACTCCTCTGTATGTCTAGGAATTCTTCTTTATTGTAATATCTAATGCTAGTATGATTATGTCAGCTTTCTTTTAGTTAGCGTGTGTATAATGTATCTTCTTCCACTGTTTTGCTTTCAACCTTTCTATGTATTTTATATAAAGTAAGCAGTATAGTTCATTTTAAATCCAGACTGCTTAATAGTAGTTTACTTTTAACTTTTAATATTTAGTCCATTCACATTTAAGGTACATACTGATATATCTGTTCCATTTAATTTGTGTTCTTTTTTCCAAGATTGTTTTTAGATTAATCTTTTTATTTATTGCAGTTTCCTACCTTGCTATCACTCATTCTTCTATTATTCTCTGAATGGCTACTCTAGAGATTATAACATGTGTTCTCTACTTCTTAGAATCTACTGTAAATGAGTACTTTTGCCAGTTCCTGGACGATGGCAATAATCTTGGAGTATTTTAACTCCATTTGCCCATCCCACCCCTTTGTGTTGTTGTCATGTATTTCAGATCTACCTGTATTTTTAAGCCTCACAATATATTATTATCATCATTTTATTGTTTTCAACTATGTTGTCATTATTGTCTACTTTTAGTTAGATTTACTCCTGTAATCATCTTTTCTGGTACTCTTCATGTCATCCCTGTATTTTCATGTTTGAGTCAGGGGTCATTTTCTTCTGAAAACCTTCTTTAGTTGATTTGCTGGTGACAAAGTCTTTTTGTTTGAAAACCTTTTTATTTCACTTTAATTTGGAAAGTTATTTTCATTGAGCATAGATTCCTAGGTTAGGAGTTAGTTTCCTTTTTGTATTTTAAAGCTATTATAGTTGTCTCCTGGCCTCCATTGTTTCTCTTGAAAAGCCAGCTAGCTGTTATTCTTATTAATGCTTTGAATATATTGACTTTATCCTATGGTAGATTTTAAGATTTTCTCTTTGTCTCTTGTTTTGGGCACATTTCCTATGTATGATATCCCTACATTTTCTTTCCTTTCAATTTCTCTAGCTTGAGGTTCATAGAACTTGAATCTGTTGCTTGGTGTATTTCATCACATTTTTAGTGTTAAGAAACTGCTTTAAAAAAAAAAAGAAAGAAACTGCTTTTGTTTCATGCTCCCTCTCCTCTCTTTCCAGGATTTAGACCATTACACCCATATCATGTATGTCTCTTTTCCTTACTTTCCATCTTTTTCCTCGCCATTTATTATAGTAGTTTCCTGGGTATTTTCTCCTGGCCTAGTTTCCAGGTGACTAATCCTCTTCTCCTATAGCTCATCTTTTCCATCCAAAATTTCTGCTTTCTATTTTTTCCCTGAAATTCGGGTTTCTAATTAAAATTTTCACTTGTCTTCTATTTCTGAAGCTTATTAATCACACTGATTTTTAAAGTGTGTTTCTCATAATTTCTTTGGGTCTGTTTTTTATCATTTCTTTGTTTTGGTCACTTGGTTGTCTATTAGTATGCCTAATTATTTTTGATTGAATAATGTATGAACATTTATATAAGCCTGTCTGCTTCTAGAAAATACTTAGTTTTTTTCCTGATTGGCAGTTAATCCCTGATTAGATCAGGGTTCTACATTAGTTCATGCCTGGGTATTGGGTTTAGTCTATTTCCCCTATACTCCTTCAGTGATCTTAACTCAAATTTAGGGGTTTACTTGAGCACCCTCTCCCTTTGAGGGTCATGAATGCCGTATTTTGTCACCTCAGTTTTATGAGTGCCATGGCTCAGACGGTAAAGCGTCTGCCTGCAATGCGGGAGACCTGGGTTCAATCCTTGGGTCAGGAAGATCCTCTGGAGAAGGAAATGGCAACCTACTCCAGTACTCTTGCCTGGAAAATCCCATGAGTATTTTGTCACCTCAGTTTTATGAGTGCCATGGCTCAGACGGTAAAGCGTCTGCCTGCAATGCGGGAGACCTGGGTTCAATCCTTGGGTCAGGAAGATCCTCTGGAGAAGGAAATGGCAACCTACTCCAGTACTCTTGCCTGGAAAATCCCATGGACAGAAGAGCCTGATAGGCTACAGTCCATGGGGTCACAAAGAGTCAGACATGACTGAGCGACTTCTCTAAAAGCCCTTCTCAGCTTTTCACCTTTTAGCAGCTCATTTGTGGTCTGCCTTTCTCCCTCCCTACACATATTTTGTGTAGTTTAAGAATCTCAAAATGCCTTGAAGGTAAAAGTCCAGCAAAAGAACCCTTCTCTACAGGGCCACTTTTCTGCTATTCCCTTCATTCCAGACTGTCTCTAGCTAATAAGGCCTACTTATGCCACCCAGGAACTGGCAAATGTCACAAGGGAAAACCTGTCAGAGAATGTAGGACTCCAGAGAGGACATTTAGTAGTTGAATTAAAAAAGAAACTTAGTATCACTAGTAAATTCAGCTAGATTTTGTTAAGCAATATGTGCTAAGTACTAGGAGATACAAAAGACTCAGTCCCTGACCCTACTGTATTTGATAATATAATAGAAGATATTATAACACTGTAGCGATTTACAACATTGTAAGATTAGAGATGATTAAGAGTGTTTCTGGGAATAGAAGTTAGAATTTAACCGAGATGTAGAAGACAAGTAGAAGCTCTCTGAAGACTCATCTTTTGAACTGCGATGTGAAGAGTGAATGGGATTTGGCCAGCTGAAGGTGGCAGAATGGGACATTCATTGTAGAGGGTGGCGCATGCACAGACAGAGAAGGACGCGAGAGTGTAACTCATTTGGGCAATTTTAAGTCATGTAAGCAGATGATATGAGAGTAGAAGATGAGTCAGAATTTAGCAGTGGCTGATACAACCTGTAACCTGTGTGATCCATGCTGAAACATATGAATTTCATCCTGAAAGCTATGGAACAACTTTAAGACTGAACATATTAGTATTTTATAAAGGTTACTCTGTCAGCAGTTGAGATGAACTGGGGCCAGGAGGTCCAGCTAAAAGACTTGCTCTTACCAAAGAATTAAAATTAGCAAGTAATTTTGCCTGAATTTGAAGATTAGTTTCATTATACCTCCAGATAGTTTTCAAATTTTATTTAAAGTTCTGGTCATAAAAGATTCCTATTACTTTTTTTAAACAATGTTTAACTTAGGTGAAAAGTCTTCTGTTTTCCCTATAATGTAGTTGGTTCTTATATATTCTTACAGAACTTGTTCCATGTGTTAGCATTTCTCTTTTGTTTTCCTTTGTTTTTAAATGAGATTTTATTTAAACAATGTTTCATGGACACTATACCTGACAGTATGTATAGATATAGTTCTCTTTATAATGACTGCATTATATTTTACTATGTAAATGTGATATCCTTACTTAACCTAATATTTTACTGAAGAACATTTAGGTTATTTTCAGGTTTTTAATATTATAAAAACGCTACAGTGAACATCTCTGTCAAGTTGGGTAGGTTTTCTATAGAATATATTCCTAAAATGGAATTTCTGACTAAAAGATATATGTATATTTAGAATTGTGATAGATACTGCCAAATTGTCTTCTGACAAATGGAATCACGTTATACTACCTCCCACAGTATTTGAAAGAACCCACATAATGATATCACTGGATATTTTGATATTCTAAATTTTTCAGTATGATTTGTAAATAATACTTCATTTTCTTTTCAATAATAATTGATTAGTCTTCCACATTTTTGTTAGTGATTTATAGGTATTTCTTTTTCTATTAATTGTGTCTGACCCTTTTTGACCATTTTTCTATTTGATGGTCCACATGTGTCTTATTGATTTATAAGACCTTTTTATATATTGAATTTTTTTAGTTTATTACATGTGTTGAAGGTGCTATTTCTAGTTTTTTATTTATCTTTTTTTTTTTTTTATGCTGTGATTCTTACCTGTCTTTTGAGAAAAACTGTCATAAAGCTAACTTCCAAAATATGTCCTGGACTTAGAGAGTTTAAAGTCATTTCTTAAACTTCCAAGGAATATATTACACTAATACAATTTGAATAATTCCAGAGTATAAAAAGAGAGAGAAACCTTTCAGTTTTTTTAATAAAACAAACATAATGCTAATTTTTAAATCCAGTAAAAAAAATTATCCACTCCAACAGACTTTATAAATCAATCTCATTTATGATTATAAACACAAAAATTCCTTAATGAAGTATTAGCAAGGTGAATGTTATCTGCGCAATGAATAAATAATATATAACGATCAAGTGGGATTCATGTCAGAATTTCTGTTTCATAGGAAAATGTCTCAATATCAGAGAAATAAATTCTATAAATATGTCAAGAGCTTTTTAAAAAGGAGGTAATCATTATAATAGATGCCAGAATGGTGTTTTTATAAAACTTAAAATCTTATTCTGATTTTTGTAACCTTAGTAAAATTTTATTAGATGAATAGTTCTTCAAGGATGCTTATTATAAGTTTTCTGTCTTACAGTGTTTGGGGAACTATAAGGTAATTTAGCCATGTAAGAGAAGAAAAGAGATACAAATAATAGTAGATATAGCTAATAACAACAGAGCATTTATTTTATGCCTAGTACCATTTGATTATTGAACATTATTATTTCATTATCACAGATTATGATAATATCACAAATAAGTGCCACAAATATAGAAACTATTTTTTTATACTATGTAAAGTTGTAGAAAGTAAGACAGTGACAGTTTAAGATACTTGCCTAAGGTTACATGGCCAATAAATACTGAAGACTAGATTTTAACTTTGGCTGATCGACTTTACTTTTAGATATACTTCTGATACTCTAAACTAGACTTTTTTGCAATCCTTTAAAGTGTGATTGGAACAGAGCCATGCTCATTCCTTTATGTATTGTCTGTGACCACTTTTGCGCTGCAGTAGCAGTTGAGTGGTTTTGACACAGCCCTATATGCCCCATTAAGCCTAAAATAATTTACTCTCTACCCTTTACGGGAAAAAATTGCCAGCTACTGTTATAAGCCATTGAACTATCTTACCTTTGATCAAACTATGAAGGTCTTTTTTATTAGGAAAGAGAAGACACATTTATAGTTTATATTATATGAATATGTACTTGGTAAACCCAAGCATGAACTCAGAAACTGTTCTAAATAGTAATCATAAAGTCAGATTTTTTTTTTACCTAATATCCAAAATTCAGTCATCTTCCAATTTGCAAATAAGAGCCAGCTTTAGAAGAATTGGAGAATAGATCCAAGTCTCCTAAGTGGAAACACCATAAATATCTAAAGGTAAATGTAAAAAAAAATGTGAAGGATCCAAATGAAGAGAAGTTTAAACTGACTAAAACAAAAAGAGATTGAATAAACAGCCATGCCATTTCCTTGGCTGGGTGATTCAGCATTAAAAAAGACATTTTTTTAAAAAATTTAAATTAGTTTGTAAAATTAAACATGTTATTCAGAGTGCCAGGGGAATTGTTTTAACTTGATGAAATGATTCTAAAAATTCTGAAAGAAAAACATGACCAATAAAAGACCAGGAATTTTCTGAAAACTAATTTTATGACTTCAAGATGTTAAACTGAACATATGTTAAAGTTTTGCCCTTCCACAGCAAACTTTAGACATCCTTAAACTTTTAATAAACTTCTGTTTGAAACAAGGAAGGGAGTTATCTCTGGAATGGAAAAGGAGTCACTCCCTAAAGAAAGAAACAAATGGGAACCCTCTCTGGTAATCCCTAAGAACTGCATTACTGATAGTTCAGGCCAGGGTTGTTGGCTTGAGATTTCCATGCTGAAGGGGTCTTTTTAGGCCAAAAGATGGGTGTGCTCAGTTGCTCAGTCATGTTTGACCCTATGGACTATATAGCCTGCCAGGCTCCTCTGTCCATGGAATTTTCCAGGCACATATACTAGAGTGGGTTGCCATTTCCTACTCCAGGGAATCTTCCTGATCCAGGGGTCAATCTGCATCTCTTGCATCTGCTGCATTGGTGTCTCTTGGATCTCCTGCATTGGCACGCAGATTCTTTACCACTGTGCCACCCAGAAGTCATAGAAGATCGTAACCACAAAGCAGCAAAACCTAGAGAATGTAAGCATCGCAAAACAAGGGCAACAAACCTAACAGAAGATTCACTTAGATTAGATACAGTGGAAAAAACAAAAGAATCTAAAAAGGACTATATTCCTCTGAGGAATAAAAGAGGGATTTTCTTCCACAAAATAACAAACAGGAATTATGAAACAAATGGAGTGAATTATGAAAAACAAACTGTTATTGAATATTAACCTAAATATGTGTGAAGAATAGCAGATGACACTCAGCTGATGAGCTAATGAGTAGACTGGAAGATAGATGTGAGGAAATCTCCAGCATTATACAACACAAAAAGTTACAAAGGACAAGGTAAGAGACATGGAGAACCTCACCAGAAGTTACGACATCTGCTCTAATAAGAGTTCCAGAAGGAGGAAATGGAAGCTAAACTATATTTGAAGTAGTCATGGCCAAGAATGTTCCCAAACTGAACACACAGATCCTTAGGATTGAAAGATCTACCAAGTGCAAACTAAAATTTATACACATAATGATGAAGATATATAACTTACATTTTAACTTAAACTATATAGACACATCACGGTTTCCCAGATAGTGCAGTAGTAAAGAAGCTGCCTACCAAGCAGGAGATGAAAGAGACATGGCTTTGATCCCTGGGTTGGGAAGATCCCTTGGAAGAGGGCATGGCAACCCACTCCAGTATTCTTGCCTGGGAAATCCCTTGGAGAAGGAGTTGGGCAGGCTACAGTCCATGGGCTCACAAAGAGTTGGACACAACTGAGCACACACACAGAGACATCATAATAAACTTTAAAAATATCAAGAATAAAGGCAAAATTCCTAAATGTTATCTATGGAAAAGACAGTTCACTAAGACAATTCTTATCAAGAAATGACCATCTGACATTAGAATTCTTAATAACAGCTATATATGGGAGAAGATAGATGGTCTGAGGAATAAACTTTGAACTATAATTCTATGTTTAGCCATTCTGTTATTCAAGAGTAAAGGCAAAAATAAAGACATTTTCTTATCTACAAGAACTTAAAGTTATCATCTTAAGCAAAAGTACAAGTGACATTTTGAGTGGGATTATACTGTATATTACAGGATATTTAGTAATTAAATGTCAATAGGTGATTCCAGTCATTTGATAAACTAAAATACCTCCTACATATTTCAAAGAAAAGTGCTACCAGTCAAGAATTGTGTTCAACTGACTCTTAAAAATAAAGCTTGAAAGTTAATTAAAAAAAGGAAAATAAACTCAGAGGTAGTGAGATATAGGATATAATGTTGAACAAAGAAATTAGTAAATAGATTGGTAAATCTAAATAACTGTTGACCATAAAAAAGACAGAGAAAAAGTGTATGTGGTATACTAAATTTTCATAACAAGTTTGGAGTGTGGGTGGCTGAGAAAAGAATGAAGCAAAATAAAAGTAAACTTCTCCCTTCAGATGAGACCAAAGTTATTCACTTTAGTTGTTGTTCAGTGGTAAGGTGAAGGATGTTAGGAAAAAGGCGAAAAGGATATTAAAGTAATAAGCACAGTAGTTCCCCTCTTATCTTCTGTTTTGCTTTCTGTAGTTTCACTTACCTGTAGTTATCTACAGTCTGAAAATATTAAATGGAAGATTGCAGAAATAAATAATTCATAAGTTTTAAATTGCATGCCATTCTATGTAATGTTATTAAATATCTCGCTGTCCCACCCAGGACATGAATCATCCCTTGTCTTGCATATCCACACTGTGTATGCTACCCTCCCATTAGTATAGAAAAAAACATAGTATATGTAGGGTTTGGTACTGTCCACTGTTCAGGTATCCACTAGGGGTTTTGGAGCATATCCCCTGTGGATAAGGAGGGACTGTTGTACCAGAAGAAAAGAAGGATTGTTAAAAGCTTTCAGATCAAGGGGCAGTAGTGGCACTAGAGGGTGGATAGAACATACAGAACTTGATTCAATCTGACAAGACTTAAAACAAGACTTAAATGCATATATTTATCATGGAAACATGATAAATAAAAAGTACAAAAATATAGTGTCAGAAATAAGTTTAACTATATTAATATAAAAGAAAATTAGTTGGTAAAGCTCATTGATTATAATATTAACTCACATACGGCTAAAGTGAAGTGAAGTGAAAGTCACTCAGTTATGTCCGACTCTTTAACAAAGATAAATTGGCTGTATTGGGTTGTTGTGCTGTGTTTAGTCATGTCTGACTCTTCGCAACCCTATGGATTATAGCCCGCCAGGCTCCTCTACCCATGGAATTCTCTAGGCAAGAATATTGGAGTGGGTAGGCATTCCCTTCTCCAGGAATCTTTCCAACCCAGAGATCAAGCCAGGGTCTTCTGCATTGCAGGCAGATTCTTTACCAGCTGAGCGACCAGGGAAGTCCATGGCTAAAACCAAAAGCCAATGAAATCGCAGCTAAAATACAATAATACATAAAGGTTGAAAATAAAATGATAAAAAAGTATTCATTTAGAAAGTACCTCTACCTGGTGGATAACAAGGCCAAAAAAACCCAGAAACTCTCTGGGATAATAAATTATTAATAGGAACAAAGAGGAAGTATTCATTTTTATAAAAGCAAAAAAATTAACAAGAACAGTTTTAATATAAATGGCTTTAAAATATATGAAATGAAAATTATGGAACTGGAAAGGAAATAGAAAATCTATTATTATATTTGAGTCTTTAGTATAAATGTATTAAGACAGAAAGTAAAGATATAGGAGATTAAGATAACATTTAACAAGCATGTCTAATTCATATTTATCTAGAATTCTGACTCTAACATAATTTATATAGATTATTTTCAAATGCACATGGATTATTTTTATAGTAGTGTCCTAGGCCATATAGGAAGCCTTAATAAATTCCCTTTTAAAAAGTTATGTAGAACACTTTCACTAATCAAGGTGTAACAAACTTAGAATTTAATAACCAAAAGCCTCCTCAATGCATAAAAGCAGGTATTTAAATTACATATTTTAATAACTTCTAGATTAAGAAGGACTTTAAAGGAAAATGATAATTGAACAATTATATCACATTGATATCAAAACCTGTGTGATTCACACAAAGCAATACTCAAAGGGAACTTAAGAGTTTTAAAATCATTTATTGACAAGTCAAAACACTACATAAACAGCATGATATTATTTATATTAAAAAATTTTTTTCCTACACATATTTATATATGTAAAATTTGTTCTTTTTGTTTGGTGAGATCTGGAAAGATACCCAGCTCTTATCATTAATTATCTGTAGTATTCTAAGGGAAAAATACATATGTGTAAGTTAAGTAATTTTTTAAAATCAATATATCATTTTAAAAAGAGTAGTATGTAATTTGCCTTGTATTTTGAAATCACAATAATTAAAATGTGTGGTATTAGTGGAAAACTCTGAATTGCTGATCTCTAAAAGTAAAACAAAAGAAAATCTGGGATGAAATCCACAAATACATGAAATTATTAAATGATTAATGTGGCATCCAGACTAGTGGGGAGAAAGTGGATCATCATTTTGATGCTAGAGATTTAGACAGCTATTTGAAGGAGTAAAAAATGCTGGTTTCCCCATAGCCAATATAATCATACTCAGGGTGAAAAACTGAAAGACTTCCCACTAAAATTTGGGACAAGACAAAGATGCCTGTTCTCACTTCTTCTATTCAACATAGTACTGGAAGTTCTAGTCACAGAAATCAGACAAGAAATAAAAGGTATCCAAATTAGAAGGGAAGAGGTAAAGTTGTATAATATGCAGATGATATGATAATTATATAGAGAAAATTATAAAGACTCCACACAAAAACTACCAGAACTGATAAATGAATTCAGCAAGGTAACAGGATACAAGATTAACATACAGAAATTGGTTGCATTCCTCTATACCAGTGATGAAATATCAGAGAGAGAATGTAAAAAATATATGTGTATATATATATAAATATATGTGTGTGTTTTAAAATCATATCTCTCAAAATAAAATACTTAGGAATAAAGCTGACCAAGGAGATGAAAGACTTAGATACTGAGAACTATAAAACATTAATAAAAGAAACTATAGATGATTCAAAGAAATGGAAAGATATCCCATGTTCTTGAATTGGAAGAATTAATATTGTTAAAATGGCCATTCTGCCCAAAGTAGTCTACAAGTTTAACATGATCCCTATCAAATTACCCATGATATTTTTCACATAATAGAACAAATCCTAAAATTCATATGGAATGATTATAAACTCAGAATTACCGAAGCAGTGCTGAAGAAGAAGAACAAAGCAGGAGAAGTAACCATCTCAGACATCAGACAATATTCCAAAGCTATAGTAATCAAGACTTAATGGCACTGACACAAAAATAGACATATGATCAGTGGGACAGAATAGAGTCCAGAAATAAACTCACATACCTTTGGTCAGTTAATTTTCAATAAAGGAGGCAAGACTATACAATGGGAAAAAAATAGTCTTTTCAGCAAGTGGTGTTGGGAAAGTTGGACACCTGCATGTGAATCAATGAAGTTAGAACACACCCTCACACCATACACAAACTAAACTCAAAATGGCTTAAAGACTTAAGACACAACACCATAAAACTCCCATAAGAGAGCATATGATAACAAGACATTCTCTGGTAAGTATAACTCATACTGATGTTTTCTTAGGTCAGTCTCCCAAGACAATGGAAATAAAACCAAAAATAAACAAATGGGACGTAATCAATTGCACAAGCTTAAAAATGAAAAGACAACCTAAAGAATGGAAGAAAAAGTGATCCAAGACTGACAAGGGCTTAATTTCCAAAAAATATACAAACAGCTCATATAACTCAACAACAACAAAACAAAAGCAAAAACAATGCAATTGGAAAATGAGCAGAAGACCTAAAGAGACATTTCTCTAAAGAAGTAATATAGATTACCAGTAGGTACATGAAAAGATGCTCAACAGTGCCAATTATTAGAGAAATGCAAGTCAGGATTATACTGAGCTACCACCTCACTCTGGTCAGAATGGCCATCATTAAAAAGTCAACAAATAACAAATGCCAGAGAGGGTGTAGGGAAAACTTACATTCCCTCCCACACTGCTGGTGGGAATGTAAGTTGGTACAGCCACTGTGGAAAACTGTGGAGGTTCCTCAGAAAATTAAAAATAGAATTACCATATGAACCAAGTCCACTCCTTGGCATATATCCTGACAAAACTCCAGTCCAAAAAGATACATCACCCCTATGTTCATAGCACTATTCACAGTAGCCAAAACATGGAAACAGCATAAAGGTCCATCAACAGATGAACGGATAAAGATGTGTTGCATATATACAATGGAATTCTGCTCAGCCACAAGAATGAAATAAAGCTATTTGTAGTAATATGAATGCAACTAGATATTATCATATTAAGTGAAATACATCAGAAAAACAAATACCACATGTTATCACTTCTATGTGGAATCTGAAGTATTACACAGTTGAACCTACCTATGAAACAGAAACAAGAATCACAAATGTAGAGAATAGATTGGTGGTTGCTAAGGGGGTGGGGTGGGAGAAGAATAAAAAAAAAAAATGCAAGAGGACTTCTTTGGCAGTCCAGCAGTTAAGACCCTACACTTCCAGTGCAGGGGACACTGGTTCAATACCTGGTCAGGAGACTTAAGATCCTGTGTGGTACGGCCAAAAAAAAATGCGGGGCTCCAATCTCATGCCAGAGTAATTTCATATTCCTCAAATATATAAAAATTAAAAAATAGTCACACAAATGCTTAATAAAATTACTAGATGAAAATGTGGATGAATATATGTTGGACTGGCAATGGTCTTTATAAACATGACACAGGATATCTGGAAACTTGGCTACCAGAACATCATTCTCTTCCTCTTTGTTCTCAACTCCAAACTGTGCCTTTCCCAAGCCTTGGGCTGATAAGACCTTAAGGGAGCTGGGTGCTGATGAGGACTCAGGCTTGTGTTCCTATCCCTGCAAAACATACAAGCTCCATTCCCCAAGGGTAGGAAGTTATCATGTTGTAAGCTTAGATGGAGAGCAGCTGACCCCACAAAAGTTTGATGTTAGAATATACAAACAGCTCATATAACTCAACAACAACAAAACAAAAGCAAAAACAATGCAATTGGAAAATGAGCAGAAGACCTAAAGAGACATTTCTCTAAAGAAGTAATATAGATTACCAGTAGGTACATGAAAAGATGCTCAACAGTGCCAATTATTAGAGAAATGCAAGTCAGGATTATACTGAGCTACCACCTCACTCTGGTCAGAATGGCCATCATTAAAAAGTCAACAAATAACAAATGCCAGAGAGGGTGTAGGGAAAACTTACATTCCCTCCCACACTGCTGGTGGGAATGTAAGTTGGTACAGCCACTGTGGAAAACTGTGGAGGTTCCTCAGAAAATTAAAAATAGAATTACCATATGAACCAAGTCCACTCCTTGGCATATATCCGAACAAAACTCCAGTCCAAAAAGATACATCACCCCTATGTTCATAGCACTATTCACAGTAGCCAAAACATGGAAACAGCATAAAGGTCCATCAACAGATGAACGGATAAAGATGTGTTGCATATATACAATGGAATTCTGCTCAGCCACAAGAATGAAATAAAGCTATTTGTAGTAATATGAATGCAACTAGATATTATCATATTAAGTGAAATACATCAGAAAAACAAATACCACATGTTATCACTTCTATGTGGAATCTGAAGTATTACACAGTTGAACCTACCTATGAAACAGAAACAAGAATCACAAATGTAGAGAATAGATTGGTGGTTGCTAAGGGGGTGGGGTGGGAGAAGAATAAAAAAAAAAAATGCAAGAGGACTTCTTTGGCAGTCCAGCAGTTAAGACCCTACACTTCCAGTGCAGGGGACACTGGTTCAATACCTGGTCAGGAGACTTAAGATCCTGTGTGGTACGGCCAAAAAAAAATGCGGGGCTCCAATCTCATGCCAGAGTAATTTCATATTCCTCAAATATATAAAAATTAAAAAATAGTCACACAAATGCTTAATAAAATTACTAGATGAAAATGTGGATGAATATAGGACTGGCAATGGTCTTTATAAACATGACACAGGATATCTGGAAACTTGGCTACCAGAACATCATTCTTTTCCTCTTTGTTCTCAACTCCAAACTGTGCCTTTCCCAAGCCTTGGGCTGATAAGACTTTGAGGGAGCTGGGTGCTGATGAGGACTCAGGCTTGTGTTCCTATCCCTGCAAAACATACAAGCTCCATTCCCCAAGGGTAGGAAGTTATCATGTTGTAAGCTTAGATGGAGAGCAGCTGACCCCACAAAAGTTTGATGTTAGGACATCTGGGACCTGGAGTAGAGCTGATCTTGCATGAATGTCTTAGGTTTCCACACTCTTATTAAAAGACTTGGAGCTAAACAAATGGGCTAAGTTATCTCTTAGCCACTTAAACAAGTGGGCTTAGCTATCCCAGAGGTTGGGAACATTCTGGAAGATAGGAAAGCAGAGAGAGATTCTAGATATTTCTGGAGGGAGCTAACAACCTTAAACTATAGACCCACTGCATAAGAAACTTCTTTGATTTTCAATATCTATAAGGATTTCTGCCATTAAAAATACTACAACTGCTAGACCTGAGCCCTAAAGAGCCAATACAAAACAAATTTCCCAGCAGCTAGTGAAAAGACTGACAATTAAAATATTTGCCTAGTACAATAAAACTGCTGACAGAAAAAGGCAAAAAACCTGAATTAAAAATTATGAGCATACAAGGAGATCTAAATGCAGCATGAAGAAAGATCTCTTGAAACTTAAAAATTGTGACATTTCAATTCAAAGTTCAGGAAAGAAAGAAGAACATGGAAGACTGGCAATAATAAAACACATTCTAGTAAAAAGAAATTGTTCTTAAGCTGAAAAACTATCATAAATGCATATCAAACAAACAAACAAAAAGCCCTACATTTTTGAACAGTCCTCAAGCTTTAGTTTGGACTGATGGAAGGGGAAAAAAAAGAGAGACACTCCTAGGCATAAATTTTGATAAGAATGTGTAAACTAAAAACAAAGAAATTTTTACAAGTTTCCAGGCAGAAAAATTAAGTTTTTAACAATGAAAAGTAGAAAGATTACAGTGGCATCAGACTTCTTATGAAGAATGAAACTGCATTTTCACTTAGATGAAGGTATGCAGCCTAAAGATCTTATTCTCAAGCTGTGCCTCTCAGGTCAGAAAAAAAGATTGTCAAAGATATGCAGCAACTCAGAAAATACATTACCTCAGCACCCTAGCTGAGGAAAATGCCTGAAGAAAGACTAGCCAAACCAAAAAGAACCAGAGACCTCATGAAGGCAGAGGATAAAGAGAAAGCATTGAAGAGGGATGAATTTTGATAAATGTGTATTTAATAGATAATATTAGACTGTGTGAATTGTGAGTGCTAAATAAGGATTCTGGAAATGGCAAGACAAAATGCAAGCCAAATTCTAATAATTACTAGATTATGCCAACAGATTGTAAGAGCTATAGTTTGCAGTGAGTTGGGGGATACCCAGGAGAAGAAAGGGAAGGAAGCGTATTCAGGAGGCTTTATTCTGTTTGAATACAAGTAGGGAGAATGTGTCCTGGTGGATGAGGGAACCATAATCTTATTAGGAGAAACAAGTCTCATCTTGCTTACCTATAAGAGAGTGTTTTACTAGGGTAATGTTTAATGCATTTAAAAAAAAAAGGAAAAGCAGAATCAGATTTTCAAGGGGAGAAATGTAGTGAATGGTGGTTTACAAAACAGAAGAGTATTGTTGGATATATCAGTCATTATGCTAAATGAGGATGGACTGAATTTTTCAACTGAATATTGGCTTAAAAACAAAAGATGGCTAAATGCTATTACAAGAAAGTTAGAAGAAAATGGGTGTGAAATATCCCATTTTGGAGGTAAACCCGTGGAAATTAGGATTATTATTACCATCTATTACTAATATTATATACAATAAACAGAATAAATTTTGTACTATAGTAAAAAGATCAGTGAAAATATAACAAACACAGACCTGTACACACTATACTACATGACTGCTAAATCCATAAATTGAAGCCTATTAAAATTCAAGAAGTAGATCAAAATACAATGATAGGAGGAAATTTCAGTATTTATCTCATTACACAAATCTAATATATGTAAATTGAGTAAGGATATAGATGAGCTAACACAATCAGTAGACATGAGATGATGTAATAGATAAGAAAACTCTGCCTGTATTAAATGTACACATGACCCACAACAGAGAAGCAGACCATTATACTAGTCACTGCATGGTTTGCGGGGTGGTGGATATAGAGACAAGGCAGGATCATCATGAGCTTCCCTTGGGGCTCAGCTGGTAAAGAATCCGCCTGCAGTGCGGGAGACCTGAGTTCAGTCCCTGGGTTGGGAAGATCCCCTGGAGAAGGGAAAGGCTACCCACTCCAGTATTCTGGCCTGGAGAAGTCAATGGACTGTATAGTCCATGGGGTCACAACCAGTTGGACACAACTGAGTGACTTTCACTTTCACACTTTCAGGATCATTATCCTCAAAGAACTGATATTCTGGTTGAAAAAATAAATGAATTGAACAAATACTTTGATATGAAAGGTGACCTGATTAAAATAAGCACAGAGTGCTATCAGAACATAGAGGAGAGTGGGGTTTCTATCTAAGATGAGGCAGATCATCAAAAACTTGGGGGGCATGCTGGCTTCTAAGATTAACCCCAGAGGTAGATTATGAATACATTTGTTGAAAAGCAAAAGGACATTTTGACCAGAAGTGCTCTGGAAATAGGCAGAGGATAGAGACGAATTCATGCCTGCAGAACAACTGAAGTATTTTACTGGAATGGAATAGGATGACAGGTACTGAACGGTAGAGAGGTAGACAGGGGACTTATGAAGATCCTCATAGGTGTAACCCTGAAAACTTCAAACTGAATTTATTTGATGAGGTTTACAAATGTAGAGGAAAGATTGGAGACAAGGAGGCCAGTTGTGATTCTTTTGCATGCAGTAATCCATGTAAGAAGTGATGAGGATAAGGACTTGAGGACAAGGAAGGAGGCGAGTGTAAAGTACAGGTACAAATGACGGGAAGGAGGTAAAACTGGCAGGAAAGCTGGGTTAGCCATGAGGACATGAGGAGTCATAGATAAATTCATTCAGGCTTCTGGGTTGAGTCATGCTGGACCTGCAATGCTGTTCATGGAGAAAGGTAATAACAGAGAGTACTGTGTGTTGGAGGGAAGATGGTGACTTCAGATTTAGGTATATGTTGGTTTTGAATATTGTTGGGATACCCGGGTGGAAATGACAGATATGATCTGGAGCACAAGAGCAAAGCCTGGGCTAGAGATACAGATTCAGCAGCTACCAGTGCATTAACAATAGTCATGAGAGTAGGTGAGACCATACGGGTATGTTTAGGTAGTGAAAAGGGAAAAATATTGAGGACGGCAGCCTCTTGAAATACATACCTTTAAATGCTAGAAGAAGAAAAGGAGTCCAAGTAACTGCTGACCTTTGTCAAAGCAGTTATGTACTGGAAGGGGCGGGCAGAACAAAACAGAAGGGGAAGTAAAGAATTCTTTATATTAAATCTCAAGAAATAAATAAGATGGAAATTAATATTGAAAGGAATCAGTAGCACAAATAGTTATCATGTCATTTGATCAAACCAGTTAAAAGTTTTATAACTTCCCTGAAGAGTTTATAATAAGACCATTTATAAGTTCATAAGAGTTTGTAAGATTGAAGACTTAACTTAGATTTCATTAATCTGTGACAGGCAGGAAACAATAGATGTTAGAATTTTCTGTAGATATAAAACCACTGTAAGAATTGTTCTGTCCCCTCTCAAAATGGTCATGCAACATTATTGATAGTATCAGTAACTCTAATAACTTTCAGAAGCTAAGTAACACACTGAAATATTGAATATTGAAGCTGATGCTCCAATACTTTGGCCACATGATGGGAAGAGCTGACTCATTGGAAAAGACCCTCATGCTGGGGAAAATTGAGGGCAAGAGGAGAAGGGGGCAACAGAGGATGAGATGGTTGGATGGCATCACTGACTGAATGGACATGAGTTTAAGCAAACTCAGAGGGATAGTGATGGACAGAGAAGCCTGGCGTGGTGCAGTTTGTGGGGTCGTAAAGGGTTGGACACGACCTAGCGACTGAACAACAAATAATACCTTCTAGATAATCTGGACTCCATTATAGGAGTTTGCTATCCCATTCAGTAAATTCAACTAAGAAATCAATGAAGCTTTATTATAACACATATTCAGTTATGATCTGAAGCATCTTAGTCTGCAAACTATACTAGTCTAATAGTTTTACTATCTAGGATGACATAAGCATTTATGAAAGCCATTTTATGTCTCTGTGAATTTACAGACTGAAAATTATATCCCTGCTGTTTTCTAAGATTATATTATGAGAAAAATTGATATTTAAAAGAACCTCCATTTTCAATACAATTTCAGTACAGATTCAGAAATTTTCAGTAATAAGTTTCAAGCAGATAGAACACTGAGACTTTCATGTTACCTTCTCTGGAAAAGATGAAGGCGTGTCCAGTATGAAGGTCAAGGGAAAGGTGGAAGGAACAGCACTTGCACAGTCTCTGGAAGGGGAAGAACTTGGCATCTTCAAAACGAGTACGTGGCCAGAACAGAAGCATGGAGAACAGTTATGAGGCTACTGCAAAAATACAAATCAGAGAAATACAGTGATAGTATGGACTACTTACAGTGGCTAACAAGTTGAGACATGGTTAGGTTCAAAATATGATAGGAAAATAGGGAACAGGACCTTCTGATGACGTGTATATGGAGTGCTGGAGAAAAGTCATGAATGATGCTTAGTTTTAGGCTGAATTATTTGGTTAGTGGAAGCTCTGGGTAATAGGGAACCTTGGAAGGAGCAGATGTGAGCTGTTGTCAGGAAGGTGGGAAGAGAAGCTTCAAGCAGTCTGATTTAGACTTAGGAAAGAATTTGAATAACCAGTTTACTCAGACAAGCTCATTCTACCATATATATTCTCCCTATTTGCTTAAGCTATCCAGAAATTCACACTTCACTCTGTCAAGATTGTGTACTAAAGCCACTATGTAGGAGAAATTCAAGGTAGAGGAGGCAGTGCTTGACAAACTATCTTAGCATGTAATTCTAATAAAAAGTTGAAATTTTAACATATTAGGAAATAGAAGGAACAGATAACTGAGTGAAACTTTCTGTGTAAAGACATTGGTGTGAAGTGACCAGATTCAGGATATACCTTATGTCAACAAATCTTACAGAGAAATATTGTTTATATGTAGTATAAGTAATATGAGTAATCAAGACAGTCTTCCTTAATGAGATCAAAACTGAGAACTGTAAAATTATTTAATTCATTGTTCTTTTGTGAAGGTCTTTGTATATAGATCAGATATTTGTGGTGACTCAGGAAGATTGAACCCAGAATCCTAGATCTCCTTTAAAACAGACTGTGATACTAAGTTCAACCCACACAGAACTTAATAGAACCTTTCTGGTATCCTTTGTAATTAGGTTCAGAAGTTGAATGACTTCTAGGAGTCGAGGGGCTGAGTCTCTAATTTGGGGAAATGATCCACTAGAGGGAGACCACTGTGTTCCCCCAGAACATAGTCTCAGAGTCTGGCAAAACTGTTGGACTGATGTCTTTCTTTATTAAAGTAAGCCTCAGGGTAAAATTCTCTCAGTCCTAAAGTCAAATTATAATAGAACACATTAAGAAGTAAGAGATCTTAAATTTATATTTTTACTAAATAAAATACAGTTTTTAAAGTGTGAGTGAAGTCGCTCGGTCGTGTCCGACTCTGCGACCCAGTGGTCTGTAGCCTACCAGGCTCCTCCATCCATGGGATTCTCCAGGCAAGAATACTGGAGTAGGTTGCCATTTCCAATTTTGAGAACATGGGGTCATTGGGGGGGGGGGCATGTTTGTGTCGTTCATCACTACTTTTCCAGCATAAGCATAGTGAGGTACTCTGATATTTTGATATGTGAATAGGTAAATTAATGAAGCCTCATATTAAAAAGTATGGGCTCATTTAGTGATTTTTAAAGACACATTTCTTCACTAGAGGGTGCTGTGTAAGCATTCAATGCTTTTAAGAGTGTAATCTGCTTCATATTTTATTTATTTGCTGGTAAATTGGATTTTTAGATTTTTTTCCCCCCTGCTTTGTGAAAAGCTTTCCCATTTCTTTGCTCTCAGAACAGCACTGATGGTTAAGTTCAGCCTTTGAAGAACTGTTAAGGGCAGCACTGACACAGTGTCTCTTTTCTTCCTCCTCCTCAGGAGACTTATGACACCAATCATGTATGCTGCACGTGACGGCCACCCTCAGGTTGTTGCTCTCCTTGTTGCTCATGGAGCAGAAGTTAATACCCAGGATGAGAATGGCTATACTGTGAGAACCGGCTCTACAGTGTTCCTTTTTATCTCTAGGACATTGATATCTTACTATCAGTAGTTGGCAGAAAGGTTTTAAGAAGTAAAAATTACAGAAGGGCTGGGATGTAATTGCTGTTCAGTAAAGAAAAGCAACAGTTTCAATGAGAAAAAAGAAATTATCTGCCTTTGTTGTTCAGCACCCTTGACAAAAGAAACTGTAACACACAGCAAAGCCTGGATTCTATTAGACTACAAATAGAATTCCTTTTTATAGAAAACAGTTCTCTGATTGGCAGATAAATCGTTTTACTCTGTAACTTCAGTTGACTGAGTAAAACATTATTTGGTTTTACAAAATCAGTGAACACTGGCAGTCTGCTTTGCGATTACAACATTGGAAATATGTTTACATTATATTGTGAAATGATAAGATTGCATCATTCCATTAATTAACCATGTTCACTTTTTTATTGTGCCATAAATACTGTTGAGAAGTTTTCTTCTCTGCGTCATATATACTCCCTCTCTTTAAACAATCTTTTTTTCCCCCCACTTACAGGCTTTAACATGGGCAGCACGTCAGGGTCATAAAAATGTAGTTTTGAAGTTGCTTGAACTTGGAGCTAATAAAATGATACAAACCAAAGATGGAAAGACACCAAGTGAAATTGCAAAAAGAAATAAACATCTTGAGGTATCCTGTTATTTAGCTAATTTTTCTTAGTTTACATTATTGTTTGTAAAACTTTTGTATGATTTTGTTAGAACTCACTACTATAATAATAATTTATCTATTACTAAATGTTTCAGTATGTAATTTTCTCCCAGCCAGGTAATGAAAACTTTAGTTTACTAGAGTATTTATCTTTTTACTAAATAAGAGGCATTTATAATGTGGTAATTTAAAAGCTATATAAAGGGATTATAAAGTCTTCTCTGGCCCTAGAAATAAAACTGTAACAGACTATTTAAACACTTCTAACTGATTTTCAAAAATTAATTAATTTTCAAAAATTAGTGTACTGACACAGCTAGTAAAATTTCAGAATTTTCACATGTAAACTATTGTTTTTAAATTGTAATTAACACATATTAGACAATTTAAAAATTAAATCCTTTGAACTACATTTACTCCTATACATTTGACAAGTTATATAGTAAAGTAATAACATATGGGAGTATATGATTTACTGTCATTCAGATAATAAAGTCAATAGTAAATATTTGCCATACATTAAATAATTTTATTGATATAAACTTTTGGTCTAAATATGAAAGCTTTCAGCCAATGGTCTGTAATTTCTAAGCAAGGATCAAATATAGTACAACTCTAACTTTTAAGTTATATAGTTCAAGATCTTCTAAAACTGAGTTTCTGATTTTGGAAGCTTATGACATTCCAAAGTTTACACCATGCAGTAATCAGACCATGTCATTTTTATTGCATGTAAAATAACTTCCTCTATTTTAAAGCAGCCTATAAACATGGCTATCATTTTATAATTCTTATCTACATTTCCAATATTATTCTGGTGTAAGTGCTAATCACTGAAGCCCTGTGAGACTTTAAAAAGAAATTTACAGTTTTTCTCCTAAGCTTTGAAAATTTGAAAACTTTTCAGTAATATACTGCATTATTAAATTTAGGGTGGATGATACTGAATTTGACATACTAAGAAATCTATGAATATCAAAGATTATTTTGAGTCATAAATTGTTTCCTGAAGTGAGATTTGATTTTGTATCTTGACTGATTATATGACTTAACCTTAACTTACTGAAAAGTTAGAACTAAGAAGTTTTCAAAAACTAAGGGAATTTCACATCTCTTTAAGATGTACAGTTGAGGTTTATGTACCTTAGTTATGCTTCTTACTTTATCTCTGTTTAATAATGTATTTAAAATACTACCTGAGTACTTAGTCTTTCTGACTTAACTTACCAAAATGGAATTTTTAGTTTTGTTTTATATTTTGTTGAAAATATTATTAATTACTATCTTGCTTTAATTCTTACTATAACTTTTTCAGATCTTCAATTTTCTTTCCTTGACTTTAAATCCTTTGGAAGGAAAGCTTCACCAGCTAACTAAAGAAGAGTCTATTTGTAAACTATTGAGAACAGATTCTGATAAAGAAAAAGATCACATATTTAGGTAACATAGCATGTTTTTGTTCAATACCTATAAATTAGTAAAAATTGTGTGTTTTTATTACTTATAGTAAAGTGATGACATTTGAAATGTACAATATTTTAAACTTTTATGAGTATTTTAAAATACTACTTAGAAATGTATGAATTTTAAGTCTTTGGTTCTCCAGAATTTTAGAAAAGTTTTATATATACGTATTAACAGTAAAGAGAATTATTTTTTACTTTAAATAAAATATCAACAATACAGTTTATTTCTAAAAGGTTCTAAGGTTATACTTTTGTTAGTGTTCAAACTAGATTGCACTTTGCTTTCTAATTCTTTACAGCAGATTTCTGACTTTATAAGCTAAAAATAAAAATACGTTTCTGCCTGCCCCCGAACACAATTGTTCAATACATAGCCACAACATTATTCTCTACTTACCTAGATTTTAAAATTGTTAGTAAATTTTTATTTCCTGCAATAAAGAGATTTTCACGTCCAGAGCTCTTATAAGGAATACAGTTTCCCCGTGAACATTCTGGGGATTGGGGATGCTGACCATCCCCCTTGGAAAGTCTATATCCAAGGTTCTTCCATATCTACAGTTCCACATCCATGAATTCACATCCATGACTATATACTACTGTAGTATTTACTATTGAAAAAGATCGTGTATAAGTGGACCTGCACAGTCCAAACCGTGTTGTTCCAGGGTTCACTGTATAAATATTGGCAAATATTTTCCATCTTAGGAAAGATGAGTTTCATTTTACTATCACCATTTTCTCTGTTTACTTAAATCTTCATTCAAGAAACATTTCTTATTCCTTTGTATAACATGGACTTCCCTGGTGGCTCAGATGGTAAAGCGTCTGTCTGCAATGCGGGAGACTTGGGTTCAATCCCTGGGTTGGGAAGATCCCTTGGAGAAGGAAATGGCAATCCACTCCAGTACTATTGTCTGGAAAATCCCATGGACAGAGGAGCCTGGCAGGCTACAGTCCATGGGGTCGCAAAGAGTTGGACACGGCTGAGCGACTTCAATTTCATTTTGTATAACATAGATCAAATTTGCAAATATAGGCATATTTCAGAGATACTGGTGTACATTCCAGACTACCACAATAAAGCAAATGTCATAATAAAGTGAGTCACACAAATTTACAAGTCGTATTTACACTATACTGTAGCCCAGGTGGCACTAGTGGTAAAGAATCCACCTGGCAATGCAGGAGACCTAAGAGATATGGGTTCAGTCCCTGGGTTGGGACAATCCCCTGGAGGAGTGGGGGCATGGCACAGTAACCCACTCTAGTATTCTTGCCTGGAGAATTCCATGGATGGGAAGCCTGGCAGGCTACAGTCCATAGGGTTGCAAAGAGTTGGACACCACTGAAGCAACTTAGCCATTATTAAAGTTTGCCATAGCATTATTAAAGTTTGCCACAGCATTCTGTCTACAAAATCAGTGTGAAAAAAGTGAAAGTGTTAGTCACTCAATGGTGTCTGACTCTTTGTGACCCTGTGGACTGTAGCCTGCTAGGCTCCTCGGTCCATGGAATTCTCCAGACAGAAATACTGGAGTGGGTAGCCATTCCCTGACCCAGGGGTTGAACCCAGGTTTCCTGCATTGCTGGCAGATTCTTTACCATCTGAGCTACCAGGGCCCCACAAAAACAATGTACACGTATTAATTTAAAATGCTTTAATGGTAACCATCATCTGAGCCTTCAGCAAGTTCTAATAGCAATATCGAAGATCACCATAACAAACATAATAATAATGAGAAAGTTTGAAATATTTCATGTATTATAAAAGTGTGACACAGATACACAAAATGAGAAAATGCCATTGAAGAAATGGCACCAATAGACTTGATTGACAGAGGGTTGCCACAAAACTTCAATTTATAAAAAACAAATGTTTGCAAGTAAAGCAATAAAGTAAAGCACAATAAACCAAGATATACCTGTATATTCTACATAGACTCAATCATTCTTATTCTCTTTTGTACGTTAAAATATATATTTATTATTTGTACACTTATAGTCTGTTCTGAAATTGACATTGCTATAAATATGTATAGTTCATATACAGCATTTGGAGATCTGGAAATATTTTTACATGGTCTTGGACTTGAACATATGACAGATTTATTGAAGGTAAGATTTTGTATGAACTACAATGAACTGTGTATGCATGTTTATTTATTGATTAACATAACATTAAATTAATGTAACGTTAATTCATAAGCATGCTTATGAAAGAGTGACAGATGCACTTTTCTCCTTAACACATAGTACATCCCATTTTAAACTGGGAAGCATTTTGAAAATGTATTATAAAGATTTACAGAAATTAGAATCAGGCTCTTACCCACTGCTCATAGCTTTGCAGAACTCCATGTACATCTATGCGTTAGTGTGTTTTTCCAATTGCCGATCTTCCTATATAGAATATTAGGAGCAGCAAGATTTTAAACCAGACAAACCTGGTATGGGAGTCTTGCTCTAATTATTATTAACTGGAATGTATTACTTAAGTCTCTTTTTTTCCCAAAAGAATGGTAATACCTAGTGTAGGAGTGTCATAGACATTAAATTAGATCATATGACAAGCACTGTTGTAGGTATTTTAAGCATGCATTATGGAGTTTGCGTCGATGACAGTTCTCAGCCATTTAGCTGATGCTGCAGCAGTAAAGCACTGTTTTAGATAGGCTCTCCCTAAGAACATGCACATTCGATTAGGTTGTTGGTTGTTTAGAATTGGGTTTCATTGTATAATCTTGAAACTTCCTATTGAGAATTATTTAATAAAACTAAATGTTATTGATTGTTAAATCTTATACAGTTGTAAATTTTGACTACTCATAAAACAATTTCTATCAAATTTTATAGAGCTATTTATGTAAGAAAGTAAAAGTTGTAACAGTTTTTTTACTCTGGAAAACTAGCTATACGTATGCTTTTTAGGTCATTATACATATTATTACACTTACTACTATCTACCCAGTAATATAGCTGTACACTTGCATATGCTGTCTCCCCTAGAAAGTTGAAAGTTGTTTGGGAGGGTAGCATATAACTGACTAACTTATGTATATTCTTGCCTACTTCCCCTTCCACTATTTCATTTATATTGAAGGTGGCATTTTTTTTCTTTTCTACAGGAAAGGGAAATAACTTTAAGACATCTTTTGACCATGAGGAAAGATGAGCTTGCAAAGGTTAGTATCAATTTCAAAACCCCAGACATTCTTTCATAGTTTTAATATTTTGGATCCTTTCATTTTATATTTTTAAAATCTTACAGCTGAAGACTGTGAGTTATCTTTTGCTAGGTTCCTCATTAGATATGCTTATGGATAACCATATGTAAAATTTTCTATTATATTATTAATTTGCCTCAATATTTGAAGACTTAAGTTGGTTATTTTTTTCCTTCATATTAGTTAAGACATCTCAACTAAAACTGGTGCTGTGTTTCTAAATAGGAAATAGATTTGTAAAACTATATAAAACAGATTACTCAGAAATAAGAGGTGATTTTTTTATACATGGGGACATAAAAATGTATTGTTCAAATATTGCCTTTTGCTAGGTTCTCAAATGATCAGTTATTTTGCCATCAGGTATTATTAGTAACAATTTGAAAATAGCTGTGGGAAACATCAAAGATAATTTAATACATAAGATAATAAAAAGGAATGATCTCCCTGTATGAACACATTGGAAACTTGAAATCTTCAGCATCACTGCAAATCAAACCATACTACATAGCTAAATCCAGGATAGAAAATTTAGTTAATATTAAAGGTAGAATACAGGCAAAAGGAAGACTTAATTCTTAATCACTAATAATATTTTACTATGATTTTCTGGAAAGTTTATATTGTATATTAAAATCTAGTCATTTGTTTTAGCATCTATCACATTGTTATATAATATAAAAAACTGACTGTAGTCACTATGTATCTAAATATTTTAATGATGTAACTTTGTCAGTCCATTTACAAGCAAATTTGTATATTTTTCAGTATGATTTTTTTCAAGATTAGAATTAATCAGGTAGATCTTGTTCAATAATTTCAAATTTTATACAAGTTTGACTACCTTGGGGATTCCCTTGTGGCTCAGCTGGTTAAAGAATCCGCCTGCAATGCTGGAGACCTGGGTTTGATCCCTGGGTTGGGAAGATACCCTGGAGAAGGGAAAGGCTACCCACTCCAGTATACTGGCCTGGAGAATTCCATGGACTGTATAGTCCATGGGGTCACAAAGAGTCAGACTCACCTGAGCAACTTCCACTTCACTTCTTCATGACTACCTTACTGCACCTTGAAATCATTTCTGCTTAGAATGGAATTACCAGTAGAGATCAGCAGAAAATTATGGCTGCCCTTAAAGAACTGGAAGTAGAAGAGATAAAATTTGGAGAATTACCTGAAGTGGCAAAGTTGGAAATCAGGTAAAGTTAACTTACTGGTTTACATTAATACTGTTTAGAACCACCTTTCCTTTTCAGTTGAATTTTGATAATGTCTGAGTTATTTTACTGGATAGCATAATTTTTCCAGAGATATGGGTAGTTCATTTTGCTATATACTGTGTTCTGAGATAGAAAGTACTTTACAAGGCAGGTTTTAACAATATCAAGAAGCAAAACAGTGCATTTTCTTAATTCACATAGAAACATTTTTGTTTTATTTTTTCATTGCATTTTGTGAAGCTATTTAAAAGATCTCTTACTCTCTTTAAATCATTTAAGTGTCAAGTTGAAAATTTAAAGGTAATATTTTTGCTTATGGCAATAAAAATGTGTTTCTCATGTAGCTCAGCTCTATTTTCAGCCTTAATGATTTATGAAATTATGTTATCAATATATAAAGTTCCTTTTTAATATTATAAACTTGTCAAGCACTGATTATTAGTAATATTAGTAATTCAAATTATCTTGAAAATAACAGTGTTTGATTTTTTAAACATTGCGCAATATTAAATGATTTTTTTAACTTTTTATTTGAATTAATTATAGATTCACAAGAAATTGCAGAGAAGTATAGGAATGTTCTGTGCACCCTTCTTCACCCATTCTTACCTGGTCTAATATCTTGCCTAACTATAGTACACTAGCAAAACCAGAAAACTGACATTGATATAATTTACATAGCTTATTTGTATTTCACTAGTTATACTTGTGCTCATTTGTGTGTGTGTGTATGTAGCTCTGTGCAGTTTTATCATGCATGTAGCTTCACATAACCACTGCCACAATCAATATATTTAACATACCATCACCACAAGGCTACCTCGTACTACCCCTTCATAACTCCCACCACCTCTCCCCCATCCCTAAAACTAGCAACAATAATTTGTTATCCATCTTTATAAAGATGTTATATCATGAATGTTACATAAATTAAATGCAGTCATATAGTATTTTTCCATTAAAAATTTTTATTTTAATTGGAGGCTAATTACTTTACAATATTGTGGTGGTTTTGCCATGCAGTCACATGAATCAGCCATGGGTGNCTTGTGGCTCAGCTGGTTAAAGAATCCGCCTGCAATGCTGGAGACCTGGGTTTGATCCCTGGGTTGGGAAGATACCCTGGAGAAGGGAAAGGCTACCCACTCCAGTATACTGGCCTGGAGAATTCCATGGACTGTATAGTCCATGGGGTCACAAAGAGTCAGACTCACCTGAGCAACTTCCACTTCACTTCTTCATGACTACCTTACTGCACCTTGAAATCATTTCTGCTTAGAATGGAATTACCAGTAGAGATCAGCAGAAAATTATGGCTGCCCTTAAAGAACTGGAAGTAGAAGAGATAAAATTTGGAGAATTACCTGAAGTGGCAAAGTTGGAAATCAGGTAAAGTTAACTTACTGGTTTACATTAATACTGTTTAGAACCACCTTTCCTTTTCAGTTGAATTTTGATAATGTCTGAGTTATTTTACTGGATAGCATAATTTTTCCAGAGATATGGGTAGTTCATTTTGCTATATACTGTGTTCTGAGATAGAAAGTACTTTACAAGGCAGGTTTTAACAATATCAAGAAGCAAAACAGTGCATTTTCTTAATTCACATAGAAACATTTTTGTTTTATTTTTTCATTGCATTTTGTGAAGCTATTTAAAAGATCTCTTACTCTCTTTAAATCATTTAAGTGTCAAGTTGAAAATTTAAAGGTAATATTTTTGCTTATGGCAATAAAAATGTGTTTCTCATGTAGCTCAGCTCTATTTTCAGCCTTAATGATTTATGAAATTATGTTATCAATATATAAAGTTCCTTTTTAATATTATAAACTTGTCAAGCACTGATTATTAGTAATATTAGTAATTCAAATTATCTTGAAAATAACAGTGTTTGATTTTTTTAACATTGCGCAATATTAAATGATTTTTTTAACTTTTTATTTGAATTAATTATAGATTCACAAGAAATTGCAGAGAAGTATAGGAATGTTCTGTGCACCCTTCTTCACCCATTCTTACCTGGTCTAATATCTTGCCTAACTATAGTACACTAGCAAAACCAGAAAACTGACATTGATATAATTTACATAGCTTATTTGTATTTCACTAGTTATACTTGTGCTCATTTGTGTGTGTGTGTATGTAGCTCTGTGCAGTTTTATCATGCATGTAGCTTCACATAACCACTGCCACAATCAATATATTTAACATACCATCACCACAAGGCTACCTCGTACTACCCCTTCATAACTCCCACCACCTCTCCCCCATCCCTAAAACTAGCAACAATAATTTGTTATCCATCTTTATAAAGATGTTATATCATGAATGTTACATAAATTAAATGCAGTCATATAGTATTTTTCCATTAAAAATTTTTATTTTAATTGGAGGCTAATTACTTTACAATATTGTGGTGGTTTTGCCATGCAGTCACATGAATCAGCCATGGGTGGACATGTGTTCTCCATTCCCACCTCCCTCCCCATCCCATCTCTCAGGGTCATCCCAGTGCCCTAGCCCTGAGCACCCTGCCTCATGCATTGAACCTGGAGTATTTTTCCATTTTTGTTTGTCTTTTTTCTATCAGCCTAATTTCCCTGAGGTTCATCCAAGGTATATGCTATAAAATATAACACATAAAAGTACAGTAGTAGCATCACTAGTGTAGCCTGCCTAAAACTAACATTGCAACTATGAGAAACAGTAATTAAACACAGGAATAGTAAGTTTCCATACCATTTGAGATTTCAGAGAAGTCTTACAGTCAATAATTTAGATGATCTAGATTTCTTTAAAAATGTTATTGTAAAATTATTTCCCTTTCTCTAACTATGCCTCCTTATAACAAGATGATCTATATTCAAAATAATGTCTCATCACTGTTTCAAAATAACCGCAACTCTTGAATATGTAAGTACATTGTAAAGGATTTCAGTTGTGATGATGACTTAAGTCAGAAAACCTTGAATCTTTTTGTTCACTGTCTTTACTTTTTTAATGTATTGCTTCTATGAAGGAATATTCTAAGTTCTACATGACTGAATTACAAATTAAATTTTTAATATAATTTATTTATAGGATATCAGAGTTGCCTCTATGAATTTTCACTGTGAGGCTTAATAGATTTAAAGAATGTATAGAATCCTGAATGATTCACATATTACAACTGCTAAATTTAAAAAAAAATAAAACTAGCAGACATATATTTCAGGAATTTGACCTTGTTATTAAATCACAGACTGTGTTTACATGCTGTTATGGAAAAGGTTTTACTTTCCGTTTGTTCAAAGTCATTCTTTAAAGAAGAAATTAGTCATCAAGTCATAAGAAAACTAACAGCAGGAAAAGTTGAACTGATTGATTATAATCTTCTGGTAATGTGACTTTAACAATTAGCTACTGATTTGTTTTAAAATACTTTTCTTCTATGTGTTCAATTTTATAAAATGTTCTGTTACATGAGTACACATGCACAGTACTTTTACTTTCTTCTCTAGTTAGCCTTAGTATGTTTTCAGAATTAGAGAAAGCAACTTAAAAATACTGATCACCATTTCATTACTACTTTGAGATATTTTTTTAAACAGAAATAACTAAGTTTCACCCATGTCTTGACATTTTCAGCAGTTTCTGCCCATACCTTTTCTCCAAGCCTGATATCTACTTGAGTGTATCAAAGGCATCTCAAATTATGCCTACTTAGAAAATGATTTCTCCTTAAAAAAATAAATAACTGTATAGATGCAAATTTTCACATAAAAATACATTGTTCACATCTATGATTTATAACTATGCTAAACTTGGAAACTCCAAATATTTAAGTGGATGGTTGGATTACATCAATATAATGATTTTATTCTGTTGCTTAAATTATTTTGAGAACTTAATGTCACAGAAAAATACTCATAGTAATAGAAAAGGCAAATATAAAATGGAGTGTGAGTTATATTACCAGTTGTATGTATGCATATGAGAAATACTTAGTTCCCATATAATATTCTAGAAGAAAATAATACCAGTCATTATATTTGTGTGATTAAAGTATTGGTTATTTTAATTTTTCCAGATAGTCTACAGTGAGCACATGGTTCTTCCATTTGGAGTACCTATGTTTTGGGAGAAAATGGATACAAGTTTTATGTATGGCTGATTCCCTTCACTGTTCATCTGAAACTATCACAACATTGTTTGTTAATCGACTATACCCAAATACAAAATAAGATGTATAAAGTATAAATTTTGTCCTCATCCTCAACTTCAAAATTTTAAAATGTCACCTATTGTTTCAGTCAACTTATACTTTTTGTGCTGCAGTAACAAATAACTTCTAAATCTAAATTGACTTATAGTAACAAAGTTTATTTCTTGATCAGAAATATGATGTGATCCATCTATATCATGGATCAGCTGCAGTGAATCTCTTCCTTATTATTCTGCCAATAGGCTGGAGAAACAGCCCGACCTCAGATATGCTGCTCTTATGGCAAAGGGAAAAGAGAGGTGGCAGAACCAGTCAGTGGCTCTTAGAGCATCTGTTCAAAAATGACACAGTCACTTCCAGTCATATTTTATTTGCCAAAGCAAGTCATTGGCCAAGCCTCATGTCTTTCGGACATGAAATGTAATCCTCTGGCAGAGAGAGGCCTGGTAGTATCTGGCTCAGTAGAAAAAGACATGACAATTTGATCAAATAATATAGTCTACCATACCTGTGCCATATCTGCTGATCTGGAATTCTTTAAATAAATTCAGATTTATCAGGCATTCCATGTAAAGGTATGTAGGTTGTACAGCTCTAGGGTGGGGGCTGGGCATCCATTCACACAGTGATGGTAAAAGGCATAAAAGTTGTGTTTTTTATAACTTGCCTATCCATATTCAGTAGCCCTGAAAATTATACATCACAAGAAAGGTATATATTTGCCTTTCATTCATTAAGACTATGTAATTTTGTTTATAATAGTATTTGCTTATTTCAACTGTGGTCCTATTGTATTAGAATTTGTGTGAGTTTTTATTATAATAGATACCACTAAGTAACACTCCAGAAAGGTCATCTTGCAGATTTGTCAGCTCTTGGTATTAATCATCTTCCTAATTTTTGTCATACCACTGAAACATAACATCTTATTTTTATTATAATTCCATGTTTATTATCCATCAAAATTTTCATTTTTTCTTTTTCTTTGAGTTACCTATTACCCTTTCTATTAGCTTGTGTTAGTGTCTTTGTAGATTTCACAATAAGTTGGCTTCTGTCTTTGAAACTAATCTAGTCATCAGTGTCTCTTCATTGTCAGAATTAGTGGATTAATCCTGATTATTTAACATGCTTGACTTTTTCCCTCCATCTTGAATCTGTTCCGTTCTTTACCTTTCATAATAGAAATTACTCCTTATTTTCTTTTTCTCAGGCTAGTTTTACTTTGATAGCTTTTTTTCTTAAACCCCTATCAATTCGCCCCTCTTTACAATATGTCTCTTTTTTCTTGGTGGCCTTCCCCATGATCATTGTTTTGATTTCTCTTGGTTAGCAAATTATAGACACTTCTAACACTTCTGTTGTTGGTGCCTATATTCACTGTTGAAGGCAATACTGAAATTCTTTTAGAGGTTAGTGAAGATAAAGATGTAATTTTTCCCCATATAAGTTCACCAGATCCCTGAATTCTTTGTAGCCTCATGAGTCAGTCTGTGGACCCCAGGAAAAGTACCTACAAAACTGACATTTTCTACTACTTACTGATCACTGCACCTACATGACTCATATCATTGCCATCATCAACATTATTAAGTTTGTTTGAATGCCATCTATGTACTAGATTAAATACTATGTGCTTTTCATATAATATCTCCTAAGTCCTCCTTCCCTGGTGGTCAGCTAGTAAAGAATCCACCTGCAGTGCAATTCCTGGATTAGGAAGATCCCCTGGAGAAGGGATAGATGGCCCACTCCAGTATTCTGGCCTGGAGAATTCCACGGACTGTATAGTCCACGGGGTTGCAAAGAGTCGGACACAGCTGAGCGACTCACTTTTCAGTCCTCCTGACAGTCCTGTTATCTCAGTTCTAGAGATATGGCAATATTTGGCTGAAGATAGGTTTGCCTGAGATCATAAAGCTGTGGAAGCTGTATTCAGACTCAGGGTTTGCTGATGCTAGAGTCTATATTCTTAATTATTATGCTATATTGTTTTCTCTTTACCCCACTTATTTCTTTACTACCCACCCCCAAATTCACTTCCCTGCTTGGTAGTGCCATTTTCCACTGAAACCAAGGAAGTTAGAATCACCCTAGAACTTTCCTTTCCTTTTACATGCAGTCCATCACCAAGTTTTTCAGTTTATTCTCCTGAACATTTCTTAAACTATCTCCTAAGTATTCTCTATGCTTCCACTTTTGTTTTCCTTTTAATCCACACCATACCCCAAGTAAACTCTCATACAAAAGTCTGATTTTCTACTTCCCTGTTTAAAGTCCCTTAGTAACTGTACATTATCCAGAAAATAATATTCCATTCCTTAGCATGTCAAAAAGTTCCTTAAATGATTCCATATAACCAACCTCTTTTTTTTAAGACTTTCACATGATTGTGCTTTAGTTATACTTTGGAGACCTCTTAACCCCATACTTCCACACCTGCTATACTCTCCATCCAGAATCTCTTCACTTCCTATGTACTTGACAAGCTTTAAAAAAGCTCCAGACTCAGTTCAAGTATGAACTCTCTGAAATGTCATGAAACCCCTATTCCCAGTTATGTTGTTGTTGCAACCCTGTGGACTGTAGCCCTCTGGTCTCCTGTGTACACAGGATTTCTCAGGCAAGAGTATCGGAGTGGGTTACCATTTCCTTCTCCAAGGGATCTGATCTTCCTGACCCAAGGATCAAACCCCACGTGTCCTATGTTTCCTGCATCGGCAGGCGGATTCTTTACCATTGAGCCACCAGGGAAGATGCCTCATTCCAACTTATGCTAGGTTCATTATCTCTTGAATTTTAGATATCTCAACTGTAAATTACTGTTAATAACATATACCTTACAGGAGCTGTTGGAAGGAATTTAAAAAATAATAAATGTAAAATCAAATGCAGTACCTTCACATAATAGACACTCAAATAGACTTTTACGTTCCTTCTTCATATGTCCCTGTGAATAATTTGGCTATAATAGTAGGTCTGCCTCTCATCCTGAACTTTGAGATCTTCAGGATTGGACACTTGGTTTCCTTTGTACGCTTAATGTCTTATTTCATCTGCTAATACAAATTTACTATTCTACAGATACTTTTTTAAGAATATAATAAATGTTATGACTCAACAGTGAATAACTAGCTAAGTAAAATACATTAAATTGTTCGTATCACTGATTCCTATTTGTTTATTTCCTCTCTTTAGTGGTGATGAGTTCCTCAACTTTCTTCTGAAATTAAACAAACAGTGTGGCCACTTAATAACAGCTGTACAGAACATTATTACTGAGTTGCCTGTAAATTCTCACAAGGTACTCTACAAAAATTAAGTGAAGAAAATTATAAATGCAAATAACATTACAGATAATTTAATGCTAATTCAGTACATAATAATAATCTAGTAAAACTGTATCTTCTATAAAATCACATAAGATCTATAGAAGTCTATTTAATATTACTTCTTTTTATATGAAATAATTGAAAAACTAATGTTCCAGCCCTCAAGAAAAGAAATGAGTCAGACTAAAAAGCAAACTGATTTGTGTACTAAACTCACCATTTATTTTTAAAGGGAATTTAATTGTTTCAAATATAAAGTGACAGGAGACCCAAGTGAAAGTTAAAATAAAACAGTGTGTTGAGTATTATTAAAAATCATATCAATATAAGGATTTTTTAATGAAAGAAATTTTAAATAGAGAAAGTGTAAGTGACCCGTTAAAGCAAACTTGTTTTGTTTTTTTCATGTGATTTAGTTTTAGCTATTTGTATGTAGTGAAAAATATTTAATGCATTTGTTTTCCAATGATTTTGTATAATGCTGATATGGAAATCATGTCATTCTTCAAGCCTTCATAACTTTATTTAATCAACATAAATATTATTACTAATATTAGTTTCCATAGTTACATGTATTTAATAAATGCATTCAGGAAACTGATTCAGTTATTTGTATAAAATTACTCAGTTCTTTTGGTGTCAGGATTTACCCTGATAAAAAAATGCTTTTCAGTTATATAATTTAATGTTTAATAGTATTGTATAACTTTTGTGGATATAAAGTTGTGAAAAGTTGTTTCCTATGGTTTAAAATGTAACTTTTGAAAATATTAACAGATAGTACTAGAATGGGCTTCTCCCCGGAATTTTACTTCAGTTTGTGAAGAACTGGTTAGTAATGTTGAAGATTTGAGTGAAGAGGTCTGCAAGCTAAAAGACTTAATTCAGAAGGTATCTGTTTAAAATTTAAAATGGGAAAAATTATTTACAGCACAGTATGTTAGACAATGAGGGCGTCCCTGATGGCTGAGATGGTAAAGAATGCTTACAGTGCAGGAGACCTAGGTTTGATCCCTGGGTTGGGAAGATCCCTTGGAGGAGAGCATGGCAACCCACTCCAGTATTCTTTCCTGGAGAATCCCCATGGACAGAGGAGCCTGGCAGGCTACTGTCCATGGGGTTGCAAAGAGTCAGACCCCACTGAGCGACTAAGCACATGTTAGACAATGAAGCAATTCTGACAAGAGCAACTTAAGTTTTCACTAGACAGTTGGGAAAAGGACCANGGCAACCCACTCCAGTATTCTTTCCTGGAGAATCCCCATGGACAGAGGAGCCTGGCAGGCTACTGTCCATGGGGTTGCAAAGAGTCAGACCCCACTGAGCGACTAAGCACATGTTAGACAATGAAGCAATTCTGACAAGAGCAACTTAAGTTTTCACTAGACAGTTGGGAAAAGGACCATTTCCAAAGAAAGAAATTTACCTAGGAAAGACACTTTGTTGGTCATTAATGAAATGCATACTGAAAGAATAATGATACATCATTTTCATCCTATAAATTAGCAGGGAATGTATTACCCTACTCATTACTGTTTATAGTTCACCAAACTAATATTTTCATGTAAGACTGATGTTAAAACAGCTTTCAAGAACAGTTTAGCAGGATGTGGCAAGGACTATAAAAATGTTTTTATCTTTCAATAATGCTAATCGAATGATTCCAAAATTGTTTGTACTGGAAATATAGTATACTAGGAAAATGATTTAATAACTTATGGTATGGCCATTTGTCATAATGGTATGCAGCCAGTTGAAAAATATAATGAAAAGCAAATATCAACTTGTTAAAGATAAAATGTTGTATTTCTAATTTTTATTTATGTATAAATATAAAAACCAAAAATTAAAGGTTTATTAGTTCTGTTAATGAGGTAGGGTTGTAGAGGAAATATTCCTTCTATTTTCTAGACTTTTTATAATATTGGGTTGGCCAAAAAACTCATTCAAGGTTTTTCCATATGATGTAACTGAAAAACCCACACGGATTTTTTTGCCAACCCAGTATCTTTTAAATTTAACTTTTTAAAAGAGTATGGGCCTTTTTTGGTTCTTGTTTCTGTACTCATATAGAAGTATGTATCTTGGTTTAAGGACAGGTGATTTTTCCCCCGTTTAAGAAAATTGAGTATATCAAAATCTAAGCTGGTAAAATAGAGAACTCTGTTGAAGGTAGATAATAAAGGAAAACTTTCACTTTACTAAAGAACTCACTTTGAGTTCTCCAAGTCTAATAAATATATTTGATATCTAAAATGTTTTTGTGAAATATCTGATGTGAACATCAGATTATGCATTAAATTTTCATAGTTTCATACCATAATCATTTAATATTTTCACGAATACTTTATCAAAAAGGTTATTTTCCTCAAAATAACTTTATACATATTCCAGGTAATTTGTCATTCTAGCTATTAACATATGTTCAGTCAAAAGGAGTCTTGTTAAAAACTGAGCAGAAAATTGAAGCAAATTCTGCAAAATTATAGGAGAATAAAAACATGTAAAATAGGGCAAATGAACAATATAGTTCAAAGTTTTTGTAGACAGTAACTCCTTCCCAGAAAAAGGTATATCAGAAGTTGTGTTATCTCTGACATTTTTTCATTCAACAAACTTGAGTGCTTGTTGTATGTCAGGCAAATGTGCTATACATTACTTTTCTAATTATGCTCTCTCCTTCTACTTTTGTGTTTCTTTAATCCACTCCACTCCCCAAATAAACATTGTCATGCAAAAATATGATTTTATACTTTCTGAACTTGATTACAACATGAAAATTATAGCACCATTCATGTTTACTATATCCATCATCCAGAAAAACTGAAGGGAAATGGTATTGATTTTACTTATTAGAGTGATGTTTTTCATGGGGTCCAAGGGAAGTTTGGAAGGATTTATGTAAAACTTTCTGCAAAGCATCAACTTTTCATGTTTAGTGTAAGATATTCCCTAAGACATCTTTGTCTCAGGATAGGTAATGATTTGATTTCTCCAAGATGAACTAAAAACATTTGGAGGGAGAGTAGATAGAGGAGTAAGATGAAATTAGAGAAAGAGATCAGATTTTTCCTGAAGGGATGAAAAAGTTACTGCTTTCAAATGTAACTCTGATTCTAAAACACAAACAATTGAGTCAGGTACAATAATATTTATTTTAATAATGTATACCTATAGAGAAAATTTTCAGCTTTCTTTAGCTAAATGGAAGGTCTTTTTTCTTTGGTCTTTTCTCCCTTGAATCTATACATTTCTATATAAGGACTAGCCTTGAAAACATATTTATTGGTTCATAATAACAATAGATATAATTCTTTGGGCAGGAAAGTCTTAATTCTGCAGCAACCTAGTGCGTTGGTTTTTTTGAATTAGTCTTAAACAAGCAATAATCACCAAAATAAGATTTTTTTAAAAAATCTGTAAGGACTTCCAGGTTTGGGAGTATGCTGTCATGCCTGTTAAACTTACAATATTTTAAGAGTTTACCAATAATAACAAAGGATTTTTTTTTAAAAGAAACATATGAGCTATCATAGATAAGTATATGGAGGTAACAGAGAGAGGGTGGGAGAGGTCAAGGCCAGACTCTCACACCACATCATTCTCTTTCAAACCAACACACAGACAGCTCTTGTCAGAAAAGGTCATTCTAAGTAATTGGTTAATAAAAGGAATGACTGTCTCAGGATTCAGTAAATGGAGCATCAGTGTCAAAAAGGAATCTGTTGCTGAATGAAGCCATTTGGAAGCTAGACCAAGAATACAGTATTAATGAAATTGGCATTGAAGTTCATCTTCTACTATAAATTTAAAATTAATTTTGCAGGGTTCTTTAATTAAATATTTACACTGTAGATTTGAGAAGTAGTTATTTTTTCTAAGGTTCAAAGTATTTATGTCACCACTCCAGCACAGGATGTTTCCAGTAAATATCACTCTATAAATGTGCCTGATTCTTTTTATCTTTCAAGGATCTTCTGGTTTCTGCTTGTTCTCCCTCTTCTGCCTCTCCCCCAACAACTAAACTATCTTCTCTGCAGCCCCACCACACACACACACACACACACACACACTCTGTTCTCCCTCTTCTGCCTCTCCCCCAACAACTAAACTATCTTCTCTTCTCTGCAGCCCCACCACAGACACACACACACACACACACACACACACACAAAGTTGAGGGGACTTCTTTAGCAAGAAGTTCTAATAATGGAGATTTAGAAACTGACTGAATCATGTAATTTAGCAAGAAGTTCTAATAATGGAGATTTAGAAACTGACTGAATCATGTAATTTCATTACTGGAAAGTGCTAAAAGAACCACTGAAATTTTTGTTAACATTTGTTCCTGCATCTATATTTAAATAAAGAGTTATACTTCTAGCATTAGCATCGAATCTTCTAGTTTTGGTTGAATTTCATGTATTGTAGGTATTCTATAAGAATGGTTTGCTTTTTTTGGTAAGAAATCAGTTGATATTTAATACAGGAGGAAAAAAAAATGATTGTCATTCCTTAAAGGTAGAAACAGAAACTCTGACATTAAAGGGACTTTATCTCGACATAAAAACGTGATTTTAAAATGTAGTCATGTGTAGAAGCATTTATTTTTAATATAAAACTAATAGTTTACTATAATCGTATCCTGGTAGAAGGAAAAACTATTTTTTAAGACTTTAAATCTTCCATGGGAATCTTGCATTTAGGTTACATCTAAATCAAGTGAATTAGCATGGATATTTTGATACTTTTTAAATCAAAGATATTTTTATTTTACTTTTAAAATCAAAGATATTTTTATTTTCAGTGTACTGTACATTAACTCTTCTTTTTTCCATACTAAACATTAGTTACAAAATGAACGAGAAAATGATCCAACTCATATACCATTAATGGAAGAAGTATCTACATGGAATACTAGGATTTTGAAGAGGACGGCTATTACAGTATGCGGATTTGGGGTTCTTCTTTTCATCTGCAAGCTAACTTTTCAGAGAAAATAACCCTAATATTTGTTTTGAATAACGTATGTGTTCCTTATTCAAATTACCTAAAAATGTTGCTTTTAACTATTTGTGACACACTGTAACTACCTTCTTTGCCAGTACTGTGTAGGAAGAATGATAGTATAGGGCAGAATGTTTTTCTTTAAAAAGTGGTTTGTCAGTTTGAATTGAAAATATAATTTGTTATATTTTTATGTTAATTTTGATCAAGCAGTAAATTATAAGTGATTTTTAAGTTTGATCCTATCCTATGACTGTAAATCACATTCAAAATAAAAGTTTTATTTAATATTCTTTGACATTTAAAAAAGTATGTTCATTTGTCACAGTGAATCTACAGAATTTGTAAAGTGTTCATAGACAGTAGCTTTCTTCTAGTCCATGTCTTCCCTTTCCATTATTATGTAGTAAGGACTTTCTTATTTAGTATTTTTAGTTATATATCATTATATAGAAATTATTAATTTGAGAATATTTCAGAGAATGCAGAGTATAGATAAAATGTGAAAAATTTTAATCATTTATTAAAAACAGGAAAGATATTTTAAATGTAAATTTTAAAAAGCAGAAAATTTAGAGTAGTGTGGAAAGCCCAAAGCACATTAGAATTTTTTATGTAGTATACTTTTGGGAACTTAGGACATGTAGTGCGTGTAACATTCTTGAGGATGGTATGAAAGTGAATGGCATTTGGCATATAATTTCTCATACCAAGTTAAAGAAGTAATACATGATTTCTTTATGAGTTTTTTTTTTTCAAAATCAAAATAATGATATTCAGATTATAAAAGTGAAGAAAAGGCAGGCCTAATTTAGCAGGCAATATAATAGACTTCAGAGACGGCAATGGCACCCCACTCCAGTACTCTTGCCTGGAAACTCCCATGGATAGAGGAGCCTGGTGGGCTGCAGTCCATGGGGTCACTAAGAGTCGGACACAACTGAGCAACTTCCCTTTCACTTTTCACTTTCATGCATTGGAGAAGGAAATGGCATACCACTCTAGTGTTCTTGCCTGGAGAATCCCAGGGACAGCGGAGCCTGGTGGGCTGCCGTCTATGGGGTCGCACAGAGTCGGACACAATTGAAGCGACTTAGCAGCAGCAGCAGCATAGTGGACTTAGCAGCAGCAACAGCAGCATAGTAGTTAAATCTTGCTTTATTTAGTACCATACTTAGATGCAATTGATACACAGTTATTAAAAAGTAAACATCAAACAAAGAAGAAAATTGTGGAAAAGAAGAACAGCATGAGGAATATTATTAGTAGCACTGGTAGCTCTTCGGGGAAGGCAATGGCACCCCACCCCAGTACTCTTGCCTGGAAAATCCAATGGACAGAGTAGCCTGGTGGGCTGCAGTCCATGGGGTCGCTAACAGTCGGACAGACTGAGCGACTTCACTTTCACTTTTCTCTTTCATGCATTGGAGAAGGAAATNCACCCCACCCCAGTACTCTTGCCTGGAAAATCCAATGGACAGAGTAGCCTGGTGGGCTGCAGTCCATGGGGTCGCTAACAGTCGGACAGACTGAGCGACTTCACTTTCACTTTTCTCTTTCATGCATTGGAGAAGGAAATGGCAACCCACTCCAGTATCCTTGCCTGGAGAATCCCAGGGACGGGGGAGCCTGGTGGGCTGCCGTCTATGGGGTCACACAGAGTCGGACACGACTGAAGTGACTTAGCAGCAGCAGCAGCAGTAGCTCTTGGTTATATCAAAGCAGCAAGGTTTGAGTCATTCTTTTTTTCTGAGAATTACTCAACCATACATTTTTGGAAGGAATTGGTGTCTGACATTTTAACCTAAGTGCCACAGTAAGACATTTTTTTCTAATATCCCTCTTTTAAATTTAAGGCTTCAAGTCTTAGAACTAAAGTAGAGAATGGATAGGATAATAGGTACTTCTTTTAACATAGATCATGTTTCACTACTAGCCCAGTGCTCAGGCAGACAGAGGTGTTTAATAAATGTTAGTTTTAGTTTCCTTAAAAAAAAAAAACTGTAGGAAAGTGACAGACATACTACCTGATTGTTTATTTAGAGTAGTCTTTCATATAAGTTCATCTTTAAAGACCATCAGTTGGCTCAGTGGATTGCTAACCAAACTGTATGCATCTCTTAAATAGTAAGACGAACTTTGAAAATGCAAATTGATAAAATATTTGCTTTCAAAAATGATATATTGCACAATTCCTTAAAATATTGATGCTTTAGTAGTAGCGGTGGTAATAATAATCTGTCCCAGTATATGTCAAATATAATTAGCTATTCAGGGAAAAGAAGTACTATAAAGTCCATTGTATCTGCATTATCTGAGTATTTTCATTCCCTTGACAATTACGGTATAATTTTCAGATTACAGACTAAGTAGGGCAACATTTGTTGTGATTAAATTGTTTCTTCCTGGGTAAAATAAACTTTTTCTCCTGGTTTAAAATTAGTTATTTTATCTAGCGTGTAGGTCCCTTCTTCCTCTATGATTATTTGACTTAATTACAGTGCTTTACTATGAGGGAGGCAGGGTATAACTTTTGGAATATTCATTCTTTTATAAGATAGCTCATTAAAAATCATTTGTCTTCCTTTTATAGAACAAACTCACTGGAGAACTTCCCTAAAACCACAGACAGAAGTGGTGTAAACCTAATTTTAATTTTATGTATTTGAAAGTAGTAAAACTATATTAATTGGTAATTAGTTGGGATCAGAAAATGTTCCTGTACCTTTGGAATCAACTTTGAAGCTCAGATAATTCATTATAAGCACTGGTTAGAATGCAGGTATCTTTCACAAAAACAAAAGTCTGCCTCCTTGCCACCCTCCTCCAGTGCCACGCCTAGCGCCCTCCACCACGTTCTGTTCCACGTCCCTGGTACATTCACCAACCTTCTTACTTCTCAATCAGACTTCTAAGACCTCTTTCTCTTGATCTCATTCTTAAATAATGGCCTTGCTTCTTAATGTCCTGGGAAACAGAATCAGTTAAAGAAGAACTTCCACACTGGGTTTCCTTTGGTTATGTCAGCAAACTCTTTTTGTAAAGGACCAGATACGAAATATTTTAGCTTTTGCAGGCCATATGTCACAACTTTTAACACCACCACTGTAGTGGATTGTAGACAATACACAAATTAATAGATGTGGCTGTGCTACAATAAAACTTTACAAATACAGGTGATTTCCTGGAGTTAGCTCACCAAGCTATTGATTGCCAGCCTCAGTCTAATGTCACACAGTTACAAATATGAATTAAAAATAATAATATCCAGTCTAACAATCTGTCTTTTGATTGAATTATTTAATCTACTCACATTCAGTGTTACTGGTTTATTATTAGAATATTAGAAATATCTGTCATTTTAACTTTTTATATGTCTCATATTTAAAAATTAATTTTTCACATTTTTGAGTTATTTCAGTTTCTCTAGGGCTCACCATGTATATTTTAACCTGCAGGAATCTGCTTCTGATTTACACTAACTTAATTCCAGTGAGATAGGGAAACATTCCTGTAGAGCTCTATTTCATGCCTTCCATTTTTATACTGCTATTGTTATGCATATGACATCTCTATATATTATAACCCTAACAGTACAGTGTTTAATTACTGTCTTATGTAATTCTGTGTCTACTAAAGGAACAGAAAAGAGGACCATCAAGTTTATAGAATGTGTCATTGACTTTCTTATTTCTGGTTCTCTTCATTTGTTCCTATGGGTTCAGGTTACCATCTGATGTTACTTCCTTACTCCAGTATAACTCTTCGCACCTACCTCCTTTGTGCTATTATTTTCGACTGTAATACATTTCTATAAGTTACAAACCCAGTGGTACAGTTATGTATATATTTCTTCTAATAACTGCTTTTTAAAAAGAAAGGAGAAGGATACTGTCTTTTATAATTATAGAATTACCTTTACTACTGCTTTTTGTTTTTTCTTAAAGATTTAGATTCCCATTTGGGTTTACTTGTTTCCACTCTGAAGAACTTTTTTAGTATTTCTTATAAGGTGGATTGCTAGCAAATTCTCTCTTAAGTTTTGTCTACCTGATAGTCTTTGTTCTGCCTTTATTTTTAAAATAAAGTTTTTCTAGATATAAGATTCTAGGCTGACAGAGATTTTTTTTCTTTAAGAACTTTGAATATGCTGTCTCACTGCTTTATAGTTTTCATGGTTTTTTAAAATGATGTCAGCTTTTGCACTTTGGGGGCTTCCTTGCACAAGTTTTCAAGATTTCCTTTTTGTCTTTTAGCATACTTACTATGATACGTATGGGTTTGAGTTTCTGTATTTATACTACTTGGGAGGAGTTCATTGAGCTTCTTTGATGTGTAATGTTTTTCATCAAATTTGGGGAAATTTTCAGCCATGAATTCTTTGAATGTTTTTCCTATTTCTTTTTCTTCTCCATTTCTGGTATTCCCATTACACCTGTATTGGTGGATCCAAAAGTATCCAACATTTTTTTCCATTTTTCTTCATTCTTTTTTCTGTCTCTTCTTCAGGTTGCATAATGTTCATTCATTTATCTTCACTGATTCTTTTTTCTAGTTCAAGTCGACTGTTTAGTTACTATAATTTTTTATTGCAATTATTGTGCTTTTTAATTTCATAGTTTCCATTTGGTTCTTTTTTTATGATTTCTGCCTCTTTATTCGGGGAAGGCAATGGCACCCCACCCCAGTACTCTTGCCTGGAAAATCCAATGGACGGAGTAGCCTGGTGGGCTGCAGTCCATGGGGTCGCTAACAGTCGGACAGACTGAGCGACTTCACCTTCACTTTTCTCTTTCATGCCTTGGAGAATGAAATGGCAACCCACTCCAGTATTCTTGCCTGGAGAATCCCAGGGATGGGGGAGCCTGGTGGGCTGCCGTCTACGGGGTCACACAGAGTCGGACACGACTGAAGTGACTTAGCAGCAGCAGCAGCAGCAGCAGCAGCAGCAGCCTCTTTATTGACATTCTCTATGATGAAACATTTTATTCATACCTTCCTTTAGTTCTTTAATTATATTTATAGTGGCATCTTTGAAAGTATTTATTAAAAATAACATCTAGTCCCTCTCACAGTTTCTGTTGCCTACTCTTTTTTCCTATGTATGGGTCACACTTGCCCATTTCTTTGCAAATCTCATAATTTTTTGTTAAAAACTGGCTATTCTGGAAAAGGATTCCTCTCTCCCTCCCCACAAGGAACTGCTGCTGTTGCTCTTTGCTTTTTTATTTGTTTAGTGACTTGGCTGGTCTATTTTACTGAAACCTGGTTCCCCCAAAGTGTGAAGCCCCTGATGTCACTTTTCAGAGTGCAGTCTTAGGCATGTACACACTCACCCTGGGATGGCAGTGGTTTTAGCAGGACTCTTTCTGACTGTCTCTTTTTCTAATATCTCTAGTAGGCTGGCTGCCTCACTCGGTATTGCACACAGCCCATGCTTTGCTGTGCTGTGCCGAGTCGCTCAGTCATGTTCCACTCTGCAGCCCCATGGGCTATAACCCACCCAGGCTCCTCTGTCCATGATGATTCTCCAGGCAAGAATACTGGAGTGGGTTGTCAGGCCCTCGACCAGGACACCCAGCCCTTAGGTTCCACCAGTTAACTGGCTGATTGGTTGATCGTTTTTGACATGCCCTGGAGCATGCATTGCTCAGCAGTCTGATAGAATTAAATTTGGATGGGATACTTTTTGAGGCCATCTTTTGAGGCATATTCTAACCAGGGGACAGTCCGTCTCAGCTGTCTCTCCCTGCTTCTCTGGTGAACTAGTTGGCCTACAATTTAGCTTATTGCTCCTAATTAAGAGGAAATGTTTTCTTCAAGAGTGCCATTGGGCTTGATATTCTCCACATTCTCTTTCAAATGAAGTCAGTTCCTTTGGGGAGAAGAATGAAACTCTCCTTTCTTTTTTTTGAAACTCTCCTTTCTTATGGACTGCTTCTTTCCCTGGACAAAACCTCTGAGCCACTCCTCTGAGTGCTGGGTGGGGCAGTAGCCTCTGGTCTTTTGAGTTTGTTTCTTACAGTTCTGTTCTTCCAGTCCAGTGAGTGAGCTGGCATAAGGAAGATGGGGCCTTAGTGTCTGGCCTTGCCATTCTTGGGGTAAAGCCCTCATCCCATGAGCTCAATGAAAGGAGAGAGCCCTCGACCTTTCAGCCACACTCATCAGAATTTAGCCACTTAAGCTTAGAGTCAGAAGGCCTTAGAAAAGCTGGAGGATTGCCCTTTAGATGAGATGAGATATGGGAGCCCTTATTTGGGAGCTGAAGGGAGAGGGAGCCCCGTCTTGTTGACCACATCCACTCAGAGTCATACTGAGTTGTAGTAGGTTTCTTTGAATGAATATGTTTTCATTTGTTCTGAGCCCGTAGGACTCTGCAAGGATTCTTAGTGAAGTTGTGTGTTGATAGCTTTCTCTAGCTTTGCTTCTCTGAAGAGAATGTCCACGCTGCTCTTCTATCCTGGCAGTGACACTCCCACACCGGTATTTCTAGGGTATCCGCTACAGCCTTTAACATAGGGCTTGGCCCAGAACAGTATGAAAGAATTTTTTTAAGCCAGAAACATTAGCTAAATACTTTCATGTAAGCTTTACCCCCCTCCAGGTTAGTATCCCAGGATGCTTAAAATTCTAAGAGCACCTAAGAAGAAGCAAGAGAGAGAGACCACCTTGGTTTGACCAGGAAACATTATGAGTAGATAAATGATGGGTAAAGCAAGGCTACACTCTTAAATTTTGAAAACTTTACTGTAGAAGGTATTTAAGCTAATACCTAAATTAATTATATGCATTAAATATAGGAAACAGGATATATAAAAGTCTAAAGAAGCCAGCTACAATTCCAAGCACCAGAATTGAAATTGAGTTTGTTTTTTAATGTGACTTTTTACACTGACAACCTTTTTTATTTATCATAACATTATCCAAAAGTTAATCTTTAAGAACACAGATAACCATGATGACTTCTGATTTACACTCCAAGTCACTCTGTCACTGCTTAATAAATAATCATTTGTAGCTCTGTGGGGGTGGAAATTGGGTGGGGATTTTCTTTTTGGCACATCCACTAGTGAGTAATACATTTATTTCAAGTGCCAATAAAAATGTTATACTGGACTTATGTGACACATTTGTTAGTTATTAAATAAAGTAATTCTAAACTATTTGAGCAGTGCTCTATTATTATATTTCTCTACCTATAAATTCAGATTATCCTATCAATAGTCTAAACAAAGTGAACAAATTTTTAATACTGCATAACAGTTTTGGGGAGAGAGTAAATAAAATGCCATTTTTGGAAGTGTCACCATCTCTGGACTTATCTCTAGAAGGCAGTATTATTTACCTTTCTCTTCGCAACTAATCTTTCATAATTGTTTCCATGAATTTTCTTCCTTCCTGGAATCTTTCTAACACTTTACCCATCTTTCTTTTCTTTCCTTTTGAAGTCTGCCTGCTGTTACATGCTGCCTCTTTCCTCTCAAGCCTTCACTTTCTGTTGACAATGAGGTAAAGCAGAAGGTAGCCTAAGTTCCTAGCCCTGTTGCATTACCTTGTAGATGCTCAGTCTTGGTTGCCTCATCTGTAAAATAGGTTCTAAAGACTAAATGAATCAGAACAATGCCTCCTTGTTAATAGGGCCGGTTTGGAGTTCTGAAATGAGAATAAAATCATAGGGGCTTTATGTAACAGAATCAGTGCTTCCTAGACACATTGAACCCCTCATAAGTGGTTTTGCTTTTGATTTCACATCCAGAGATCTGATAAGAGAATTGATCTTAACATTTGGTTATTGCCAATATTTTATAATAAATTTGGGGGAAATTACTAGTAATTACATTTCAATTCATTAAACAATTACTGAGTGCTTAGTATGTATAAGACAGTAATATACCCATATATTACATGTTTTATATGAGATCAGAAAACTCAAATACTTTTGCTGTTAAGAGAGACAATGAGGTTACTGTCTTAAAGACATAAGCTTTAAAAAAAACCATTCTGTAAAACTGTTTCATGGGAAGGGTGTGGTTGAGCATTTTGTTTTTAATTTCCACAGTTGCGAATGTCGTGATAGATTCACTTATCTTTTGGGGGAAGGGCTCACTTAACCTCAATCAGTGCCTTCCTACAAAAAAAAAAAAAACCAGCAACAAAGGGAAAACTGGCTAAGTTCCATTGTGTGAACTCTTTGAGAAGAGATTGAGACTATATTTAAAGCAAGTGGGACTTCCCTAGCATTAAGTGGCTAAACTCCATGCTCCCAATGCAAGGGGCCCAGGTTCAGTCCCTGGTCAGGAACTAGATCCCACATGCCACAATTCAGGAGTTCACATGCTATGGCTAAAGATCTCATGTGCCTCAACCGAGACCCAGCACAGCCAAATAAGTAAATATTAAAATAACAGTATTAACAGAGTAAGCTTCTACTTATCATGGATTTAAGATTCATTGTGCTAGACCAATTTTTGGAGTTGCATATATATAATTTCCTGTGCCATCAATGTAAAGTATTAAAATCAGACACCTAGAATATTCAGTTGCTGCTGCTGCTAAGTCGCTTCAGTCGTGTCCGACTCTGTGCGACCCTATAGACGGCAGCCCACCAGGCTCCTCCGTCCCTGGGATTCTCCAACTACAATTGTCATGTTAGTGGCAATATTACCTTAACACTGGGGGTAGCTGTGGTAAATGAAAATTGGACTTAAAATGTAGAAATGAAAGGTTAGAGTTAGTGTGAAAGTTAAGTCAGTTTCTAGATAAAATAGGATTAACATCACAGAATGAAAGAAAAATTATGTATTTTGTTGTTAATAAGGTTTAGTTTCCTGAAGTATATGCTGTGATGTAACTCCCAGATTGCTCTTTAGGAATAAAGAACTTATTCCCACAGCTGCCGGGAATGCAGCTAGCAGAAAGGACTCTTTAGAAGTTTTCTCTGTTAATGAAAGATACCTTCCCAAAAGCATGTCCTACTCCCAGCAATGACTAATCAACATAGGGCTTTAAAAGCCCCAATTTCAAGGACCCTCATCCCAAATCAAGATTAACTCCGAAGGACCATCCCACTTTGAGAGCTCCTGGTGGGGTTGGCTGAGGCCTTCATCAGCACAACATCACAGGGACTTGCCTGGTGATCCAGTGGCTAAGACTGTGCTCCTAACGCAGGGGGCCTGGGTTCAGTTCCTGGTCAGGGAACTAGATCCCACAGGCAACAACCAAGACACAGCACAGCTAAATAAATAGTTTATTTTTAAAGACTATCACAGTCCATCTTCCTTCCCTTCCCTCGCACAGGTTTTCCTCTCCAGAGCTCTGCCTAGTAAACGTCCTGTACGCTAATCTTCATTCACTTCACTGTTTGCTTTCCAGGGAACCCAATTCTGTCAGCTGACCAGCAGAGCCTTGCATAAATCATGAAATGTATGATCATTGTTAATAACTTCTTCTCCAGAACTTAGTTTCCTAATTTGAAAAATAAAGCCCGTTCTGAACTAGAGTTGTTGAAATGTTAAGTGGAATAACATACAAGTGACTGTAGTTTTATAGTTAATGCAGACTTGTGGCTAAACAGACAGTGAGTTCCAGTTTCAGCTCTGTCTCATTACCTGTACAACCTTTAGAACACTACCAAAAATCTCCAACTCTCGGGTTCTTCATCCATAACATAAGAATAACAGTAATAATCAGATTAAAAATAATTGCTTTAATTGGGTGTTTACTATATGCCATTAGTCATTTGGAGGCAGCCCACCAGGCTCCTCCGTCCCTGGGATTCTCCAACTACAATTGTCATGTTAGTGGCAATATTACCTTAACACTGGGGTTAGCTGTGGTAAATGAAAATTGGACTTAAAATGTAGAAATGAAAGGTTAGAGTTAGTGTGAAAGTTAAGTCAGTTTCTAGATAAAATAGGATTAACATCACAGAATGAAAGAAAAATTATGTATTTTGTTGTTAATAAGGTTTAGTTTCCTGAAGTATATGCTGTGATGTAACTCCCAGATTGCTCTTTAGGAATAAAGAACTTATTCCCACAGCTGCCGGGAATGCAGCTAGCAGAAAGGACTCTTTAGAAGTTTTCTCTGTTAATGAAAGATACCTTCCCAAAAGCATGTCCTACTCCCAGCAATGACTAATCAACATAGGGCTTTAAAAGCCCCAATTTCAAGGACCCTCATCCCAAATCAAGATTAACTCCGAAGGACCATCCCACTTTGAGAGCTCCTGGTGGGGTTGGCTGAGGCCTTCATCAGCACAACATCACAGGGACTTGCCTGGTGATCCAGTGGCTAAGACTGTGCTCCTAACGCAGGGGGCCTGGGTTCAGTTCCTGGTCAGGGAACTAGATCCCACAGGCAACAACCAAGACACAGCACAGCTAAATAAATAGTTTATTTTTAAAGACTATCACAGTCCATCTTCCTTCCCTTCCCTCGCACAGGTTTTCCTCTCCAGAGCTCTGCCTAGTAAACGTCCTGTACGCTAATCTTCATTCACTTCAGTGTTTGCTTTCCAGGGAACCCAATTCTGTCAGCTGACCAGCAGAGCCTTGCATAAATCATGAAATGTATGATCATTGTTAATAACTTCTTCTCCAGAACTTAGTTTCCTAATTTGAAAAATAAAGCCCGTTCTGAACTAGAGTTGTTGAAATGTTAAGTGGAATAACATACAAGTGACTGTAGTTTTATAGTTAATGCAGACTTGTGGCTAAACAGACAGTGAGTTCCAGTTTCAGCTCTGTCTCATTACCTGTACAACCTTTAGAACACTACCAAAAATCTCCAACTCTCGGGTTCTTCATCCATAACATAAGAATAACAGTAATAATCAGATTAAAAATAATTGCTTTAATTGGGTGTTTACTATATGCCATTAGTCATTTGGATAATTTTTAAAAATCTATATTTTAATAGACCTATTTAACTAAACCTGTAAGGTTGTTATAAGGACTAATGAAATAAGGCAATATAAAGAGTTTTCTACAATGCATGATATATAGCATACATCAAATAAATGGTAGCCAGTATAATTTCTGTTAAAATTTATCATAAAGCATTCACTACAAGAGACTTGTAACAAAAATCAGATCTTTATAATTTCTAGGACCAGATTTTTGTGACATATAACTTAAAATAGTGATACATAATTAAAAATACTTAAATTGTCTAAGCTAACACAGGTATATTCATAATCCATATGACAACATTTAATAAACCAAGCCAATAAATTATTTAAGATTCCATTTCCCCTCTTCCAACAGGTGGTACTATGCTCAAAAGCAGAAACCATTTGTCTATAAAGCCAAGTTTATCAAACACTCTTGTGATGATGGTGAGAGCTAGAGTTTGCATTCGTATCATCCATAGATGAAAACTAAGGAGATATATAATTCAGTCCTGCTCAGACTGTCAGCTTGATAATGACACCCTAATACACGTTCACCTCAAGCCACAAAGAGGACCTCTTCTCCCAGAAATGGTTTACAGATCATGAGAGCCACCAGTTTATCCACCTGAGAGGGATACATTTTTTCAGCTATTTATTAACTTCACTTGATTTTTAAAATATTTACCTACTTTATGTCTACTTGAAAATGAATACTAAAGACATGGTAAAATCTGGGCCAACTGAATTGATAAACATTGTGAAATGATTTCATTTTAAGCCCAGATAGGAGGCTTTTCCCAAATACCTGAAAGCCATAGATGGAGCCCCACACTAAGAACAGCGCAAGAATCCTCCTAGTATAGATCCTGGAGTAGCTGCACCAGCTCTGAATTGTTGACCTCTACATTATGAGAAAAATTAACCCATCTTTTGGGTTTTTTTATTAATGGTGTCAAAGGCATCCCAACTGATACAGGGTTATACCTATGGTAGCTCATTCTCCAATCTGCTTTTTCCATAAACACTGTTTTCAGATACATCCATGTTAAATAGTGATGTAATGAATTCCTTTTAACTGCTCTATAATATTCCATTATATAATATTCCATCCCACACTTTACCTACTTGTTCTCCCACTGATAAAATTTTGAGTTATTTTGGACTTACCCTTCTCAACAGTATCATATATATACTTGTACATGTGTCCTTGTGTATATATGACAAAGTTTCTTTAACTACATTTAACAGTGGAATAGCTAGTTGTCGGGGAAAAAAAATCTTCAATTTCTATTTCATTGACTCTTGATGTTGCTGGGTATTTCTGTTTGCCCCCTTGAGATCCTCTCTCCACCCCACTCCACCTTGGGAAGCTGAATCTATGAAATACATCAAAGGACCCTTCAACTCCTGATGGAATTTATCCAGTGGCAGAATATCTGAAGGAGAGTACAGTGTAGGTATTCATTCACCTGGCAGTAATTCCTGCGAGGTTACTACCTGTGCCCCTCAACTGAAGGCTTTGTCTCAAGACAATCTCAAGATTCATTCCTGGGTTCCTGGAAACTTTACTCCCTTCCACATCCGTTCTGGTCCGGGGGTGGTAACAGCTTCTCTGCCCACACTTTCAAAAATAGTCTCTTTGCAAATCAAATCTCCTTGAGTTATCATGCCATCTGTTTCCAGGTGAGAGCCTGACTGCATCACTGCTGTTCTGCACTCTTCAAGGAATCTATATTAATTTACAGACCTACCAGCCATGCATGAGCGTGTTCTTTACCACACAGCCATACCAATGCTTAAAATTAAATGTCCTTAAGTTTTCTCCTACCTGATGGATTCAATAAAATTGATTATTTTTTATTTTGTGCTCTGATTACTAGTGTAACTAAGCATTTCTTAGATGTATAGGCCATTTTCTCCCTATAAATTGTTTTCTACTATCATTTGCTTATCTTTCTACTGAACTGTTTCTTACTGGCTTTTACTCCTTTAAATATTTGAAATATCAGTCATTTAACATGTACTGGATTTCTATCTACTGCTTATCTTTTGTTTATGATGTTCTTTGTTGCCCAAACATTAAAAAAATCTTATCTATATTTTTTGTGCTTTAAAGTTTTAATTTTTATGTTTTGGACCTTAACAGAGCTGAAAATTATTTCTGTGCGCAGTGTGAAATAGAAATCCAGTAACATTTCTTTCCTTAGAGTGAGCCAATTTTCACATCGCCATTTTAAAATAATCTTTTCCTCCTCGTTTGAAATGGTACTTATTTCTATGCCTAATTTCTAATGACTTATGGATCTGAGTTTTATGTTTTATTCCATGCATCTATTTGCTGCCAATATCACATTGTTTTAAGTACCAAGACTTTATAATATATCTTAATATCTAGTAGCACAACAGTAATTTACTACTCCATTTGAATTTGTTTATTGCTGGCTGAGAAACATAGTTACTTCTGTGCTTGATCTTAAATACAAATCAAGATTCTGAACTGTCTATTTCATCTTAATAATTTTGTCCACTGATTGCTTCAGGTTTTCTATACATAGACTTGAAAATAATGAAATTTTGACCTCTTTCTATTTCTTATACTTATTTCTTTACCTTAGAATGTTTTAGAACCTTAGTCCCAGGGTTAATAATAGTGGTCAAAACAGATGTTCTTGTTAATCTGGGGACTATTTCTAATACTTCCTAGTATTTCTTTCCTGTATTTATGCCCTTGCAGTGGGACAGCATGTGGAGTCTCTTTCATAACCCTCAGTATCCACACTGGCCATTTGATTTCTTTTGGCCAATGGGACATTAGCAAAAAGGATGGAAACAGAGGCTTCAGAGTTTGCTTTAGGTGCCTTAGGCTTTCCGCTCTTGTTGCTTTTCTAATCCTCCATCACATCAACAAGTTCAGGATAGCTTCATATAATGAAATAACCATGGCCCCATTCTCCTTCACTCTAGCAAACTCACTGACATGAGAGTGAGGCCATCAAAGGCTTGGCCCCATTTGAAGGAGAAAAAGTGCCCAGCTCAAACCTGTTTACATTTCTGCTTCACAAAATAGCTAACACATGGCTATTATTTTAAGCGTCAAAATTTTGGTTTTAAATTATGTGTTACATGGCAAAAAAAATGATATAGTCAGTTAATGACAGCAGTGGGTTAAATATTTCTCACTAAGATTTTAAATTTAACCTAGTATTTCTGCTCATCTTTGCTATGAAGATTTGAGACTATAATGTTAGGTGAATTAAACTTAAAATTATTGTTGTCTTACCGGTGGATTTTATCTTTTATCATTATATGATCCAACTTTTTTTTATCCCTAACGTTTCTGCCTTAAAATCTTTTTTTTTTTTTCTGATACTAGTAAAGGTATACTTTTAAAGAAACTGTTATTTTCCTGATATGTCTTTTACTATTCTTATACTTTCATTTTTTCCTGTGTCCTAAAAGGAAATAAATTTGTCAATATTGTCCTTAAAAAGAAAGGGAAAGCTTAGTCAATTTACATTTCTTGTGATTATTGGTGTATTTATATCTATTTCCACCATCCCTTTGGGTTTTATTAAGCTTTTCTCCTTTCCTTCTTCTCAATGATTTATGAAGTTGGTGTTTTTTTTTGTTGTTGTTTGTTTGTTTGTTTTGGCTGTACTGCAGGGCTTGTGGGATCTCAGTTCCTTGACCAGGGGTTGAACTCGAGCCCTTGGCAGTGAAAGTATAGAATCCTAATCACTGGACTACCAGGGAATTCCCTATGGAGTTTTTTAAGTCCTCCTCTTTTTTCAACCATATTGTAAATTACATACTCTTTTTAGTGATTATCCTTAAATTTCTAACATAACAACAGATGGAAAGTCTAAGGAGAGCCAGTAACTCTGCCTTCCTCTTAAAATTATAACCTGGAAAACTTTACCTCTGATCATTCTCGTTTTGTTTTACTTGCTCTTGTTCTTATATTTGTTAGATATTTGAATATGTTCTTTGTGAAATGACTATCCAAGGTTTCTGCCCATTTTATAATTTCGATCATCTACCTTTTTCTTTTTAACTGGCAGGAATCCTTACAATATTCAAGAGAAAAGTCCTTTATATACGTATTGCAAATATCTTCTCTTAGTCTGGAGGTTTGCTTTTCAAACTTTCTTAATGGTGTATTTTGATGAACAAAAGTTCTTAATTAAGTTCAACACGTTTCTCTTTTCCCTCACACTGCTTTTAATGTTCTGTTTAAGAAATATCTGCTCATACAAAGGTCTTTAAGGTGTTGTCCTGTGTTTTATTCTTGAAGCTTGATTGTGTGTAGTTGTTTAGTTTTCATATCAAGATTTGTGATCAATGTCATAAATACGATCCATGTAAAAAAATACTTATTTTTGGTATTATAGGAGATAGGGTTAAAGATTAATTTTGCTCATTCAGCTATCCACTTGCTCTAGTGCCAAATTATGAAAGAAGCTTTCTTTCCCCATTAAATTGCGTTGCATTTTTCTGAAAAATAAGCTGACTCTGTATGTAGGGCTCCATTTAGGGACTCTGTTACTTTAAGTTTGTTTCTACTTGACTATTCTTGCAATTATCACTTGACCCTAATTATTATAGTTTTTATTAAGTAAGTTTGAGAGCCCACAGCCCAACTTGGTTCTTTTTCAAAATTATTAGACTGTTCTAAGCTTGCTGCATTTTCATATATATTTTAGAATCACTACCTGAGTTCTGTACTACAACTGATTTAGATAACAAGGCCCTAGACTTGAAACCAATACTATATTTCAATACGACAAGAGTGGGAGAGAGTGAAGGTTTTGTGCATGCAAAATAATGTGAACTACTTCTGCCAGAGAGAAGAGTGTGGAAGGTTGTATTTTTCAGAGACAGCTACAACAGTATCTCCTATGTTACCTGTTCTTCTGCTTTACCTTAGTACACTCAAGATGGGCCCTCAAAACATCTAGCTTTGAAAGCCAACAGGCTTGCATGCATGAGATCTACAAGACTATAGTGAATGGAGAGACAGTTCTTAACAGGTTCACACAGACTCACTGGCTGCTTCTCAGAGCAGAGAGCAGAGGCAGCAGACTGAAGCACCCATTCCTTCACGAAGAGAGGCTTATTTGCTTAGTTTAAAACCTTCAGCCTGAGGGACAGGCTTCTTACTCATCCAGTGAGAGGAACATAAAGGAAAAAAAGAAAGAGAGTGGAGACAGCTTAAAGGACTTGCGGGACAACATCAAGAGGACCAGTGTTCACATTATAGGAAACCGAGAAGGAGAAATGAGAGACAAAGGGACAGAATGTTTTTTTGACAAAATATTTACTGAAAATTTGCCTAACGTGGGGAAGGAAACAGACATCAAGATCAAGGAAGCCTAAGAATGTTTCAAATAAAAGGAACCCAGAAAGACTCACATCAAGACACATTGTAACTAAACTGTCAAAAGTTAAAAGATAAGGAGAGACTCTTAAAAGCAGCAAAAGAGGGACACTGCCAAGACAACAGAGTAGAAAGACCCTGAGGCTCACCTCCTCTCGGGGGCACTCCAAAATTACAAGTATTCACGTAACTCCTATCAGTGAAAAAGACCAGGACGTCCAGAAAAGATCTCACGCAACTAAAGAGAAAAAGAAGGCACTGCAAAGAAGTGGGTAGGAGTCTCAGAACCACAGCGTAGTTAAGACCAGTGCTCCCAGGTGGGTGACGCACTATCCAGAGAATCATTTCAATCGCATCGGTTCTCCCCAGGGAGTGAGGGGACCAGCCCACACTGGGATCCTCAGACTGGAGAGCCCGTACTGGGAAGACAGCCCCCAGAATGCCTGGCTTTGAAGGCCAGTGGCCTTACTTCCAGGAGACCTAGGGGGCTGTGGGAAATAGAGACTCCACCTTAAACAGTGCAGACAGTATCTAACATGCTCTGGGACCCAGGGCAGAAATTTGAAAGGAGCTTGGTGAAACCTGATGACTGAGTTTTCCAAAGAGGCAGCAGCCAACAACTGAAGCTCGCCTTGGGGACACAGCCAGTGGCAGCAGCCTTCCTGGGGGGTCATTCTGCTACCTGGACACTGGTGCTGGCAAGTTTGGAACCCTTCCTCTAACTTACTAACCCTAGGGCCCAGTCCTGCCCCAGATCCCAGCCTGTGGGCGCCAGTGCTAGGGCATCTCAGGCCAAACAACTAACTGGGTGAGGACACCGGCTCATCTGCCAGCAGACAGGCTGCCTGAACCCCACCTGAGCTCACGGCCGACCCTGGACACGGCCCTGGCCATCAGCGGCCCAGGACCTGGCCCCCCTCGCCGGTGCACAGACGTTAGAACCGAGACCCCAGGGCCCTACAGCCAGATGGCCAAGAGACTCATGAAGAGATGCTTCACATCTACACCAGGAAAACACAAACCACAGCAAGGCACCCTCTGACACCCGTCAGAAACTACAATCAAAATACAAGTAAATGTTGGTGAGTATGGGGAGAAAACGGAGCCCTAGGTCGCTGTTGGTAGAAATGTGAATTGGTACAGACACTGTGGAAAGGAAGTATGGGTGTTTCTCAAAAAATAATCTGAAGAAAACAAAAACATGAATTTGAAAAGATTCATGAAATTCATTCAATTGTAAAACATTCAGTGTTCATAGCAGCATTAGTTACAATAGCCAAGATGTGGAAGCAACCTAGCTGTCTACATTTTGAGACATGAAAATGGAAAAATATCAAAATGTATGGGATGCAACAAAAAATTCTGAGAGAGAAATTCATAATAAAAAATGACTAAGAAACAAGAAAGACCTCAAATAAACAATGTAACTTTATACCTCAAGAAACTAGAAATAGAAGAAATTAAACCAAAAGTTAGTAAAAGGAAATAACAAAGATCAAAGAAAGTAACAAATAACAAAGTTCAAAGGAAATGAATTAAAGATTTAAAAGATAATAGAAAAGATCACCAATGCAGTGGACATAAACTTGGGCAAACTTTGGGAGATGGTGAGACGCCTGGTGTACTGCAGTCCATGGGGTCACAAAGAGGTGGCCATGACTGAGCGGCTGAACAACAAGAAAAGATCAGTGAATCTAAGAAATGGTTTTTTGAAAAGATAAACAAAATTGACAAACCATCAGCTGGACTCACCAAAAATAAAAAGAGAACTCAAAATCAGAAATGAAAGAGGAGACAACATAATTTATACCACAGAAATACAAAAAATCATCAAGACTACTATGAAGAATTATACACTAAAATGGGCTTATCCAATGGCTCAGTGCTAAAGAATCCACCTGTAATGCAGGAGCTGCAGGAGACACAGTTTCGATCCCTGGGTCAGGAGGATCCCCTGGAGAAGGGAATGGCTACCCAATCCAGTATGCTTGCCTGGAGAATCCCCATGAACAGAGGAACCCAGCAGGCTACTGTCCATGGGGTCATAAAGATTCAGAGATGACTGAAGCTACTTAGCACACATACACCAAAACATTGAACAACTTAGAAGAAATGTATAAATTCCTAGAAGCATACAACATATCAAGGCTAAAACATGAAGATACAGAAAATCTGAGCAGATCTATTACTAGGAAGGAGATGGAATTAGTAATAAAAAAAAATTTCCCAACAAACAAAAGTCAGAAACAGATGGCTTCAAGAAAACACAAACCACAGCAAGGCACCCTCTGACACCCGTCAGAAACTACAATCAAAATACAAGTAAATGTTGGTGAGTATGGGGAGAAAACGGAGCCCTAGGTCGCTGTTGGTAGAAATGTGAATTGGTACAGACACTGTGGAAAGGAAGTATGGGTGTTTCTCAAAAAATAATCTGAAGAAAACAAAAACATGAATTTGAAAAGATTCATGAAATTCATTCAATTGTAAAACATTCAGTGTTCATAGCAGCATTAGTTACAATAGCCAAGATGTGGAAGCAACCTAGCTGTCTACATTTTGAGACATGAAAATGGAAAAATATCAAAATGTATGGGATGCAACAAAAAATTCTGAGAGAGAAATTCATAATAAAAAATGACTAAGAAACAAGAAAGACCTCAAATAAACAATGTAACTTTATACCTCAAGAAACTAGAAATAGAAGAAATTAAACCAAAAGTTAGTAAAAGGAAATAACAAAGATCAAAGAAAGTAACAAATAACAAAGTTCAAAGGAAATGAATTAAAGATTTAAAAGATAATAGAAAAGATCACCAATGCAGTGGACATAAACTTGGGCAAACTTTGGGAGATGGTGAGACGCCTGGTGTACTGCAGTCCATGGGGTCACAAAGAGGTGGCCATGACTGAGCGGCTGAACAACAAGAAAAGATCAGTGAATCTAAGAAATGGTTTTTTGAAAAGATAAACAAAATTGACAAACCATCAGCTGGACTCACCAAAAATAAAAAGAGAACTCAAAATCAGAAATGAAAGAGGAGACAACATAATTTATACCACAGAAATACAAAAAATCATCAAGACTACTATGAAGAATTATACACTAAAATGGGCTTATCCAATGGCTCAGTGCTAAAGAATCCACCTGTAATGCAGGAGCTGCAGGAGACACAGTTTCGATCCCTGGGTCAGGAGGATCCCCTGGAGAAGGGAATGGCTACCCAATCCAGTATGCTTGCCTGGAGAATCCCCATGAACAGAGGAACCCAGCAGGCTACTGTCCATGGGGTCATAAAGATTCAGAGATGACTGAAGCTACTTAGCACACATACACCAAAACATTGAACAACTTAGAAGAAATGTATAAATTCCTAGAAGCATACAACATATCAAGGCTAAAACATGAAGATACAGAAAATCTGAGCAGATCTATTACTAGGAAGGAGATGGAATTAGTAATAAAAAAAAATTTCCCAACAAACAAAAGTCAGAAACAGATGGCTTCACTGGTCAATTCTATGAAACATTTTAAATAGAATTAATAACAATCCCTCTCAAACTTTTCCCAAAAGATTGAAGAGAGAACACTTCCAAACTCATTTTATAAGGCCAGTATTACTCTGATACCTAATGTCTAAAACTAGACAAGAACATGACAAGAAAAGAAATTATAGTCCAATATTCTTGATAAACACAGAGGCAAAAATCCTCAACAAAATACTAGCTAACCAAATTCAACAACACATGATTAACCATATTGTTACCATAAACATACCATAATCAAGTAGGATTTATTCCAGGCATGCAGTGATGGTTCAGTCAATGCCTACAAACCAATGTGTGATATACCACATTAATAAAAGGAAGGATAAAATCATATGATCATCTCAACAGACACAGGAAAAGCACTTGACAAAATCTGACATCCATCCCTCATAAAAATACTCAACCAAGTGGGTTTAGAAGCAATGTATAATACCTTAACACAAGAAAGGCCATCTATTATAAGCCTACAGCGAACACTTTACTCAATAGCTTTTTTTTTTTTTTAAAGAAACCTTTTCTTCTAAGATCAGGAAAAAGACAAAGATTCCCACTCTCACCACTTTTATTTAAATTGGAAGCGCCAGCCAGAGTAACAGTCAATAAAAAAAGAAAAAAATGCCATCCAAATTGAAAAGGAAGATGAAATTTGCATCTATTTGCAGATGACATGATATAAACTCCACCAAAACAACTATTATAACTAATAAATGAGTTCCATGCCTTTGAAGGATATGAAATCAATATACAAAAGTTAGTTGCATTTCTATATACTAATAATGAGCTATCAAAAAGGGAAAATAAGAAAACAGTTACATTTTAAATAGCATGAGAGAATAAAATACCTAGGAATAAATTTAACCAAGGAGATGAGTTACACATACAATGAAAGTTGTAAGACACTGATGAATGAATTCGGTTCAGTTCAGTCACTCAGCTGTGTCCGACTCCTTGTGACCCCATGAATTGCAGCATGCCAGGCCTCCCTGTCCATCACCAACTCCCAGAGTTCACCCAAACTCATGTCCATCGAGTCAGTGATGCCATCCAGCCATCTCATCCTTTGTCGTCCCCTTCTCCTCCTGCCCCTAATCCCTCCCAGCATCAGGGTCTTTTCAAATGAGTCAACTCTTCACACGAGGTGGCCAAAGTATTGGAGTTTCAGCTTTAGCATCAGTCCTTCCAAAGAACACCCAGGACTGATCTCCTTTAGGATGGACTGGTTGGATCTCCTTGCAGTCCAAGGGACTCTCCAGAGTCTTCTCCAACACCACAGTTCAAAAGCATCAGTTCTTCAGCGCTCAGCTTTCTTCACAGTCCAACTTTCACATCGATACATGACCACAGGAAAAACCATAGCCTTGACTAGACGGACCTTTGTTGGCAAAGTAATATGTCTGCTTTTGAATATGCTATCTAGGTTGGTCATAGCTTTCCTTCCAAGGAGTAAGCGTCTTAATTTCATGGCTGCAATCACCATCTGCAGTGATTTTGGAGCCCCAAAAATAAAGTCTGACACTGTTTCCCCATCTATTTCCCATGAAATGATGGGCCCAGATGCCATGATCTTAGTTTTCTGAATGTTGAGCTTTAACCCAACTTTTTCAGAAGACGACATAAATAGGCATTATAACAAATACCCAAAACAGGCTTCCCTGGTGGCTCAGTGGCAAGGAATACACCTGCAACACAGGAAACATGGGAGATGTGGGTTCAATCCCTGGGTCAGGAAGATCCTCTGGAGAAGGAAATGGCAACCCACTCCAGTTTTCTTGCCTGGAGAAATTCATGGACAGAGGAGCCTGGAGGGCTACAGTCCATGGAGTCAGAGAGTCTGATATGGCTGAGCAACTGAACACAACACCAAAAACCCAAAGCAATAATAGATTCAATGTGATCCCTATCATCATTTCAGTGAAACCACTATCACACAATGTTAATATTTTTGCCTTCAACCATCAAACATATTTTAAAGAACTGGAGAGAAGCAGAAGTTTATAATATATATCCATCTATTTACCATTTCTTTGCCTTTTTTTTTTCATACCAGATTTTCCAGACTTCCTTCTTGGATCATTTTCCTTTTAACTTAAAAATTTCCTTTGGCCATTTATTTTAAAAACAAGTCTGCTGACAATTAATTTTCGGTTTTCCTTCATCTGAGAGTATCTTTATTTCATTTTCATTCATGAATGTATTTTCACTGGATATAGAATTCTGGACTGAGTTCTTTTCTCTCAGAGCTTTAAAAAAGACTGTCATTCCCTTCTGCTTTCACAATTTTTCATGAGAAATCTACAGTCATTCAAATCATCATTTTCCTTTGTTCCTCCTAAGTAATGTATCACTTGTCTCTATTGTCATACAAGATTTTGTCTTCCTCTTTGGGTTTCGGTCGTGTTTTTATTATGTGTCATGGCATGGATTTCTTTGGGTTTGTCCTGTTTGGGGTTTTTGAATCTCAAGGTTTATGCCTTTGACCAAATTTATGAAATTTTTAACCATTAGTTCTGCAAATATTTTTTGTTGCAATGGACTGTTTCTGTTGTTTCTGAGATTCCTGAAGCTTTGTTCATTTCTTTCACTCTTTTTTTTTTCCTTCTGTTAGGACTAGATAATTTCTGCTGATATGGCTTCAAGTTCACTCACATTTTTTTGCCATTCCAATATTGCTGCTGCCCTTATTCAGTGAGTTACTTCACTATCTCACTGTGTAAGACAGGACATACTTTTTCAGTTCTAAAACTTCCATGTGGTTCTTTTTCCATTTTCTGTTTCTTTCCTGATGTTTCCATTTGTTTCCAAAGTATTCATCTTTACTCCTTGGAGCATTTTCATCATAGCTGCTTCAAATGTGTATGATAACTTCAACCTCTGTGTCACCTATGAAACAGTGTCTGTCCATTGTCTTTTCTAGTCAAGTTGGAATGTTATGGGTTCTTTGTATGTCAAGTAATTTTTTGGCATCCTGGACATTTTGAATAGAATGTTGAGACTCTAGGTCTTGTTTAAATCCTATGAAGAATGTTGATATTCCTGTTGTAGCACATAATCAAGCCAGTTGGTTTCAGGCCAAAAATTCTGACCACCTTACTTTTCTGTGGGTTCTTGCTCTGGTATTATTAACATTTCAGTTTTCAAGTTTTGTAATGCTATTTCCATGCCTGCCTCCATGTGTAAAGCCCAGTGGTTTATCTGGGACCTGATGGAGGTATATCCCACTGTTCTTTTCTCAAAGTATGATTTTTAGAGGCAGATCCACATGTGCATACCCTGGGAGGTCAGCATACGAGTTCACATATAACTTTGTGAGATTACTTTTCCAAGCTCTTCATTCTGTATGTGATTTTCTAGATACTTTTTGGTCTTCTGTGCAGAAACTGTGGTTTTAGTTATTTCACTCTGTCATATACTTCCTGTGACTATACCCTTCTGGAGCCACACAGCAGGAGAGAAATAAAGGGGAGAAAAGCCATGAAATTTTATCCCACCTTCTTGGTACCAAGTACTTCAGTGTGGAGAGGAATTTTCCCGTCTCTTGAGAGTTTTAGGCACATGTGGGTACTTGCTGCTGCTAATGCCATTACTGCCAATATCAACTTTCTAGGGCATGAGCTATGAGAGAGATTGGGGGCTGGGGAAAAATGAAGGGATTTTCCCCACTCTCTCTGAGTATGTTAAGAGTTCCTTTTAGGCTCCTTGAATCAAAATTTCTAGAGACTGTCCCCGTAGATCTCTCTGCCCTACTCCAGCTTTTGGGTGCTTTGGGTCCAGGCTGTATGATACCAGAGGAGATACAAAAAAGAAACTTATCATCACTTAGTCAACTTAAAATGTCAGTGTTTCTTAATCCATTCATTTTTCAAAGTGAATGTTTCACTGCTACCATTCACTTTTCAGAGTCCTGAGATAGCTTCTCTCTGCATTCCTTCCATGTTGTCTAGCAGTACTCAGTGGGAGAAACAGAGCAGATTGTACTTATTGCATCTTACCTGGAATCAGAGTCCCTTCCTGAGTTTTGTGCTAATGTTATATATTTTCCTTCTACATGGTTTAAACCTTGTAAGATATTATAGTTGTTTCAACAGTCAATATTATTTTATATTTTCCCACAGACTTACCGTTCCCAGTGTTCATTCTTTTCTGTAATTTCATAATACCATCTGGTATAATTTTCCTTCAGCCTAAAGAACAGAATTAATACTTATTTTCTTAGCTTTTGTTTGAAACCATCTTTGTCTTCATTTTTGAAGGATCTTTACAGTGATTATAGAATTCCAGTTTGGCAGTCCTTCATCTTTCCTTTTTAAGATATCATTCTACTATCTTCTGATTTCTGTTGATTTCAGTAGGTTCTGTTGAAAAGCCAGTCATATATTAGGATTTCTCTCATGAAGCTGTTGTGTCTGTCTTTTGATGCAGCTTTAATATTTTCCCCGTCTTTGTCAGTCATTTGTGTGATTTGCTTAAATATGGTTTTCCCTGTCTTTATTCTGCTTGAAATTTATAGATTTCTTGAATATGTGGTCTGATTTCTTTCAGCAATTTGGAAAATTCTTATTTGGAAATATTTTCTTAGTCCCACTCTCTCTCTCCTCTTCTTCTTCTAGATCTCTAATTACAACTAGGTTAGACATTCTTATGCTCTATCTTATGTTCTGTATTTTTATACCCTTTTAACTCTCTCTCTCTGTACATTAACCTGAATACTTTTTATTCATTTCTCTTTTTGTTTACCAGTCCACTGTTCTGCTAGTTCTAGATAGTTCTTCAGTCCATCCATTCTCAATTTCAGTTTTAACTTCCCCCCCTGCCCTCAGTTCTAGGATTTTCATTTAAATCTTCTAACATGTGTTCCAGCTCTCTGTTAAAATTATCTGTTATTTTTGAACTTTTAAATTTTAGTTATTTTGCAGTTCCCCGGATAAAACTAAATTATTTGTGGGTCTATCTCTATTTTCTTTTGATTTGCTTATGGGGTTTTTATTTTGCTTTTTGTAACTTTTAGATTTGATGCCAGATATAAAAATCTGTAGAGACCCGGAATGAAATTATGTTCCTCCAAGGAGGGTTGCATTTTTGGCTTGCAAATAGAGAACCCATGACTCAGTTTGATCTTGTCAAAGTTGGTTTTAGACTTCACTGATCTATTTTCTTTTGATTTGCTTATGGGGTTTTTATTTTGCTTTTTGTAACTTTTAGATTTGATGCCAGATATAAAAATCTGTAGAGACCCGGAATGAAATTATGTTCCTCCAAGGAGGGTTGCATTTTTGGCTTGCAAATAGAGAACCCATGACTCAGTTTGATCTTGTCAAAGTTGGTTTTAGACTTCACTGGGACTGCTCTGTTTCAGTTTTGCCCTTGCTCGTGAACTATAGTTTCTTCCCAAGGTAAGGAAAAGAACAAAAGAAGACCTCCTTTTTCAATTTTGAAGGATATTTTCACTGATTATAGAACTCAGTGTGAACCATTTTTTGTTTTCAGCATTTTAAAGATGTTGCTGAACTGTCTTCTGGCTTCCATTATTGCTAGTAAAAAGTCAGTTTATGACACGTATTCTTGTTCCTCTATATTTAAAGCAACTTTTCCCTCTGGCTGCTTTAGAGATTTTTGTCCTCCTTTTTTGAGTTTAAATTGTTTGATCATGATGTACACAGGCGTGATATGCTTTGTATATTTACGTTGCTTGGTGTTTTGGGGTCTGTAAATTGATGCATTTTATGATACTAGACACGTCTGGTGTAACATATCTTCAAATATTGTTGTCACATTTTTTTTCTCTCCTTTCTTTCTGTAACTCCACTTGCCCAAGCCTTGCAGAATCTTGTCATGGCTATATTCAGCTCAGCTCTAGGCCAAGGACTCGGGGTTAATTTCCATGTAGATTCTTGGGCCCCCTTTTCCACAGCTACATATTTCCAGATATTCACATATCTATTGGAGAAGGCAATGGCACCCCACTCCAGTACTCTTGCCTGGAAAATCCGACGGACGAAGGAGCCTGGTAGGCTGCAGTCCATGGGGTCTCTGAGGGTTGGACATGACTGAGCAACTTCACTTTCACTTTTCACTTTCATGCATTGGAGAAGGAAATGGCAACCCACTCCAGTGTTCTTGCCTGGAGAATCCCAGGGATGGGGGAGCCTGGTGGGCTGCCGTCTCTGGGGTCGCACAGAGTCGGACACGACTGAAGCGACTTAGCAGCACAGCAGCAGCTGATATCTGTAGATACCTATATTCAGATATTTCAGATATTCTACCCTGCCCATCTCAGGTGCTGCAAGAGCCCAGGCCTCTAAACCCTCCTTCTGAACTAAGACTACTGCTCTCCTTGCATCACCCCTCTCCCCCAAAAGCGTCCTTCAGCAGAAAAATCAGGACAGTTACGGGACAGTTATGGAGCACACTTCATGAGTTTTCCTTCTGCCAAAGATCATAGATAGCTGTGTGCTGCCTATTACCCCGTGCTTGAAAAGATCTGCCTTATCATTTTGTCCAGGTCTTGTAGTTTTTTTCAGTAGGAGAACAAGTCAGGTACCTATTCTAAGTAATAGGCAAGTAATAAGTAAGTAATAGGCAAGTAATAAGTAAGTAATAGGCAAGTCTTTGGTGCCCATTAATTTAAATGCACATTGAGATTTAAATGATTGATATTAGAACTTTTCATAAAAGCAATTTCTGACAAAGAATAGGTAAAAGTGAAAGAGTTAATCACTCTGTCTTGTCCAACTCTTTGCAACCCCATGGTCTGGAGCTCACCATGCTCCTCTGTCCATGGATTTCTCCAGGCAAGAATACTGGAGTGGGCAGCCATTCCTTTCTCCAGGGGATCTTCCTGACCCAGGGATCAAACCCAGGTCTCCTCCACTGCAGGTGGATTCTTTACTGTCTGAGCCACCAGGGAAGTCCTATGAATGCAGACAGCATATCAAATAAAAACATGGGATATATATCATTAAAACTTTTTTTCCTGCTAAGTGTATCCATCTAAGAGAATCATATACATAAAAATAAAGGTTAAGTTTGAAATTTGAAGTGTTTTCCTCACCCTTAAGGGCTTGCTCCCTTTCCCCTTTAGTCACTCCTAAATTCTTTATTAATAAAATTTATTAATAAATTTTTTATGCATATGATTCTCTTAGATGGAGAGAATCAAAAGGTTTAATGACACATATTGTTTTTATTTGATATATTATCTGTATCATTATATATATCAGTTCAGTTCAATTCAGTTCAGTTGCTCAGTCGTGTCCGACTCTTTGTGACCCCATGAATTGCAGCATGCCAGGCCTCCCTGTTCATCACCATCTCCCAAAGTTCACTCAGACTCACGTCCATCGAGTCAGTGATGCCATCCAGCCATCTCATCCTCGGTTGTCCCCTTCTTCTCCTGCCCCCAATCCCTCCCAGCATCAGAGTCTTTTCCAATGAGTCAACTCTTCGCATGAGGTGCCCAAAGTACTGGAGTTTCAGCTTTAGCATCATTCCTTCCAAAGAAATCCCAGGGTTGATCTCCTTCAGAATGGACTGGTTGGATCTCCTTGCAGTCCAAAGGACTCTGAAGAGTCTTCTCCAACACCACAGTTCAAAAGCATCAATTCTTCGGCGCTCAGCCTTCTTCACAGTCCAACTCTCATATCCATACATGACCACAGGTCACATCCATACATGACCACTGTATCATTGTATATATATATATATAATAATAGATTTAGAAAGCAAAAAAAAATAGTTTTTCTTTCCCCTCCTTGATCTGTTAGTATACAATGTTCTTTTAAGATCACTGATTCTAAATTGGAAATACTAGACTTTTGAATCACTGGTTAGTGAGTAGCTAAATCGGGGTCACTGCCTTAGGAAGAAGCCAGTTCAGACTGAAACACAGATGACTATTTGGTTAAAAAAGTAACTGTCCATTTTTAGGGTGGAGATGGCTTGCTAGTAAATTAGTTTTCTCTCTGTCCTGGGAGATTAGACAAACAATGGATCTAACTAAGAAAATAGACTGACTCATTTGGCTACAATGCTATACTAAAGTTACAAGCAAAGTAACATTAATATCCAGAAAGAGAATTGGGTTCTGTATACAGTAAATGAATTTTACAGTCAATTCAATGAGAAATAAAAAATGAAATATTAAATGCACAGATCTAAAGGCACTCTGAACTCTGTCTTTCCTAACTCATCATCTGCTATAGCAAGGTGGAAATCATGTGCAATTTACTTAATTCTTCCTTAGAATGGTAGTGTTTATTGGAAGAGAGGTGAAGTTTGTAATAACTTTCTTCCCTCCTAATCTTGAGCATTTCCCAGCTTCTAGTAGTGAGCACTCCATCTCAGTACTGATGAGGTAGGAGGAAAGTCAGATCTGCTGGGCAGGAAGAGAATTTGTACAGGGCTAGTTGATTATAAGTGAATAGGGGAGGAGAATGTCAGAGACAGAATCACAGACCTGACAGGAAGAAGTGTCTGTGTGAACCTTTCTCACATCTGGATTTAGCTTTTCTTGAACTTTTTTAGCCTTCGCCATTCACCAAGGCTGATTTCTTCTCTGCAAGTCATGAGGTACTGCTCCTGCCCCAGGATAAAGTCCTTTGGAGTGGATTTCATTAGTTTTGGGGATGGTCCTGATCTCATTCCAGGAGGTCTGGTTCAGGTTTAGGTCATTCCATTGGCCTCATCTACAACTGAAGGGCAGATCTCCTGGCCACTCCATAACTCCCTGGGTGGGGAGGAAAGGCCTCTAAGCTTATAGTCACACTCCATGTATTTCTAACTGCTCTCTACTGGGAGATGCGCTGAGGTGGGTGGAACTTGAGTGTTTTAGATAGTTTCAGGTCTCACTGTCCAGGAGAAAAGCATATGACTGCCTACCTTTCCCAACATACACACCCACTCCTCTACTACAGTATTCACTAGTCGCTAGTAGAAGTGCAGGGACTGTGGACAAAAAAGAATGGAAGTAAATTTTAGCTTACTCTTCTGCTTCACCCAGGAAAAAGGTTTATAAGCATAGCCGTAAATGAGATATTTCTTGCTGTTTGGTGCCTATCACATCACTATCCTCTCTCCCCTTAACCGCCACCCGCGCATAGACACACACACAACCAGCTTGTGCACACACTGTGAGCAGAAACACAACCCGCTCCTCCCCTGCCCCTCCCTCCCTCCCGGCACAGGCCGATCAGAACTTCCCCTGGGTCGCGGCCCAGCGATATGGAGCGGCCCTGGCGCAGAGCCCTGCTCTTCCCGAGTCGTGGGTGGCGCGGTGCTTGTTTCCCTCCCCTCCCTTTCCGGACCCAAACGGGGATGTATCTGGGTCAGCCTGGGAGGGGCTGGACCTGCCAGGGACCAGCGGTTGAGGGGGAGTGGGGGGAAGGGGTGGCGATGACAGCATCTTTCAGGTTTTTGGCTTTTCCGAGATTCGCCCCGTCCAGCTTCTCACCTCGTTCGCGCCGAGCGAGAGCTGATGCTCCAGCCAGTCTCGGCTCTAGGAATAGGGTGTGGGGAGAGCCTGTCCTTCCTATCTGGACCGCCACCCCTCCATTCTCTGCTAACAATACAGCGCCCACCCAACCCCCAACACGCACACACATTCCCCAAGGCATGCTCCGCGGGCAGGCGGGCGGCGGGCCCCCCGCCTCCCCCCACCCTGCCANTAACCTGGCCTTAGCAGTTTCCTCAAGAAGCAGCACATCCCATTTGCTCCTGGGACACCTGACTGAAAACACAACAGTCTATGTGCGAATCGCAGAAACAGGAAGCTTCCTCTTGTTTTTGCCCACTGCCCTCCCCTACCCCCTTCCTAAGAAAATCGTTTGGGCTGTGCACTTGGTAATGCTTAACAGAGGGTGTTTCTATCATGTAATCATCGTAGCCCTAGGGTTTTATGAGGCCAAACGCATAACTGAATGTCTCTAAAAATCCCCCAAGGGCGTAGTGCTCTCACTCTTAGTGTATCCCTAAAGTTAATTTACTGCGATATTCTGCAATTTTATTCTCTAGTTTAAGAACTATATTCTTCTGCATTCCTTTTGGAGTTTCGATATGACATCGCAAAATTTTTGAAAGGATGATAATAATAAATTTCAGCTACATGGAATTTTAAGACTTCACCTAGATTAGTTCACCAGCGAATCAATCAAAGTGCTGGACCCTGTCAAAGAGAGTTTGCAAATATCTGGCACAAGAAATCTTTGCATATATTATGTACAGGCTCTCGGTATTTAAGATGTATTGGGAGTGTTTCTTTTCAAAGTTCTCACAGCCATTTCCAATGATTACAAATTAAGAGTACCTCTCATTTATAAAATGATCACCTACAGAGCTGTCTCTTATACACATCGCCCCCGCCCGCCCCAGGAAAAGAGCAATGGAACAGTTCACGGCCGCCGCGAGTTCCTGGTCTTCCTTCCTTTCCGGTGATAAACGGCGGGGCTACCAGCCAGTTGCTGCTCAAGATGCTCCACCCGCGGGCTCAAGCCTCTTTCTCTGGGCCCTCCGGGGGCCCAGATCATGACCGATGGCCCCTTTACCTCCGCAAGGCGCAAAAGCTGAGCGCCCGGGCGACAAGAGGCACGGCCAGGGCTGGGGCGCGGACCCTCGGCCGGCTCCTGCTGCCTCGCTTCCTCCCTGCATGGTCTTTTGCGCCAGGGAGGAGCTGGGTGTGCGTAAAAGCCGCATCTTCCCCAGACGCTATGGCTGAGTACGCCTGGGTGAGGTCCGGAGGGTCAGGGACCTTCCTGGCTCCCCTCCCTGCGAGCTCTGTATATAAGCCCAGCACGGAGGAATCAAGGCCACAGGTCCTCATTTCCTTGAGGCCTGCCCACCCCCCTCTCCCCAACCTTGCCCTCCTTAGCTCCAAATTTACAAGTGTTCGCTCTTCCTTTCGGTGTTAGGGAGAGAAGCGGAGGAACGAGTTGAAAATCAGCTCTGGATTTCTGCCTCCTGTACACAGCTCTCTCTTTACCCTCTCCCTCGTTTCCCCACATTGCACGCTGGGGGACTTCTGTAGCCTCGCCTATCCCGAGCGCTTGGTCCCGCAGCTGGGGACCCACTGATGCTCTTTGACCCGGAGCTTCCCGAAAGGTGCCTGCCTCCGCGGGTGCTCGAGGCCTCGCAGAGGTGTTTCTTCCTCCCCACCTCACTTCACCCACACACCGCTCCTGCCATCATTTCGTCCACCCTTATATAAAACACCGCTCCCCCCACCCCCACCGCCTCCGCCACCCTGCCCGGCGCAGCGCCCCCTCCCTCGGCTGCGCCTGGGCGGGCAGGGAGCTGAGGGGACCGGGACGCGCCTGAGGCGCGCAGAGCTCTCCAGCAGCCCGCGCTCGCCGCGCCCGGGGACTTGGCTGTGGGCGAGGCGGCCCGAGCTGGCCTTTATCGCTCGCCCCGCTGGTCGCCTGAAACTTTATCAGCGAGTCTCGCCACCCGCCGCAGACGCGAACGGGGGGCGGGGGCGCGGCGAGGCGCCGGCGGCCGTGACGAGGCGCTCCCAGCGCTGAGCGCTTCTGCTCCGGGCACGCATGGCGCCCGCACACGGAGTCTGACCTGATGCGGACGCAAGGGGGTTAATATGAACGCCTGTCTCGTCGGAATCTGGCTCTGGCTCCCTCTGCTCTTTACCTGGCTCAGCCCTGAGGTCGGCTCTTCATGGTGGTAAGTCCACGCGCACGGGCGCCAAGGGATTTTGGAGATGGGAATGGAGACCGCACTGGTCACATAGATCCTTCCCGGCGGCGCTTCCTCGCAGCCGTGGCAGTCACGGGTTCCGACCCGATCCCAGCTGCTGCCCTCGCCTATCACCCCTTCGCTTTTCCTCGGAAGGCCATTCCGGCTTTGACAACTCCAATCCTTCCACCACTACCCCCACCCACTACACATACATTGCCTCTCAAACGAGAGCTCGGATGTGTGGTTTATTTGGATCCAGATGAGTGACAGCAAAATCGGGATCTTTTAGACAAGCGCTAGCCGGGTCTCTAGCTCCACTAGCAGAGACGTCTGTGTATGCGTGCGCACGCGCGCGCGTGTAAACTCACCTCCAAAACTACAATCGTCTCCCTCTGCTCCCACCCCGCAAAACCCTCAAGGTAAACCGACGGGCCGATTCAGGCAGGCGCAGAACCCAAAGCGTGTGATTTTTGCATTATTTCTCGTCCTTCCACATTCCTAGTGCTTCACCCCAGTGGGGCGGAAAAACATTTGCTACCCCCAGGTAGAGACTCCCACCTTAATAGAAAGCTCCAGAAGTCGGGGACTCTAAGACGCTACCCTTATCGAAACCAGTCACCTCAAAGGGTAACTTTGCTGCTGTCCCTTTATACGGTGATCTTCTATCTATTTTGCAGAGTGAAGGAACTTTGAAACCTAACAGGTTATCATCCTTAAATGTTACAAGGGGAGAGGCTCTCCCCACCGACAAACTCTTCTCCATCTCCTTCTGATCTTGAGAAAAGAGAGTTGAGAACTCTCTCACGTTTTTGCACCTAAAAACTTCAGAACAGACAGTTAAAACTCGATTTAGGAAGATCGGTTATCTGTTATGAACTGCTTTTTCTTTTTTTCTTTTTTTAAGAATCTGGCAAAAGTAAGGCATCTTGGCCAAATGAAAGACTAGAGCAGGAAGCTTTAGGAAGACATGAGCTCTCCAAAGCAGCAAGGCAAAGGGTTGATAGGAAGAGGGGTTCAATTCCTTCCTAAGCTGCTTTGAACAGAAAGGCGTTTAGCCTTGACATTGCTGACACAGGATCAAAGATTGATTTATCAGAGTGACCATTTTTCAATAAAATGACTATTTCTGTTTCCATGGGTGTATAAACATTATTTACTGCCCAGGGTTTTTGTCACATTGTCTCTCAGCTGTCACTTAAATATATTTGGGGGGAGTCACAGCTGTAACGATTTTATGATCATATAAAATAATGAAAATACAAGAAAAAGACATTCTCCTTGTTTGATCGCTTCAAAAGACACCTATGGCAGCTTGGGTTATATAAAAGGTACCTTTCTAAACATTTCACAACTAATAGAGAACATCTGGGTAGAGATGATGATGTAATTTTTTGTTAAAGTTTCTTTTCAAAAGTACTTTATGAAGCTATAACACTGTTTGATTCTTCCAAACATTTAGTATCCTTAATAACAATAGAAAGATTTTTTTCCAAGGGTTCTCTATAAAAGCCAAAAAAGAGCTGGAAAATGGAAATATTTAAAGGATTCTTTAGTAGGAAAAGAATGGCATGTCTGTGCAGAGAGTGTAGCATCAGATCCCAGTAGGTGCTGATTAGACAGAGAGTTTCTTTAAGACACTTAAACATCAGATCAACAAAATGGTAGTGAGGAGCTTCTAAAGGTCTACTTCCTCCAAAACCAAGTCTGGACACACTGCATATTGAGATCAGAGCCTTCTTGAGAAAAATGTCTTCCAAAAACCTGTTGGCCCTTCCCCTCTCACCCCATTCCTGGACTGCAGACCTCGCCTCTCCCACTCTGCCCAGAGCCTCATCTGGTGGCCTTGGCTTCATGGCCAAGAAACAGTCAGCACTTAGTTTTGGAGTGGCTTCTACCAGCTCACTCACCATACCTGCCGTGCCACTTCTCCAGTGAACTTAAGTTTAAAAAAAAACAAAACAGATTTTGCTTTCTAATATCCCCTACAGGATAAAGAATTCATATTTGAAATACTGTTTTGAACTTTTCCCACTGTGGGGAAACACCCTGCCAGGCCTTGCTGTTCAGTGCTCTCCCCAATGCTGGTCCTTCCTAGGTACATGAGAGCTACGAGCAGCTCCTCCAGGGTGATGTGTGACAACGTGCCAGGCCTGGTGAGCCACCAACGGCAGCTGTGCCACCGACACCCGGATGTGATGCGCGCCATCGGCCTGGGCGTGACGGAGTGGACGATGGAGTGCCAGCACCAGTTCCGCCAGCACCGCTGGAACTGCAACACCCTGGACAGGGATCACAGCCTCTTTGGCAGGGTCCTGCTCCGAAGTAAGTCTCTCGCCTGCACACAGCTCATGGGCTCTGCCCTCACATACACACACCCTTATTTGGTCTTCACAGGCCCTGCCCGTCTTGTCTTGCATTCTGTTCAGTCGAGCAGCTTGTTCTGTTGGGTGCCATTGGCCCTCTTTTACAGACGTGGGCTCGAGACCTCAAGAAGCCTGTGTCTAAAGTTTGGGAGGAGGCTGGTCATGGGTCAGGATACAGTGTTCCTTGGCTCTGCCCGTCCATGTCCCGTCATAACCCTGGCTGTCCCTCCAGGTTCAGATTTTGTCTCTAGGAGAAAAGGAAGCAGCAGCCACAGAGCACTCTTGACTTTTAAACTCTTCTTTCTGGGACCTGACCCTTCCAGAAGGATTTAGCAGAAGATTGGGAAAGAATGCCCACATCTTTTATTGGCCATAAATGGTCATTGTTACAATAACAAATCAGTGTGATTGAGAAGCAGAGAGAAACCTCTGCTTGTCACCTTTGACCTCCCATTCAGCTACTCCGTCTCGGGTCACTCTGTTCCTAAACTCCCCCCCACCCCAGTAAACTGTAAATTCTGTAAGGTAGGGCCTCATTCTGCCTTCTCTGCATCTTGCTTGTATCTCATATGTTGTAGGCAGCACTCATTCATTGAATGGTTGAATGAATGAATACATAGTGAGTACCTATTCTCCAGGTACGTTTTAGGCAGAAGGATATTTATGGAAGGTAGGGTGAGAACCATGAATACAACAAGGTAGACCTTTGAGATATTGAAGGTTTGGTTCTGGATCACTAGTCACTACAGTAAAGCAAGTCACATGAATTTTTTTAGTTTCCCAATGCATATATAACTTATGTTTAAATTATATATATGTATATTACATTATGTATCCATCTCTATTCAGAGAAGGCAATGGCAACCCACTCCAGTACTCTTGCCTGGCAAATCCCATGGACGGAGGAGCCTGGTAGGCTGCAGTCCATGGGGTCGCTAGGAGTTGGACATGACTGAATGACTTCACTTTCACTTTTCATTTTCATGCATTGGAGAAGGAAATGGCAACCCACTCCAGTGTTCTTGCCTGGAGAATTCCAGGGATGGAGGAACCTGGTGGGTTGCTGTCTCTGGAGATGCACAGAGTTGGACACGACTGAAGCGATCTAGCAGTAGCATACATGTCTATTAACTACTGTAAAAACAATGTACATACCTTAATTTTAAAATACTTTACTTGAAAAATGCTGTCATCTGACAATGCAGGGTTGCCATAAAGCTTCAGTTTGTTAAAAAAAAAAAATCACAGTATCTGTGAAGCGCAATAAAATGCAATAAAACGGGGTATGCCTGTGGTTTCTTTACTCTTTTTAGAAAGTACATTGAAAATTATCTAATTACATAATAAACTTAAATGTTATGAATGTGGAAAGTAGCTCACTAGCTTGTATACAAGCAGAGAAAATTAACTGAAAATCAAATCCTATTTAAAAAAAAAAACAAAAACCATCCCTTAACCTGGCCTTAGCAGTTTCCTCAAGAAGCAGCACATCCCATTTGCTCCTGGGACACCTGACTGAAAACACAACAGTCTATGTGCGAATCGCAGAAACAGGAAGCTTCCTCTTGTTTTTGCCCACTGCCCTCCCCTACCCTCTTCCTAAGAAAATCGTTTGGGCTGTGCACTTGGTAATGCTTAACAGAGGGTGTTTCTATCATGTAATCATCGTAGCCCTAGGGTTTTATGAGGCCAAACGCATAACTGAATGTCTCTAAAAATCCCCCAAGGGCGTAGTGCTCTCACTCTTAGTGTATCCCTAAAGTTAATTTACTGCGATATTCTGCAATTTTATTCTCTAGTTTAAGAACTATATTCTTCTGCATTCCTTTTGGAGTTTCGATATGACATCGCAAAATTTTTGAAAGGATGATAATAATAAATTTCAGCTACATGGAATTTTAAGACTTCACCTAGATTAGTTCACCAGCGAATCAATCAAAGTGCTGGACCCTGTCAAAGAGAGTTTGCAAATATCTGGCACAAGAAATCTTTGCATATATTATGTACAGGCTCTCGGTATTTAAGATGTATTGGGAGTGTTTCTTTTCAAAGTTCTCACAGCCATTTCCAATGATTACAAATTAAGAGTACCTCTCATTTATAAAATGATCACCTACAGAGTCTGTCTATGAAAATCCATTAAGATGTCTCCATAATGAAAAAAACTCTTTAGATCACAAATCAAAGGAAGCAAGTTTGACCACTGACCCTAAAGACGGTCTATCTCCCAAAGCAGGAGATTCATTCATAAAACACTTTAACTTAATATCAGCAATATTGGTGTCTTCAGAGCTGTACCATGGCTGAGAGGGAAAAGGTAATAAATAGGGAAAGCATAACAAGTTTGACTCAATCTAAGGCTTCAGGTAAATTAGAGATTATAACTGTATTTCCTTCAGATTTCTTTCATACGAAGCCGAATGCTCTGCCAGAGCACTCAAAACTTAGAACACTCACGCTACACAATTTCTTTCCAATCTTCACAGAAGGCCAGGTTTCTTCCTGGACATTTATGTAAACTCCTGTGACTGTCAGTGATGATTTTGTGTTGGTTATGGGAAGGCTGAATTTGGCCTAAGGTAGCTTATCCTGGAAATAATCACGAAATTCCAATGAAGCTATCCAAAGAGTTTTACAATTAATTGCTTGGAGGGAAACTCACATCTTAGAGTTGTAAAGAACCCTCCTTCAGAAACCTAAAAATTCTCACAGATGAATAGGAAAGGCAAAGGGCAGTACTATATATATAAGGAGAACATAAAAGTTACTAACATACCCCATGGTCACAGAGAAATGGAGAACATTTGCCTCTTTTGCTTCAGCGAACAAGAGTTAAGACCAGAACAATTTTAGGAACTTTTGTAATTTGCTCGTTGAACTGGCTGTCCCCAGACATGGGCAGAGAAATGTAAAGACAGAACTAGTAAACTTAAAAATAATCCTACAAGGATAATTACTCCAGAATTCTAGAGTAAGCCTTAAACAAAAAAAGGTCATTAGGTAGCATCCTTGCTTTTTTTTTTAGAAAAAAAAAGCATTTTAAAAAAGAGCTGCATAATCCATAGCCTTCCAGAAAGCCTAGCTTCTAATGTTTTGCCCTCCCAGTCACCTGTACTAGCCTATACACTGAGTAAACACTGCTTGACTTACCTCAAACCAAAAATTAGAGAAACTTCAATAGTAACATAATAGGAAGTCTAAATATCACCATTCAGATCTGGATTTTGTTTAATATTGCAATGGTTTTAAGCAGAATCAGTTTTTCTAAAAGGCCTAAGATCAAAATTTATTTTGTTACAAAGCCAACTCTTGAAATGTGCTACTATTTTGCACATAGCATTTAAGTGATTCATCTAAGACACTTAACTGAAAACATCTTAAGGCTGTATCTACATGATACCAAAACATCTGGAGGTAAAATGAAAAGTCATTCCATGTGCTATTTTTTTATTTAAATAAACAAATAGCTAACTATTTAGTAATGAGTTTGAATAATAAATGACACATATTCAGAAAGGTGATGGTTTTGCTTTAGAAATTATTTCTGAAATGTAGCAGATTTCGAGTGATTTTTTTTTTCTTTCAGCCAATAAGTCAATGTACTTGTTTGCAAGTTAAGCCAGGATGCAGTCTATGAGTAAGCAATTCATTCTTCTACTAACTTGCAAAATACTGTCTGGTCACTGACATTCTATCATCTGGATCTTCCCTAGCTTTCCCCTAAAAGATCACCTCCTAAAGTTTCTCTTCTTTCTCCTTAAAAAGTAAGATTAGTACATAATAGATTATGCATTTGAGAATTTCCCCCCATGTGATATCTCTAAATGTGGGCACTGAACTCCAAATTCAAAACCAGGTTTAGCAGACCAATGGGATGACCATGGACAAGGTATTTTCTTAAACAGTAAAAATGGGTAAGATAAAAATTTTATTTATCTGAAAGCTGCTACCAGAGATTAGGCCACATCTCCATCTATTAGTCACCCTTTTTTATAGAACATCTCAATTTCCCTTAGAAAATCATCTGTGAGCCTTATAATATAATCTGGAATTCTAAAACAGCTCCCACGACCATCACATTTCTCTCCGGAGAGCACTACCTGCTACCTGTGGCAAATATTCATATAACTGATTCTACTTAACTTCAAGGCATGACTGATTCCTTTTCTTGGTTTGTTTGATGATTAGAGGTTTCAGGGGAGATTTTTTTTGAAGGCTGAGGTAAGTGCCATTTAATATGGTGTAGATATGTTTTCCTGATTTTTAATAATGAGACTAGCAGAGCAGATATTGCAATGGATGTATAATAAATTTTAGCACTGAATGACAAACGGAAACAAGTAGGGCTTCGATGCGAAAAGGTGGTTTGTTCTCCCAGCTGCGTGGTTCAAAAAGTCACACTCATTTTGACATGCTGAATCACCAAATGGCTCTCCATTTGCTTCCCTGCATTGGCATTAGCTTGTTCAGCTTCTATTTTGATTGTTAATATATTTGCTGCAGCAACCATTAATAAAAAGGCACGCTAATAACAATGAAATACAGCTCCACTTGAAAAATGAGGTGCACACAGACCCTAAAGAGCCTTATATCTGTCACTATACCACAACACCGTGTTATGAGTTACTACAGATTATTAAAATAATTTAATGTAGTTATTGCACTGAAATATGTACCTTTCAGTCTGTGAGTGAAAGTAGCCTGTGCTCTAATAAAGAACAATTCTAAGAAAGCACCCCAAAGGGCTCTTGCCCAGGTCTAATTATAAGCGGTAAATTTGTTTCCTTCCAGAAAAACCAAAGAAAAGCTTTTCACTGTCTTTCACCCAATACCAGTGATTAGCGCAGGTGTTCCAGAAGAAAGTAAATTCACCTTAATAGTTAGACGTAGCATGTAACTCAAGGATATTGCATACTGCCTCCAAAAATCTCTCCTTTACTTGCAAGTTGATGCCAGGAGGGGATGGTTACTGCCGCGAACTGTCTTCCCGCCTCAGCCCCTAGATTACTTTGAATTCAGCATTTCAGTAATAATCATTTACATGCATATGAGTGTCCTCAATAATGCCTGGAAGGCTTTTTCCAGGAGAGCTGTAGTGGCATGAATACCAAAATATGTTATGGAACGACAGAATTTAAAATTCAGACGGCATGGTGTAGAGGAGGAAACGAAGGCCTAGACACATTTGTCTTCTCTCTTCTGGGACACATGAGATTCTAGGCTGAAGAAAGCACTTGTACGAGACTAACGTGTGCAGGGCAGACTCCTGCTGTATTTTCTTTTATACTCTATTTACTTTAAGGATAGTTGTTACACAGTTATCCAAATTGACAAAGGCTCGTAATAAGTGCAATGATTCATATTCAAGAGCGAGCCTTGGCTCTAGGAAAGAATTCTTCAAGAATACTTTGTCAGAGGCAGAACAAGTATTAAACAGCCATCATGTGAAAGTTATTCACAACGAGCCATTCCAGACCACTTTTAAGAACAGCATTTTGTTACAGGTAGCCGGGAATCTGCGTTTGTTTACGCCATCTCTTCAGCCGGAGTTGTATTTGCCATCACCAGGGCCTGTAGCCAAGGAGAATTAAAATCCTGCTCCTGTGACCCAAAGAAGAAGGGAACCGCCAAGGACAGCAGGGGCCCTTTTGACTGGGGCGGCTGCAGTGATAACACTGACTATGGGACCAAGTTTGCCAGAGCGTTTGTGGATGCCAAGGAACGGAAAGGCAAGGATGCCAGAGCCCTGATGAATCTTCACAACAACCGAGCCGGCAGGAAGGTATGGACTTCGACAGTGCTCACTGGGTAGACTGCATGGCCTTATAAATCACTTAAGCCAAGCTTATCTTAAACTTTCTGAGAGTTACAAAAATGCTTATCATCACAGCTTCCCACTGTCCCTCAGCCCAGAGCTGTTTGCTCTAAAGAATACCACCGACTGGGCTGAAATATCCCACCTGCACTCCAGCTTCCCTACCACAGCGGCGGTGAGACAGTCCACCCGCCGCTTTTGGCAGTGTGTACAGTCAAGTGTCTGTGGTCTCTCTGGATACTGTACCATGTAGTCACAAGACAGCACCTGTGGCTGAGGCTAGGGCTGCTTCCCACATACCGATGGGACAGTGGATGCTTGTATCTAAGGGGTGTCAAGCCAAGACCATCTTCTCTGAAACTTATCATGAAAGCAGCTCACCAGGCATGGCTTGCTGGCTTCTTCTAGATTCAGGGAGGCTCTTTCTAGAACCAGACCCCACTTTCACTCTTGAAAGCCCCACCTTGGGTTTTCTGGTACTGGGTGGGTAAATGCACCAGGGAAGACATGCCCCAGAGGCGCTTTGGCCCCTTAACCGCTGGTCCTGCCTAACTTTTTGGGTATCTGGTCAGTGTTCATTCCCTAACCCCTATTTGTTAGATGAGGAAACAGACCCTCCAGAGCTCAAGGTCACCCGCAGAATCAGAAGAAATGTCAGGACTAGAATTCCGGTTTCACCTCCCAGCCCCAGGGTGGTTTGGTCTAGGATTAAACCATTTTAATGCCAATGATCAGTCCACTGATGAGCCATGTTTGGGGGTACGGTGGCATGACCAGAATGACAAGAGAATCTGAATGCTGCATGTTAAGCCTTAGTGTAAAAAAAGCATAAACCAGTTGGGCTAATGAAACACTCAGGCAGAACCACTCTAAAATAACCTAATTGCCAATGAGAAGAGATAACCATAATTTGTCTTTTATCAACACAAAATAAAAATGTGCTTGATATTAATATGTAAAGAAAGATCAGCATAAAACTGAAAAGTCCCCAGGGGGGCTTTAATAGGAAAAAGAATAGAAGAGAATGCAGATCTGTTTGGATGAAAACCCTTTTACTAGGCTCACAGAGGGAACAGATCTCATTTAAAGGAAGTTGGAAGGAAAGAAGTCTTGCTTAGCACATGGAATAAGATGAGTGTGACCTGAACTGTTTACAAATAGTACCTTCTTGAACTTTGAAAATCAACATTCTTTATTTTCATGAATTTATGAACTTACAGTGACTACTGCCAAGAATATAGACTACAGTTGTGCAATCCTACAACTATTGGTAATTACTGTTTATGCAATGGCTCAGATAAGGAAAAATTTACATTGACCTTTGTTTTGACATTGATACCACATGTATAGGTTATAAAGTGTGGTGTCTTTGATAGGAGAATGCTGCTCAATTATTCAAGCACAATATACAGATCTCTCAGACTATCTGTACAGATAAGAGCATATGGTTATACACTGCATCCAAAATAACATTGACTCATCAAAATAAATGTTAATTTTGCTTAGTAGGTCATTAGATATTGAATGTTTCCATTCTTCAAGACAACAGATCTCAGCTATTATACTGTAGGCTCTGAATCAATATGATTTTTAATGTAAATCACATGATTCTTCACTGGGTAGAGGTGAACAGCTGTCAGGCCTCAGATATTCTCCTGCCTACTCTGCAAAACTTAGGAGGCTACTTTTGATTGGAATAAAAGTGCACACACTGACTTTTTAAAATGTGGCTTTAATTAATGGTGGGTGGGCAGACTTTTTCAAGGAGATGCATGATGTCAGTGAATATGAACTTTAATGAGAGTAAATGTATTGAGATAAACATGCGTCTCTAATTCTCTTCTTGCGGTCATTAGACCCCCAGCCTCTGCTCCCCCTTCTTACCAGCAGAAGGTCTGTGGAATCAAAATGAGAACAGGCTGGGCTGTGTTTGAAGGCAAACCTCCTGAGCTAAGCCTCCAACTGGCCTGGCTCTAGTAAACCCCAGTCTCCAAAGCTGACAGCAACATTGATTCATTTGTTTTTTTTTTTTATTCTTTGCTTTTCAATATTTTCCAAATTGTCCAATATGAACATTTTCTACTTTTTTAAGTGGGGGTGGCGGGGAGGAGTAGGGCCAATACATTTTAAAAGAAAAGCCATCTATTCCAAGATTGATCTGTTTAGCCAATGCTACACATGAGAATTCAACACTGCCATCACAAAAGGCCTTAACTTTCCCCTAATTTTGAGCAATTTAATTCCTTTATTATAGCAGCTGGTTAGAGCACCCTCATGTGTCTCTGTACTGTAATATCATTTTAGATCTTCTGTGCTATTATATCATTTTATTTTCATCACAGCTTCAACAGAATTTGTAATGATGTTTTCCTGAAACTCATCTTGAGTCTAGTTTTCTACCTCCAAATAGGGCTATTAATAAGTCTTGAAAAGATAAATCTACCTTGTTTAAAACAAACATTTTATGGGAAAAGACCTTCCATAGCTTCTCTCAGCAGTTCTTTTTAGGTCTAAAGAAGCCATGCTATGAAAGCTTGTAAATTGCATTGTAAGGTAGGTTAAGGTAAATGACAAGCTAAAGGTACTTGGTTGATATCCACCATTTGTTTCCTCTCACGATCCAGAAAATGGCTTTTAAATTAATCCACCCTTTCTACATGAAGTAATCCCAACTTCTTTTAACATTTCCTGAGAGAATCTGTCTCTAAATAGTCCATGTACTTAATCAAATACTGCCCTTCAATCACTGGACATTTCCATAATAGGAGAGGAATTCCATAAAGATATTTTCCCGCAAAAGTATTTCTTACCATAGTGAAGATGGAACATAGGATGTGAAGCAAGACCTACCTTCATTTTAACCCTGCAGTACCAGTGGCTTAGATCACTGAATTCAGCTCTCTCAGATGTAAAAGGGATTACAGAATGCTATGGAAAGACAAGGGAAGGGAACAGAAGAGAACCTGGCACACAGTAGGTGTTTAGTAAGTTAGTCCCCCTCTTCCTCCCTTGGTGATATGAAGGCTATCTGTAATTCGGGGTACAGAATCAGGCACAAATCCAATTTGAGCTGGTATTTAGGATTCAGTCTGATGTCTGCAAGTACCCAGAGACTCATCTTCAAATACAGTCCAACATACTAATAAAAAACAGGCATTAAAAAATAGTACTCCCTAGTGTACAAAAGATGATCAAAATCCTTTGTAATTTGATTTCTAAAAACCTTTATAGGAATAAAAAATAGTATTAGTGTTTTTGGTTTTCAAATAAGGAAACTGGGTCTCAGAGGGGTCAAGTGACGCACACAGGGGCACACTCCTGAGCACTGGGCTTGGGGGTTCAGGCCCTCTGCTGTCACCCTTTTGCCTTTAGCTGCCTTTCCGTGTTGTCTCCACTGAGAGGGATAAACACACAGTATTTCTGTCTTTAAAAAAGTTAGAAACAGAAAAACAGCAGCAGCTGCTGCCCTTGGAAAGTAGTTTACTGATGATTTTTCCCCCTTTGTGTGTGTCTTTAATTTCACAAGTCTTCTAAAATGAATATGTATTATTATTTTTAATAAAAGGGGAAACCGTTTTAAATGCCAAAACCATAACTTCTAGTCACCATGAGCATGCCTAAAGTAACTCAGCCTTATTTGGTGGGATTCCCAAAATTTCACCTCAAGGCACAGCAAGTATGCGCTGTTGGGTTAAATTTGGGGAAAGCACTGTTTCTGGTACTGTGGCATATGAAGAAAAGAAAAAAACAAAGTTCTGACCACAGGAAACTAAATCTGAGTCAGAGAGACAAGTGAAAATGTTATGAGTTACTACAGATTATTAAAATAATTTAATGTAGTTATTGCACTGAAATATGTACCTTTCAGTCTGTGAGTGAAAGTAGCCTGTGCTCTAATAAAGAACAATTCTAAGAAAGCACCCCAAAGGGCTCTTGCCCAGGTCTAATTATAAGCGGTAAATTTGTTTCCTTCCAGAAAAACCAAAGAAAAGCTTTTCACTGTCTTTCACCCAATACCAGTGATTAGCGCAGGTGTTCCAGAAGAAAGTAAATTCACCTTAATAGTTAGACGTAGCATGTAACTCAAGGATATTGCATACTGCCTCCAAAAATCTCTCCTTTACTTGCAAGTTGATGCCAGGAGGGGATGGTTACTGCCGCGAACTGTCTTCCCGCCTCAGCCCCTAGATTACTTTGAATTCAGCATTTCAGTAATAATCATTTACATGCATATGAGTGTCCTCAATAATGCCTGGAAGGCTTTTTCCAGGAGAGCTGTAGTGGCATGAATACCAAAATATGTTATGGAACGACAGAATTTAAAATTCAGACGGCATGGTGTAGAGGAGGAAACGAAGGCCTAGACACATTTGTCTTCTCTCTTCTGGGACACATGAGATTCTAGGCTGAAGAAAGCACTTGTACGAGACTAACGTGTGCAGGGCAGACTCCTGCTGTATTTTCTTTTATACTCTATTTACTTTAAGGATAGTTGTTACACAGTTATCCAAATTGACAAAGGCTCGTAATAAGTGCAATGATTCATATTCAAGAGCGAGCCTTGGCTCTAGGAAAGAATTCTTCAAGAATACTTTGTCAGAGGCAGAACAAGTATTAAACAGCCATCATGTGAAAGTTATTCACAACGAGCCATTCCAGACCACTTTTAAGAACAGCATTTTTGTTACAGGTAGCCGGGAATCTGCGTTTGTTTACGCCATCTCTTCAGCCGGAGTTGTATTTGCCATCACCAGGGCCTGTAGCCAAGGAGAATTAAAATCCTGCTCCTGTGACCCAAAGAAGAAGGGAACCGCCAAGGACAGCAGGGGCCCTTTTGACTGGGGCGGCTGCAGTGATAACACTGACTATGGGACCAAGTTTGCCAGAGCGTTTGTGGATGCCAAGGAACGGAAAGGCAAGGATGCCAGAGCCCTGATGAATCTTCACAACAACCGAGCCGGCAGGAAGGTATGGACTTCGACAGTGCTCACTGTGTAGACTGCATGGCCTTATAAATCACTTAAGCCAAGCTTATCTTAAACTTTCTGAGAGTTACAAAAATGCTTATCATCACAGCTTCCCACTGTCCCTCAGCCCAGAGCTGTTTGCTCTAAAGAATACCACCGACTGGGCTGAAATATCCCACCTGCACTCCAGCTTCCCTACCACAGCGGCGGTGAGACAGTCCACCCGCCGCTTTTGGCAGTGTGTACAGTCAAGTGTCTGTGGTCTCTCTGGATACTGTACCATGTAGTCACAAGACAGCACCTGTGGCTGAGGCTAGGGCTGCTTCCCACATACCGATGGGACAGTGGATGCTTGTATCTAAGGGGTGTCAAGCCAAGACCATCTTCTCTGAAACTTATCATGAAAGCAGCTCACCAGGCATGGCTTGCTGGCTTCTTCTAGATTCAGGGAGGCTCTTTCTAGAACCAGACCCCACTTTCACTCTTGAAAGCCCCACCTTGGGTTTTCTGGTACTGGGTGGGTAAATGCACCAGGGAAGACATGCCCCAGAGGCGCTTTGGCCCCTTAACCGCTGGTCCTGCCTAACTTTTTGGGTATCTGGTCAGTGTTCATTCCCTAACCCCTATTTGTTAGATGAGGAAACAGACCCTCCAGAGCTCAAGGTCACCCGCAGAATCAGAAGAAATGTCAGGACTAGAATTCCGGTTTCACCTCCCAGCCCCAGGGTGGTTTGGTCTAGGATTAAACCATTTTAATGCCAATGATCAGTCCACTGATGAGCCGTGTTTGGGGGTACGGTGGCATGACCAGAATGACAAGAGAATCTGAATGCTGCATGTTAAGCCTTAGTGTAAAAAAAGCATAAACCAGTTGGGCTAATGAAACACTCAGGCAGAACCACTCTAAAATAACCTAATTGCCAATGAGAAGAGATAACCATAATTTGTCTTTTATCAACACAAAATAAAAATGTGCTTGATATTAATATGTAAAGAAAGATCAGCATAAAACTGAAAAGTCCCCAGGGGGGCTTTAATAGGAAAAAGAATAGAAGAGAATGCAGATCTGTTTGGATGAAAACCCTTTTACTAGGCTCACAGAGGGAACAGATCTCATTTAAAGGAAGTTGGAAGGAAAGAAGTCTTGCTTAGCACATGGAATAAGATGAGTGTGACCTGAACTGTTTACAAATAGTACCTTCTTGAACTTTGAAAATCAACATTCTTTATTTTCATGAATTTATGAACTTACAGTGACTACTGCCAAGAATATAGACTACAGTTGTGCAATCCTACAACTATTGGTAATTACTGTTTATGCAATGGCTCAGATAAGGAAAAATTTACATTGACCTTTGTTTTGACATTGATACCACATGTATAGGTTATAAAGTGTGGTGTCTTTGATAGGAGAATGCTGCTCAATTATTCAAGCACAATATACAGATCTCTCAGACTATCTGTACAGATAAGAGCATATGGTTATACACTGCATCCAAAATAACATTGACTCATCAAAATAAATGTTAATTTTGCTTAGTAGGTCATTAGATATTGAATGTTTCCATTCTTCAAGACAACAGATCTCAGCTATTATACTGTAGGCTCTGAATCAATATGATTTTTAATGTAAATCACATGATTCTTCACTGGGTAGAGGTGAACAGCTGTCAGGCCTCAGATATTCTCCTGCCTACTCTGCAAAACTTAGGAGGCTACTTTTGATTGGAATAAAAGTGCACACACTGACTTTTTAAAATGTGGCTTTAATTAATGGTGGGTGGGCAGACTTTTTCAAGGAGATGCATGATGTCAGTGAATATGAACTTTAATGAGAGTAAATGTATTGAGATAAACATGCGTCTCTAATTCTCTTCTTGCGGTCATTAGACCCCCAGCCTCTGCTCCCCCTTCTTACCAGCAGAAGGTCTGTGGAATCAAAATGAGAACAGGCTGGGCTGTGTTTGAAGGCAAACCTCCTGAGCTAAGCCTCCAACTGGCCTGGCTCTAGTAAACCCCAGTCTCCAAAGCTGACAGCAACATTGATTCATTTGTTTTTTTTTTTTATTCTTTGCTTTTCAATATTTTCCAAATTGTCCAATATGAACATTTTCTACTTTTTTAAGTGGGGGTGGCGGGGAGGAGTAGGGCCAATACATTTTAAAAGAAAAGCCATCTATTCCAAGATTGATCTGTTTAGCCAATGCTACACATGAGAATTCAACACTGCCATCACAAAAGGCCTTAACTTTCCCCTAATTTTGAGCAATTTAATTCCTTTATTATAGCAGCTGGTTAGAGCACCCTCATGTGTCTCTGTACTGTAATATCATTTTAGATCTTCTGTGCTATTATATCATTTTATTTTCATCACAGCTTCAACAGAATTTGTAATGATGTTTTCCTGAAACTCATCTTGAGTCTAGTTTTCTACCTCCAAATAGGGCTATTAATAAGTCTTGAAAAGATAAATCTACCTTGTTTAAAACAAACATTTTATGGGAAAAGACCTTCCATAGCTTCTCTCAGCAGTTCTTTTTAGGTCTAAAGAAGCCATGCTATGAAAGCTTGTAAATTGCATTGTAAGGTAGGTTAAGGTAAATGACAAGCTAAAGGTACTTGGTTGATATCCACCATTTGTTTCCTCTCACGATCCAGAAAATGGCTTTTAAATTAATCCACCCTTTCTACATGAAGTAATCCCAACTTCTTTTAACATTTCCTGAGAGAATCTGTCTCTAAATAGTCCATGTACTTAATCAAATACTGCCCTTCAATCACTGGACATTTCCATAATAGGAGAGGAATTCCATAAAGATATTTTCCCGCAAAAGTATTTCTTACCATAGTGAAGATGGAACATAGGATGTGAAGCAAGACCTACCTTCATTTTAACCCTGCAGTACCAGTGGCTTAGATCACTGAATTCAGCTCTCTCAGATGTAAAAGGGATTACAGAATGCTATGGAAAGACAAGGGAAGGGAACAGAAGAGAACCTGGCACACAGTAGGTGTTTAGTAAGTTAGTCCCCCTCTTCCTCCCTTGGTGATATGAAGGCTATCTGTAATTCGGGGTACAGAATCAGGCACAAATCCAATTTGAGCTGGTATTTAGGATTCAGTCTGATGTCTGCAAGTACCCAGAGACTCATCTTCAAATACAGTCCAACATACTAATAAAAAACAGGCATTAAAAAATAGTACTCCCTAGTGTACAAAAGATGATCAAAATCCTTTGTAATTTGATTTCTAAAAACCTTTATAGGAATAAAAAATAGTATTAGTGTTTTTGGTTTTCAAATAAGGAAACTGGGTCTCAGAGGGGTCAAGTGACGCACACAGGGGCACACTCCTGAGCACTGGGCTTGGGGGTTCAGGCCCTCTGCTGTCACCCTTTTGCCTTTAGCTGCCTTTCCGTGTTGTCTCCACTGAGAGGGATAAACACACAGTATTTCTGTCTTTAAAAAAGTTAGAAACAGAAAAACAGCAGCAGCTGCTGCCCTTGGAAGGTAGTTTACTGATGATTTTTCCCCCTTTGTGTGTGTCTTTAATTTCACAAGTCTTCTAAAATGAATATGTATTATTATTTTTAATAAAAGGGGAAACCGTTTTAAATGCCAAAACCATAACTTCTAGTCACCATGAGCATGCCTAAAGTAACTCAGCCTTATTTGGTGGGATTCCCAAAATTTCACCTCAAGGCACAGCAAGTATGCGCTGTTGGGTTAAATTTGGGGAAAGCACTGTTTCTGGTACTGTGGCATATGAAGAAAAGAAAAAAACAAAGTTCTGACCACAGGAAACTAAATCTGAGTCAGAGAGACAAGTGAAACACAACTGGATATAGTATATACATTGTATAGAGTATAGGGCAAAGAAGCCCTATACTATATGGTATAATAGCAAAATCACCCAACAGAGCCAGTCATTTGAGGAGAGAAAGGCTATGTCATAAAAGAACTGGATGTTGGAAATAAAGGTTTCCCATGACTGAGACAGGGCAAACGCTTTCCAGGATGAAGGGTCTCCAAATCACAGAAAGATATGAAAGCAGAAAAAACATCAAAAGTGAGGAATGACAAAGGTCCCAAGGGAGCTCATGACTGAGCATTAATATGGCCTGAGGCTTCAAATCTGAGTTTCGGCCAGCTGTGGAAAGCCTCAAATGCCGTGATGAGATATTCAGATGCCGCTGTGAAGCAACAGGAAAGTACTGAGTAGGAAGGTACTGAGCAGGAAGGTACTGAACAAGGTACTGGGGGAGATGTTAAATACTTAAGTTCTATTTCTATGCATTGTTAATTTCTCTAGAGTCCACTTTAAAAGAATGATAGATTTCAAAATTAAAATCTTCTGGTTTGAATGAACAACTTAAAAAAATGGACTCACTAGGAAATTTATGAGAAATTTTTACCTCCCTGAATTTTATTTTCAGCCTTACCTATACATATAAAGACTGATACAAGCTTCCTGATGAGTAGTAATTAAAAATTAGGACGTGGCAACTGATGTTGCTATTGCTACTTATTTTTTAACATAATGTTTACATGGTCATTGGCATTTCTCTTATAGCTCAGGGAGTAAAGAATCTACCTGCAATCTGCCTGCAATGCAGGGGACACAAGAGACACAGGTTCAGTCCTTGGGTTGGGAAGATCCCCTGGAGAAGGAAATGGCAACCCACTAGAGCAGTCTTGCCTGAAGAATGCCATGGATTCTGCCAGAGGAGCCTGGCAGGCTACAGATGGTGTCACAAAGATGGGACCCAGCTGAGCCCGAGCGTGGACAGACTTACACTGTCATTAGCTCATTAGGGTTCTCAGCTACTGACCTCATGCTGACTAAGGCAGCATGGAGGCTGGGTCTCCGGAATTAGAACACTGGTTCCAAAACTTGAGCACAATCTCGGACAGCTTACCTAACAAGGATTGCTACATAAAATATATATATATATGCACCAGGTTTTGAGCAAGCCTAGAAGATAGGTATCATTATTATCCATATTTTGCATATGAAGAGACTAATTTCAGTTAGGGAATAAGTTCAACTTGTTTCCTAATTCCCACTAGAATTGAATTTATTCCCTAGCTGAAATTCAAACTTAACCTAGCCTCCTGTAATTTTTATTTATATATTTTGATAGCCTGTATTTTATATGTGAGAAGTTTGGAGGGTGAAGATCCAAAGTTTTAGTTCTCTGCCCTGCCCAGGCCAGCACCAAGCAAGGTCAGTGCTGCGGAGCACTGGGCCTACCCCTCAGCTTAGCCTACTGGGGCGCGGTACAAAACAGATACTTCCCAGTTCTGACTACAGGAAATGCCTCCAAAGTCAACACAAATGGATACTGTACAAGATGTAAGCACAGCTTTACAGGCAAGTAAATTGTGGGCCTAATAAAGGCTTCCAAGAATAGATCCTATGATGCCACCTAAGATAAATAATACATAATGGTTCTGAACCAAGAGAACTGGGCGTGATGAAAAAGAAATCACTCTCTAAAAGTAAGGGATGGCAGTAGAAAGAAAGTGATAAAGCTGAACTGAATTAGAGCCAAACTGCTTTAACTCCTATATATCCTCATCTTCCCTTCATGTTGAGCATCTTCATGGAGCCCAACTTTCACTTAGCACAGATTTATTTTCTGATTGTTTTTTTCCATTCATAAAATTAAATGCATTTTGAACAATTAGATCAGTTCTCCCTGCCTCATCTCTGTCTTATTGGACCCCAAAATAGTATGTTCATGATGCAGTTGATCTTTTATTGTGTATGAATCAAAAACTAACCAAAATTAAAGCCCTGAAGCAAAGAATAACTCTTGACAAAATTGTTACAGTTCCAGGTAAAGTTCTATTATTCATATAAAATATTTTTTTAGACTAGCTTCATTAGTCAGTAAGAACTATTATATATATGGTTAGTCAACAGTAATGTTCTTAAATTCCACAAATATAAGTTCCACACCTTGTATTTCCTAGCTAAGCCTACCCACAGGCTCTGTTTTTAAAAGAATGACAGTGCTCAAGAAAGCACAGCGTCTTATTTAAGTTAATAAATGACTGCACAAGCAAATCAACTGCAGTTTGCTAATAAATATCCCTTGTCTTCCTCTCTCCAGAGCATGTATGTTCGAAAGATGTGTTGGTCTGATTTTCACTCTCAGAGATGTGGACCTGTCAAAAGGATTTAATTGTTAATAAATGTACTTGGCTTTCAGCCAGAATCTGAAAATTAAATAATATGATTTTAATGTGTGTTTCCCTCAGGAAAATTGATATAGGACCAGAAATATGGTGGTTTTGTGGCAAACACCCAACTAAAAAGTGACATGCTAACACTTCTTCAAATGCTCAAGTTAAACTAAATAATTTAGTTGAAACATACAGCATATATCAAACTAAAATAAATCCTAAGTAGGCTTTCTAAGGCAAGGTCAGTAGTTAAGTCTGCACAGATTTCACACGGTATGAGATAGACGGCCCTTTTTCTGATAGGGAGAGAATCAGTATGGCATGACACAAGGGTCATAAACTTAGCAAAATGCAGGTACTTAGAAAAAAGTTAACTCTCATGATCTGCAAAGAAGTCTTATAAAGACACCCTGGCGTTGCTTGAGTTCTGTCTTCAAAAAGGCTGAGTTAAGAAACTAAAATTTCACTCTCCTTGGGAGAAGTTTGTCTTTAAAATTGTCCAAATAATTCTTTGTGGACTAATTTAATGTGAAAACACTAAATGTAAAAGCTTTTGCAGAACCCACCACTGAAACCAGAGTAAATGAACCCTTCAGACAAAGACACCCTGGCATTGCTTGAGTTCTGTCTTCAAAAAGGCTGAGTTAAGAAACTAAAATTTCACTTTCCTTGGGAGAAGTTTGTCTTTAAAATTGTCCAAATAATTCTTTGTGGACTAATTTAATGTGAAAACACTAAATGTAAAAGCTTTTGCAGAACCCACCACTGAAACCAGAGTAAATGAACCCTTCAGGACTTCATAAGAAAGGCTGGCAGAGTGATTTCAGCTGTCAACCTGATGTCATACAGGCTTAGGGTGCATCCTGCCTCAACCATATTGCCTGTAAGACCTAGGGCAAGGTCCTCAGCATCGAGGTATCTCAATAGCTTCATCTGTAAAATGGGGGTGAAAATAGTATATGCCTTATATGCTTGTGTAGATTAAATAAAAGTGCTTAAATCAAGTGCTTAGCATAGCTTAACATATGCCAAGAGCCTAATGAATGTTATGCCTCGTTATTATGCTCTGACCTTTAGTTGGGACAGATAAATATAAAACAGAATTATTCTGTTGCACAGTTCATGTATTTCCTTCTTCTATACCTTTTTTTAAGAAAACATTCAGACTTCTGTTTCTGCGGTCAAGAATACTAATATTTATAAATTTCTTAAATTCTAAGAGTAGAACATAACTTCTGTAGACCTGAAGGCTTAAAATGCTGAAAGTCAAAGATTTAAGGGCCATCCACAATCTACTAAGTAAAATTTAGCAATAATGGAACGATGAGCTTATTGAAGATTTTTTATCGGGGAAAGTTACATATTAAGCTAAAATGGTTTCTACAAGGCTAAATGCCAAGAGTAATGCTGTCCTCAGCAGTCATCTTCATTCATCTTTTTAAAAGTTGTCATGTCAAATGGTGACAGAGGGGGTTGGTGAGGAATTGTGCTGGCTGCCTGGGGTGTATCAAAAGCTATAAGGGCTGTGAGACTGTCAAAACAGGAGTCTAAGGAGGCAGAAAATGGAACTTTGACAGCAGTCAAGAACCAAAGAAGGAAGTGGTAGAAGAAACTCTTTAGAAAAGATTCAAGACAAAATAGGAAACAGGACGAATGTGTCATGGGGTGTGGCCTACATTTCTGAAAGAAGTTTTCAGTATCACACGTTGAAGACAGACAGCAGGTCACTGTAATCGATCATTTATCATGCTCTTTCTGGTATAAAAACAATACTCATACAAACGAAAGTAACAAACTGAGAAGTGCAGAAGCGTGTGTCATAAAAAGAGAACGTTCCCTCCCCTCACAATCCTTGTCTCCTTCCAGGACATTTCAAAGTGCAGTCAGATGCAAGGCTGTGGGTAGAACATATACTTTTACACTTCTTTCTCCCTCGGATCTCATTAAAATCATAGTAATAGAATAAACATGGCTTAAACCAACAATAAAGGGAATGGTGAAAGAAATGAAAAAACTCAACAAATTTCTGGAAAGTGGAAAGGGAATGAAGAAATTGTAAGAATTGATGCTTTTGAGCTGTGGTGTTGGAGAAGACTCTCGAGAGTCCCTTGGACTGCAAGGAGATCCAACCAGTCCATTCTAAAGGAGATCAGCCCTGGGATTTCTTTGGAAGGAATGATGATAAAGCTGAAACTCCAGTACTTTGGCCACCTCATGTGAAGAGTTGACTCACTGGAAAAGACTCTGATGCTGGGAGGGATTGGGGGCAGGAGGAGAAGGGGACGACAGGATGAGATGGCTGGATGGCATCACTGACTCGATGGACGTGAGTTTGAGTGAACTCTGGGAGTTGGTGATGGACAGGGAGGCCTGGCGTGCTGCGATTCATGGGGTCGCAGGGTCAGACACGACTGAGCGACTGAACTGAACTGAACTGAACTGAAGCAGGATGGAGAAGCCTCTGTCTAGCAGAATAAAAGTAGATGAGGAGGGGGAAAAAAAGGCAGATAAGGAACATGGAAACCAAGATGCCCTGAGAAAATTTCAGATATAAATGAGCGCTGGAGAGAAGCACAGGTCCGGAAATTGGGATTAACTGAAAAAGCCACTGGTGGCAGAAAGAACCCCATCTCCTCCCCTTTACCCCTAAACAGAACTCCTGGAAGTCTAGCATCAAATCTTCTAGGCTTTTTGGAGTTATAGTCCCCCAAACAAACAGTGTCCTACCTAGTCACTAGAAACCAAACCTCTGGTCCACAAGCCCTACCATATAACCAGATTCCTAAATATCTTTTTATGACTTCACTCTTAAGTACGAAGAGAATGTCCAAGAATTACCATATGCTTGATTAAATTCAGAAACATAAAAGAAGTAAGGCAGGGATGAGAAGAGAGACTTTTAAAAATCAAGAAGGTCCAAGAAGGTATTTATATCCATGAACAACAAGAATGGATGCTTTCAAAAAGTGACAATTAGAAAACAAGAGAGAACTTGGAAGAGAAAGTCAAAGAAATCTCCCAGAAAGTAAAACAAAAAGCCCAAACGACAAATAGAGAGTCCTAACATCGCCTCTCTTTCCCACCTGAGTTTGAAACCAGCTGAAAAGTGGACAAGGGATGGAGATATAAGGAGTAACAGCAGCTGCTGCAGGATGGGGGGAAAAAAAAGGCAGCCCTGGAGAATGCAGCTTTGAAGCTTCGATTCCACTCCAGAGCTGGGCAGACTTACTCACCCTGACCCAGGCTGCATACCCGGGCTCTGCAAGGAACCCCTCGCTGGAGGGCAGGAGCTGATCATAACTCATCTTCTCCACATGCTGGCAGATGCCCAAAGAGAAGGAACCCAGACACACAGGCCCTTCTCCTTCCTCTAAACTCACCAGTTGGAAAAGTCTGGTGTCCTCCCCTGGGGAGAAATTAGTAAGGGGATAGAGAGAGCCAGGAGTATTACTCTAATGGAATTTCTTCCTCAAGAAGCCAGGAAGAAAGTATTAAAACTATAAAAGAGAAAATATAAGAGACATGGAGGATTGATTCAGAAGGTTCAGCAACTTGACTAATTAGAAACCCATAGAGACACTAAAAAATTGTGGCATGTTGAGGGGGTGGAGTATTAAGAGAACATCTCAGTGCTGAAGTTTTCAGATTGAAAGGGCCCACTGACGGCTGAACAGAACTAATTTTTAAAAAACTTCTAAATACATCCTTATGATATTTCAGAACACCAAGGATAAGAGCAAGTTTCTAGTGCCTTTCATGTAGGGGGTGCGGTGGTGGGGGCGGGGGGCAGTGAAATGAAAACAAAAATCAGTTGGCAGAGAATCAGCTGCATATCAGATTTCCCATCTTAACACTAGAAGCCAAAAACCTTGGAGCAATACCTTCAATTTTGAGGGGAAATTATTTTCAACCCAGAATTTTATCACCAGCCAAGCTATTAGTCGAGTGTGAAGACTGAATAAAGACTTCATAATACACAAGATTCAGAAAATTCATCCTCCATGCATCTTGAAGGAGTTACTCAGAAAGGGACTGCAGTAAAGAGAAGGGATGAACCGAAAGAAAGAGAAAACGTGGCATCTGGCAGTGCCGTGCGCTCCTCTGGGAGGGCATGATCCCAGCTGTGTCCAGGCGAGACTAAGACGGCTCAGGGCCACAGAACCCCCCAGGAAAGGAGGGGACGTGGTGGCACAGGTGGAATGAGCGTGAGAGTGGAAGACATTAGGTTACAGTAAGCGCACTTAGCAAGAAGTAAAGGAAGAACACACCAAACTTCACTCTAGTCACATTCTTCGGCCCAGACGTTGTCCAACTGGATCAGAGATTATAAAATGCAGTCCTGGCACAGTCCTTGGTTGTGCAGTTAACTAAGGAGATCAAACCAATCATTCCAAAAGGAAATCAGCCCTGAACATTCATTGGAAGGACTGATGCTGAAGCTCCAAAACTTTGGTGAAGAGGTGACTCATTGGAAAAGACCCTGATGCTGGGAACGACTGAAGGCAGAAGGGGAAGGGGGTGACGAAGGATGAGATGGACGGCATCATCCATTCAATGGACATGAGTTTGAGCAAACTGTGGGAGACAGTGAAGGACAGGGTTTGCAAAGAGTCAGACACGACTTAGCCACTGAACAACAACAAATATTTATTGTTTTCAGTTTTTAGATTTGATGTTTAGACATACCATGAGAGATTTAATTATGGTCACAGAACATTAATGCTCTAATCCTCCTCACCACAAAAGGACAGACCATGCTGACGGAGACTGGGAAGTGGAAGGGGAGGAGAATGGAGGGGGCTGCAAATATCCTCATCTCATGAGAGAGAGCACTGCTGACTTCTGGAACTAGAAGAGGTGTAAGGATTCTCCTTGAAGCTGGACAAAGCATCAGAACCAACCATGACAGAACCATGTTGGGAGTGTGGGGGAGGGTAAAATTAGCGAGGTGTGAATCAAGTTTTCACCTTCGCTCTTAAGAAGAAGTCTATCAGGGACTATACAGCATGATCGGAAGGTAAATAAAGTGCCTGGCAGAACTGTCACACTCAGCTGTTGTGCCAGCTGTGCGTGGTGCCCCTCTCCAGAGGGCTCCATTCACTGGCATTCAGGTTTGCTTGGTTATTAAGAGAATTTTCTGGTGGATGTCCATAAAATACCTTGAGGATGGGATTCTGTTTCTCACAAAGCTGGAGGAAAACTAGTACAGACCTTGTTCTACAGACACGTAATGAACCACCACAGGACACAACACATTAAAAATGACCGCCCTGGGGTTGTACCAAGCCGACTGGGAGAGGAGAAGTGGAGCGGGTACAGCAGAGTTACTGCTTTTTATTCTCTTTTCTAAACTCTAATTTTTAAAATCATGCGTACATGCTGCTGCTGCTCCTGCTGTTTAGTCGCTCAGCTGTGTCCAACTCTTTGTGAGCCCATTGACTGCAGCCTGCCAGGCTCCTCTGTGCGTGGAATTTTCCAGGACAACCCACCGGAATGGGTTGCCATTTTCTTCTCCAGGGCATCTTCCCCAACCAGGGATTAAACCTGCCTCTCCTGCTTGGCAGGTGGGTTCTTTACCACTGAAACCTGGGAAACCCCATGTGAACATACTTAACTTTAAAATTCAAAAGTAATATATAAAAACAGGCCCAGACTGTCTGGCGGTGCCAGGACGTCCCCAGGTCCCCTGCTTCTTTCACTCATTTCTTTACAGTGCAAATAAAAAGTCTGTTGCAGCTCCACAGCTGCCTGTATGGGAAGCCCCCAGCCCCTCTTCCCGCGGCTCCGGAGACCCCGGAGTAGCATCCTTGCGGCAGGGCCCTGCGCGGCAGCCTGTCCCAAAGCAACGCTAACGCAAAGGGCTGTGTGTGGGAAATTTTCCCTGGAGGTCAGGACATTTTGGAGACATAGGATACGACACAACTTCTAATTCAGTCCTCAGATATCCCAGTTTCTAGTGATGTAAGACTGGCTCTGCACGTGAATGTCTTACCTGCTCTGGCCGTGGTGCGGACTCCTTTTCTACTCCGCCACCTTCCCTGATTTGCACGTGACTCTCAGCCTGGCTGCGTATTAGAAGCACCTGGACCGGAAGTGCCCTCAAGTGGGCCCCACCCCCTGCCCAGGTTATGGTGTATTCCGCTCCAGGAGAGGTCAGGGTCTCCGTGATGGAGACAGTCTCCAGATGGATTCTAATGTGTAACCAGGAAGAGAACCACTGCTCTACTCTGCTCTGCTCTGCTCTGCTCTCTCTAGTTGCCAGAGAATAATCCCAAGATTCTTGGTTTGTTTGTTTTCTTTTAATTTGAGGAGTCGTTTGATTGTTTTTCCCTCTTTTGGATTATGCAGCCCCTCAGACAGCATCCGCATTGTAAATGAACATTCTTTCCCTTCCTTCTCTGTGTATGCACACATATGCAAGCCTTTTAAAAGTGCATATACTACTTACATTGTTCTGCAGTTTGCTTTTCACTTGATTTCCTTTTATGCCTGTAAGAATGATATTATTAATTAATCAAAAGCCACATCATATTCCTTTATTAAGCACATACCATTGTCTTGATGACATCATCTGGGTTTTTCCTGATATTTTGCTATTGCTAATTATGCTGCAGTGAACATCCATATGGGTCTGTATCCTTCAAAGCTTGTGCAAATATTTTCAGAGTATCACCAAAGTCAAAGGATACTGTACATTTAAAATTTTGATAAGTATTGCAAAAATGCTATTTTACATGACATATTGATTTAATCTCTCACCAACAGTTTGTTAAAGCATCTCCTTTCCATGCTCTTACCAACACCAAATATTATCAAATCATTTTTTTATTATTATTATTATTTGCTAACCTGCTAGGCAAAAGAAGAAAAAGGGTTACACTATTCGAGTTTGCTTTGTCTGACTCATAGTGAAGTTAAACATCTTTTTATCTTGTTATTACTACTTTGTACTTCTCCTATGAATGAACTGTTTCTTAGGTTTTTTATGACAATTAGTTTGGAAGATGCAATGTAATTCCTTTTTCCCTCCTTACCTCTTTTTTGCTCTAATAGGTCTATAACATTATCCATTTAATTCTTGATTTAGTCAAAAGAATAGAGGGAAGCAGAGTATGCACAATTCAAAATTTGAGAAAAACACAATTTACAGGAACATTTAAAATGTGTTTGTAGAAAGAGCACGGACCTGTGGATGAGACATATCTGATTCACATTTTTTAATAGTCTGCCTCTGTCTCCCAGGGTGACTCTGGGGATTTGACTTTCCTTACTGAGCCCTGGTTTCCATAGCTGTAGAATGGGAATAATAATCTACTTTGCCTAATCATGGTAATTACATAAGACAATGTGTGGAGCCTGGCACATAGTGCCGTGCTTATTATTATGTTATTATACCATTTGAATATTGGAATTCTTCTAAACTAGGAAACATTATTGTGAGTTTCTTACGCTTACATCAGCTACTTTCTGAATGAGGCCACCTAGGCTTAGATCCTCTGCCCTCTGCCTCTCTGATGGAGTGGGTGTTTCCCTCTTCAAGGTGAAAGATTTGAATGTCAAGTCTGCAAACTCAGTATACAGAAGAGGCAGAGGTAACCCCCAGGTGTGACTGAGCACTGCCTGGACTGCATGTTAGGGATGGGACCTGGAGATGCCAGCAAACCCAGTATCAGAGAAAGTGTCTCACCTTCCCCCTTGGTTAATTGTCAGAGTCTGCGATTAAACCGCAGTCAAGAATTGATCATGGTTCCAGTGGAAATACTTTCACTTGTAAGTAACAGACCCCCGGGAACCTAAAAGATGAGGAAAACTTAGTATATTGGATCACGAGAAGTCTGGAAGGAGGGCAGGGCCACGGTGGGTTCATTCAAGCAGTTCAGCAACACCCTCTGGAAGCTAGTTCTTCCTGTCTTTCCAGGCTGCTGTCTACAGCCTGTTGCTTGTCCTGCATCGGCTGCTTCATGTCCCAAGGAGGCAGCTGCAGAAAACTGCATCCAGAGACGACAGAGAAAAGGACATTTATCTCTTTTAAAGAGTGAAGGAACCTTTCCTACAAGCCTCCCAACAGATTATTTGTAACATCATATTGGCCCAAATTGTATCACTACATACTCTATGCAAAAAAAAAAAATCAGTGGCAGAACAGTGCAATTAGTATTAATGATTTGGGTTGTTCTGGGTCAGAAAGAGTCCAGGCCAGTTCTGAAGCACGTGGCCACCCCACACCTGAACAGAAGTTAGAAGGAAGACAGAAGTGGCCGCAGCCACTCAACTGTGAATGCCAGTGATGACCAACAGGGTGTACCACTCCTGCATGTGCTTATAAGAACTCATAAAGTGTATTTTAAATTAATATGCAAACCCTTCAGTTAATCATATAAAAATACCAAGTTCTAACTTTGTAACCTGGAAACTTAGTATTAATGTTACAAAGGAGAGTAATATATCCCATTATTTTCAAAGACAGAAGTATTGCTGCTGCTGCTAAGTCGCTTCAGTCGTGTCCGACTCTGTGCGACCCCATAGACAGCAGCCCACCAGGCTCCCCCGTCCCTGGGATTCTCCAGGCAAGAACACTGGAGTGGGTTGCCATTTCCTTCTCCAATGCATGAAAGTGAAAAGTGAAAGTGAAGTTGCTCAGTCATCTCCAACTCTTCGCGACCCCATGGACTGCAGCCTACCAGGCTCCTCCGTCCATGGGATTTTCCAGGCAAGAGTACTGGAGTAGGTTGCCATTGCCTTCTCTGGACAGAAGTATTACTTGTGAGTATATGAGTCAGCTTTTAAAGGAATAAACTTTGATAAATAAGCTTTCATAGTTCCCAAACGCTTGGCATGGAGTGAGCTCTGTGTGGCTCCATCAAGATCTTCAAACAGAAAGCTCCTGGACAGGTGACCCAAGTGGGGCAGGGGGTTGGCGTCAAGATGGCCCTCCTAGCGATGTTTCTCTGGCAGAGGCCTGCTGTCCGGGTCACCTAATGAGTCTCATACCAAACACCTGCCATATAAAGATAGGGGGGCAGAGTTGGGGGGCACAAGGGAAGTGTAGTTCCAGAAAAGGAGTCCATTCTGAAACATCCTTTAAAGATGCCCAGAGCCCCGGGACCTGGAGGGCCAAACTCAAGACATTTCTCCTTCCTCCTGTGTCCTTCCCTCCAAAGCTGGCTTATGCTGAACAGGACAGGCTTCAAATGTAACAGGGCACAGTCATCATGTGGGACAAAGCGGGAAAGGTATGGTGCTCCGGCCTGAGCCAAGAAGGGGGTGCATAACTGTGGAGCCCCCATGCTGTCTCAGCTCCTTCTAGATTGCTTTTGTGGGACTGGTCTTCTGGAATGATGAACATTCTGCACGCTTGGTTCCACCATAGCGTTGGATGGAAACTGAGTCTGTGGAAGAGGCAAAACCTGGGTAGAGTGACCTGGGGTGAGGCCCTGGGGAGGGACAGGCAGCCTGGAACACTGGTTTCTGTGAGGTGGGGTGTGGGGTGAGCTAGGGTGCTGTGGGGAGCTCTATCTCAGTTTTGTGCTGGAGCCAACCCCCATATCCCCACCCACCCCAGCTAAGAACCCCAGAGAGTGGGCAGAGTTCCAACCATCAGCTCCAAGTTCCTAGAAACAGGGCTATCACCATTTCCTTCTCCAGAGGATCTTCCCCAACCCAGGGATCGAACCAGGGTATCCCGCATCGGAGGGAGGCACTTTAACCTCTGAGCCACCAGGGAAGCCCATCAATGCATTACCCTAAGAATTTCATTCCTGGCACCGCCTCAGATAATATCACCAAGGGGCTTCACTCCCCTGCTGCCTCTGCCTCCCATCCGCAACACCCCTTGGCTTAGACATGCAAATGGAGAGGACAGAGGCCCTCAGAAGGCGGGCTTCTTGTCCTCTGCCCTGTGCCTGAGCTGAGGCCAAAGGTTCAGACTTGGTGAGGTCTCCAAGGTCAGTCTCTCCCATAGCCTCTCTCACTCAGCAATGAGTGTCACAGTGCTCTGCAGAGCGGATGAGGGAGACGCTACTCATCCCACTTGCCTCTGTTTCCTCTCTCCAAGAGAACAGAGTGAGCTCAGCTCTCACTGAGTTACTCAGAATTACTCAGCCAGAGCTGAGTGATAATCCCCCAAATTCACTGTCACCCTCAGGGTCACCGACTGACTTTCCAGTGTACCCGGACTCTGTCCTTAACCTGCTGTGTAACCTTGGACAAGTGCTTTTACAGCTCTGTAAATCTTGCTCCTCAGTCATCTGCAAATGAATCCTGTAACACAGGCTTGTGAAGATCAAGGTCATCGAGACAGAGTGCAGAAGCATCGGCACCATGCCTGGACCGTGGGAAACACCTCACAGATGGGAATAATCCCTATTACCGGCTTATCGAAAGGAAACGGGCTTAGCAATTATTTGTTTGAGTAATAGTATACATTTTCAACATAGTAAAACTTATTTATTTAGCAAATACTCTAATTCACTCCCTCATTCTTCAAAATGGCTCCACACCCCAGTAAATTCCAATTAGTGAGGCTTTTTTTAATGCCCAGAGGGAAGCAGGCTCACAGCCAGGTGCTGCCCTCCCCACCTGCTACAGTCAGGGCAGGTGCCCAGAGGGACTAGCCATGACTGCAGCATCTCCCAGTCCTGAGTCCCAGGATCCGGAGTCTTCAGTTACTTCTCTTTTCCTTCCCCGACCCCTGCCTTAAATACACATATATATATACATATATATACATACACATACACATATATTTTATTGCAGCGTAGTTAATTTACAATGTTGTGTTAATTTCTACTGCACAGCAAAGCGGTACAGTTATGCATATATATACTTTCTTTTTCATATTTTCTACTACGATGGTCTGTGGTCACTTCCTGATTGCTTGGAGGTAAGAAAAGTGGCCGCGTGGGTATATGTTTGAATCTGCCTCCACTGAACTCACCCGTCCTTTCCCACAGGCTGTAAAGAGGTTCTTGAAACAGGAGTGCAAGTGTCATGGCGTGAGCGGTTCCTGCACCCTGAGGACCTGCTGGCTGGCCATGGCTGACTTCAGGAAAACGGGCAATTATCTCTGGAGGAAGTACAATGGGGCCATCCAGGTTGTCATGAACCAGGATGGCACTGGTTTCACTGTGGCTAACAAGAGGTTTAAAAAGCCAACGAAAAATGACCTCGTGTATTTTGAGAACTCTCCAGACTACTGTATCAGGGACCGAGATGCAGGTAAGTTCAAAACACTTTATTCAAAGTACCTAATTCTTCCAAGAATCAGCACTCCTCAATTTAAGAACAGCACTGTATTTTCCACCTGCCAGTCCTCTAAGTACAGCCTGCTGTCTTCAGGTTCAAAGCTCAGGTTCTTCAGCATTTATATTTTAAGTGCACAGAAAGCTTTCCTAAGCAACTGGAGAAATTCACTGATAATGTGCAGATTCTGGAGAAATGGGAACCCAACAAGAATGTACGTGGCAAAAAGTCAAAATGTGCAGATTAGCAAAAGTCCTCAGCCTGGGCAGAACTCTAACTGGTGGGTTCATGCCCACTATGTATAGAAGAAGCCCAGCATCCTCCCTGTGATTTGACGCTCAGGGGAGGACAGCTTTGCAGTGTATCTGCCCCTTTAGGTCCCACCTTTGTGATTATGGAAGAGGATCCCAAGGCTTTAGAATTAGCCTGCTCTGAAATCCTCTGTACTTCACACTCCCTCCTTCTTTCCAAAATGCTCTGAAGTTGCCAACTACTTGAAAGCAGGAATTCATCCCCACTGGCTCAGCTGTCGGAGAGCAGTGGATGAGGGCTGCGTAAGAGGCACTTCGTTTATTAAAGCCACACCCTTCCCTTGCTGACGGCACCTTCCCTGTCCTGAACTCACTCAGAGGGCAGCTCCATCAGCCTCAGTACAGCAGTTGCCACCTGTGGGCTTTACACATGTGCTTTTCTCCACCTCTTGCTCCTCCTGATCAGCCCTGAACTCCAGGCTTAGCACAAAATCCATGCAAAGACTTTGATACAGAATAAGAATGAGCACTATGTCTCAGTGGAGAGGAGGTGATGGGGAGCCCACAGCCAACTTATCTCAAGCCAACTTCTCAGGCTTAGTAGAAAGCAAGGGAATTCATTACCAGGAAAAACATCCTCGAATTCAAATTCTGAATTTGTTTTTCATTCCAAAGTAATTGCAAAGGAAACAGTAAAACAGAGCGGACGTCAGCAGCTCCTATCACAGGTCTGAGCAGGATTATCAGGGGATGTCACAGAAAGTCCAGAGCCTCTTCTTTGTCCCCAAGTGGCTGAATTGCCTTCATGGTTTGATGAGCTGGTTCTTTGCAGCCCCGGAGCACGTTTGGACATGCAGCCCCTGGATTAATAACTGCTGAGCGAAAGGGCCAGATGCTGTGCCCTGCTGCATTCCTCACGTGCTTTGCGACCTCTAACAAGTCATCCTACCTGTCAGGCCAAAGTTTCCACCCAAGAAACCTGTGTTTTGGTACAGGAGGGTCCCAGAGGTCTGGGTTCCTTTCTGCTGTTAACTAGCTGCTCAACTTCAGACTGCTCAGACAAGCATGGGGCTGATGACATCAGGATCACTTTAGGAACGATGTACTGACTCCTGTGTGCCAGGTACTGCTCTAAGACCATTGCACACATGGTCTTATTTAATCCTTAGAACCGCCCTATGACATCAGTGCACTGGAACTGATTATTGAAGAAAAAAACAAAAATGATTAAGAGGAGGGTGGCTCCTGGTTGATCAACGTCAACCAGGAACCAAATTCACCTCTTACATTTTGGAGATCAGTTAAGTACCCTGGATATCACTGTCTCTGTTGTACAGATGAGAAAGTGAGTAACCAGCTCAAGATCTGGCTGGTCTTGGAGGGGATGAATGTCCAGTTGTCTGACCCCGTGACCTGCGCTCCTAACCCAGACATTACAACTTGCTCCCAGGGCATGTATGTGAAAGGACGGGTGAAGCATGAACCTCACTTCAAACATAAGAGGACCTGCTTCCCCTGGACATCTTTTCTGGTTTTTTGAATGCAAGCAGTTTGCACAGTGAAGCAGTTATGCATGATGACCATTTAACTGCTACATATAGATAGAAAGACCTTACTTTCTCTTCACGATGGGGAGATTCTGAACTGAATCCCTGCTGCCTCTTCAGGACACTAAGTTACTCTTGCACACTTTGCTTTTTATACTCCCATATATTAGAACATGATTCTGTTTCTTGACCCTAAAATAGCAAACACGTTTGCAGTACCCACCACATAACAGGGCTTGATCTATATTCTCTCATTAAGTAAAGTGGGATGTTATTATCCCACTTCATGGGAGGGGAAACTGAGGCTCAGACAGGTTACAGATTTTTCCCAAGGACTCTGATGGGTAAGAGGCAGAGCAGGGACTTGAATCCAAGTCCTTCCATCCTTGTAACTATTTCACTCTGCCTCCAAATGCACCAGCCACAAGGCCTACTGCTGCAGGTCTAGACTTTCTGAGGGAGGTTATATAATTTATTCCCTCTCTTATTTCCCTTCTATCTTAGGCTTATTTTAGCTTCTCTGACTTAAAAAGATTTGAATTTGGTTCTGGGTTGGTATTGATTTACCAGGAGCCACCTTGTTATTTTTTTAAGTAGCCAGTTCCATTGTTTTAGATCAGATTTCCACTAAGATTCCTAGATTATTCATAAATTGAACTATACTTAAGTCCTTTTTATTTTAGCTAAGCCTAGAAAAATGCCAAAGTCATCTATGAAAACTTGCAATATTTCTTTTTAGTTCTGTTGACGGTCAGATGACTGTTTTAGTGAAAATATGATTTAAGGTGTTTGATATTATGTGGAGAAATTTTGGATTTCTGACAGTATTTTTTCATTGTTCATATCTGGACAGATAACACTTACAAATAACACATATATGAGATGCAGATTTTCCCTGAGACTCTTTTAACCCAAACGGCTGCTGAGGGCCTTGCCCTGGTCTGTGTAGAGATGAGACTTTCTCCAGGCTACTTTCTACTAGAGACTTCTGTGGTATGTGCTCTGAAAAGTCGGTCAAAGTGTGTAGTTCTGAATCTTCCTGGAGTGGCTCCCAACTTCTGATTGTTCAGGCAGTGAGATATGACAGAGTCTGAGAACTGTGAGAAGGGGAGATTCCCGAATCTAACTCAGTGGCATTCCTTCTCTGGGCTCTCCACCTTCATCTGGGTCCGTGCTGACATTCTCTGGTGTACATTTTAAGAAGCGCTCACAGTTAACGAGTCAGGACATCACTAAGAGAGTCTCTCTGTATGATTGCACGACATCAGACCTGCTTTATGGTAAATGGAACATGTTCGAAATGAATTGTTCACTTGCTAAGTCGTGTCTGACTCTTTGAGACCCCATGGACTGCACAAACCAGCTTCCCTCTCCTTAGAAATGGGTTACCATCAGAGTTATCCAGGCTCCAAAATAAGTCAGAAGTTTTCAGTAAAATTTAAATCAAATATATTTTTGTATGCATATATGCATGTGTGTGTATATAAATATATTCACTTTCTCTTTTAAAATTGACACTAACTTTTCCCTTGATTTCATCACAAACTACCCACTCTGCTGTGTTGTGGTCATTTTATCTTGCTTTTTAAAAAAAATATCATGTACATTTACTATTCGACTGATTGGGCAACTTCCCTTTGTCAGCACTTAGGAAAGCAATGGTGGTGAGAAGATTGAATATTGTCAAGTCATAGATATTTGGAATTGGCAGACTTTACTCTTGCTAGTTAGCGGCTTCTTCCTGCTCAAATCCACTCGTAATCTGACTGATGTGAGCTGGCTTGTTTTGTCATTTCAATTTGTGAAGTGGATAAAGTCTGTAGGTCTAGTCCACTGTTTTCCAAAGTGAGGACTTCTTCAGAGACCTGTTGGATCGGAATCTCAGGGTGTTTTCAGGAGATTCTGTATGCTTTTCACACCCAAGCACATCAAAGTTTGAAAAATCCATAGGGTCTCCCTGGTAGTTAAGATGGCAAAGAATCTGCCTGCAGTGAGGGAGACCCAGGTTTGATCCCTGAGTGGGGAAGATCCCCTGGAGAAGGGTATGGTTACCCGCTCGAGTGTTCTGGCCTGGATTCCATGGACAGGGAAGCCTGGCTGGCTGCAGTCCATAAAGCTGTAAAGAGTTGGACACAACTGAGCAACTCACACTGTCACTTCACTTTTCAGGGAACCCACAATTCCCAGATTTTCTACAAGTATCAGGTACGAAGAAATCTTACCTGAGAGATTTTTTTGTTGTTGTTAAATATCTGATCTCTTACAAAGGAAAAAGAAGTTTTGCCATTTGAAAAGTTCTAAATAAATGTCACTCAAAAATATCCCTGCCCTGACTTACACAGTATGAGAGAGTGTTCTTTCACATTAAGGCATTTTTTGGGGACCCTTTTTTACTGGGAAGAGCACTCTGAAATGATCTCATCCATCAAAGCTTCCCTTGGAATTAGCTTGACGGAGATCATCAAGTCAGCCCTTTAGTGAAGGCCTGAAACAATGATATCAGGACTAGTGGATTTTGGTGAGAATTACAGAAGGGTGAGTCAAGACCCTAGGGTATTTCTGGGTGAAGACAGACCCAAACCTCAGGTTGGAAAGGTAATGGGAACTTTGGGTGAACTCCTACTGAGAATCAGGCCTTGGACTGCAAGCCTTGTGTGCATTTTCTCTAAATCTTCACAGCAGTTACCTCTATTTATAGAGAAGGAAACTGAGCCTCTGAAAAGTTAACTTGTCCAAGATTTTGTGGCCTGTAAGTGGTAAACAAAACAAAATAAATAAAATCAAAACAAAATTCTATACTTTTCTTACCTTACTTCCTGAAACTTGAGAGTAGCGACTGGGGGCCTGTGTAATAAAAAGGCAGCATGAGGACATAGAACATAATGGAATGAGGTGCCCGCAAAGTGGGGAGCTGGGAGGTAGGGAAGCTTCAACCGCATTCAGCTTAGACTGCCTAGAAGCCCCATTCAATTACAAGCCCTTTCAGATTTGGAGGGTGTTAATGTCTTCAATTGCTCCTAAGAAATGAAAAGCTCGAAAACCTGTAAAGGAAGATTTTCTTATGGCAACAATAATGACAAAAGACATTTTTTACCTCCCAGTCTTCCATTGAAGAAGCTGAGTGCTCTGATGTTCAACTATAAATACTTCCTAGAGATTCGGAGAGTAGGTACAGCTGTGTGATGCTGTGCATGTGACATTTTGCAGGCCGAACTGGAGGCCAGATCTAGGAACTGGGCTTTCGGGGATGGGTGGTTGTGTGGTTATCTCCTCTGGTTATTGCCCCTGGCATCTGTAAATCAAAGAAGCCCTTAAGTTAGAGATAGGTGCATCTCTGGCTAAGGAATGCTGCTGTCTCTCCAGAGAAGGCCTGCACCTAATCACAGACCACTTGCACTGGTTATTCTGTAAAAACCCTGACCTGGGCCAGAGGTCATCACGAGGTCTCCTCTTTTGCTGCAGGAAACAAGCAATCCTCCTGTCAAGTTCAGAAAGCAAATGGAGTTCACCAGTTGTTTAACTTGTTACTGAAAGCCTGAGACAGGTTTCCCTTGCCGTCTAGAAGTAGAACCTTCCTATAAAAACTTTCATAAGCCGAAATGGCCAGAAGCGAAGAAGTGATTACCTTAGGACACATCTTGCTAACAGATGCACAGAATCCATGGAGAAAAAGCAAGGACACTCACGAACTCAGGTGATGGCGCCTTGGTACTGAGATGCTGCGTGTAGGTCCTGGGGAAGGAGCCGAGTAGGGCCACTCCTGTTGCTCTGGGTGGGTGCTGCCTCTGTACCAGCTTGCTCCAAAAACAAAGGCTCAGTGCTACTTTCACTTTTCACCTATTTTGGTAAAGCAAAAATTCTCTTGGGATTTCTTCTGGTTAGCAAAAACAGGTACTGATGTAGGACTTTCTGCAAAGGGAAATGCATAAAGTGAACTTCCTCAGAAATCAGAGGAGAGCTTTACCTGCCTGACAGCTGCAGGCTGTGAACGATGTGAGTCTCGGATGTCGAGGTTCTTCCCACATAAATCATATTAGCAAACAGCTCAATACCTATGGGAACACAACCCAAGCCAAGGCTTACACAGACTGGTTGGTGTTCTAGACCTACCCCGTGGTGTGACTAGCTTGCAGAACCTCTGAACTCTGTGAGTATGACCTGATAAAAAAAACAAGAGAACACCATGTCAGCCAATAGCAGTGGGTGGGCCTTATTTTGATCCGAAATGTACAATTCCCACCAGGATATCTGAGGTTCCTCATCTCTTCATGGAACAAATATTTATTAAGCCCCTTCTATATGCCAGAAACTACGATAAGCCCCAGGAATGCAAAAATGAGGTAGTCAGAATTGGTCTTTGCCCTCATGGCTTCATAGGCCTCCCGGTCCTTGTGGATGACCCAGGTGGGTGGCAGGCAGGGGACACAGTCTAGGTGCTAGGAAACCCCACCTGGGCCAAAATGTGATTTTCTAAGTTTTCAGTTCTCACTCCATTGCTCTATTATGAGGTCTTACCTTACATTTGTCCCTTCGAAAATTAAAGAATAAGTTTTTTACCCCTTTCTATGTTAAGCTTTACTGTAGAAATTTCATGATATCTAAAAACGTGCTAAGACAGCTAGAATAGGCGAGAATGATACGAAAATATATTGGTGAGGTTTTTAAGTCACCATGTTCACGATAATTACTGATTATCTTATATAATTTATATCAATACTATTTGGTGGGCCCTCAAATTCCTGGTGGCGTATAATGCAGATAGCCTATCCCTCCTTCTTATAACACTATTTTCTTGACCTCTGTAATACTGCAGTCTCCTGATTTTCCTTCTGACCTGAAATTGGTCTTTCTCAATTTCAGTTGTTAGTGTCTCCTTGTCTACTTCTAAACCCTGAAGATCTTCAGGGCCCGATCTAGTCTCTTCTCACTGGTTCCTCTGCATTTTCTCTCTGGGTGGCCTCCTCCACTGATACGGTTCTAACTGCTACCTCAGACCTCATCTGTGTCCTCTCCTCTCTCCTCATTCTGTATTTAACCCCCTGCTTAACAGCTCCAGCATGCTCATGTTTTTATCAATCTACTTCTGTTAGAAATCGATCTCTAGATTTGTCCCATTCCCAAACATGTCTTCCCAGGCTTCCCCTTCTCAGAAAATGGCATGACTGCCCACTCCATCTGCCCACTCCATCAGTCAAGCCATAAACCCACACATCCTCTGTTACACTGCTGTCTCACTTCCACATCTGGTCCATCACCATGTCCTCTTAAAATGTACAAAGGATCTATCACAGAAAGCCTTCTTCTTTCATTCCTAGAATGTGCCAGAAATTTTAATTTGTTTAAATATTTGTTCACTACCTGTTTGTCTCACTGGATTCTGACTCCATGATGGCAGGAACTATTAATATATCTGTCTGTTCACCACTGAATCCCTGGCACCTAGTACATAAACATGTGTTGAACTGAACTGAATGGCAAGTTATAAACAACATAAAGTACGTTCATCATATTAGCTGGGCTTCCCTGGTGGCTCAGAGGTTAAAGTGTCTGCCTCCAACGCAGGAGACCCGGGTTCGATCCCTGGGTTGGGAAGATCCCCTGGAGAAGGAAATGGCAATCCACTCCAGTGTTCTTGCCTGGAGAATCCCATGGACGGAGAAGCTTCGTAGATTACAGTCCACGGGGTCGCAAAGAGTCGGATACGACTGAGCGACTTTACCTTACCTATGTTGGTGCAGTGTCTAGCTTAAAGATAATTTGGTTTCTTTTTTCAGCATGTCTTCATTCATCACTGATTATTTTATAACATACAGCCTATGAAAATCCCCATTTAAGCATAAGTGTTAAATGGAATTTTTCCTCATATTCAAGTGCATTAGTGGGGCATTTACATAGCCTAAGATGCTTCTGGCTACCCATTTCCTTGGATGAGATAAAAGGTCTTAAATAAATGCAGCAGCAGACTCTATATTTTCTTTTAGCTGCCACCAAATACTCAGTTCTTTTACTCTTTGGGGGGCCTTTTTCGTTTACTGTTATCAGTGGGATTACAGGCTAGTTCATCAGATTTCATTACCAACATACCAAAATACCTTTTACAGCCAATGCTATGTTATAGTATAGACATGATCTGTAAATCTGCATTTCCTTTTAGAATACAAGCTTGCTAGAATTACTATACATTTAGGATACACTAAAAAATACCCTGATTTGACAGTGACAATTAGATTGAATTTGTGAAGTTTTTTAAAAAGATTTTTTTATTTCAAAAAACAGAAAATTTAATTTTCTTATTTCTAAGTCTTTGACATAACTACTAACAACAAAGAATTTATCAAATAGATATCCTTTACTTTTTTGGAAATAGAAAAAAAAATTTCTAATTACTATATTAATGTGTGATTATTTCTAATTATTATATTAATGTGTTACAAATAAAAGAATGTTAAAGTACTTTAAAATAATGTATCTGCATACTTCTTTTAAGCCTTCCCCGTGAAACTTATTTTGTGCTGCTGTGGTAAATCTTTTCTTAAAATTTGCAAATTTCATATGCCTATGAATTTGCAAATTTTATATAATAAAGAGCCCTGCATTATAGATTAGGAGATGGATGCTGCCTATGATTATTTCTACTGATTACTAATTGGGTAGTCTTGGACAAATTCACTTCTCTGGGTCTCTTAAGATATGTATCTCACTTAGAAATTCCTAAGGTTCCTATGACTCAATCTTCGAATGAATGGGTTGTTAATTAATCTTACTCTAAGTTTGCAATAACAGAACCTGAATCTGATGCCACAGAGTCTCCTGTCATTTTTAATTTCTATCATTTAAAAATGTGCCACATTTCTTGTATATGTTCTCTTTATATATCAAGTGAGATATTTCAAATAAAAACCAGGCTCTCAGCTCCTCTGTCCTCACCACAGTGCCCCTGGGTGAGCCCTTCCTGGAGAAGCATGCCTCTGTTTGGTAAGGGAAGGTTGATATTAATTTGTAAGAAACTGATTTTAGTACTTAATAAATCAGGAAGTATGTGTTTACCACCTAAGTAATATGAGACCTAATACTGTCCTTAGGGAACAAGATGTATGAGAAATCACCAAACATTTCAAAACAATGTATGAGCCCTAGAGCCTGATGTGCCAACATTGCAGGACTTAGGAAGATGGTCCAGGTGGGCTTGGAGCGGACAGAAAGTGCTCGATGAAAGGTGCTGAAGCAGGCCCTGAATCTGGAGGGGTGGGAAGACTTTCAGTCTAAAGGAGTGAGGGGAAAGTCCCGTGCGGCAGGTGATGGTAACTCTGCGGTCTACGTGGCTGTGACATCAGAAAGTCACTTCGCTAGGACAGTGAGGAGTCAGCTTGATGAGGGTGCGAGTGGAGGCGGATGGAAAATAAATGTGGCTTAGGCTAGTCGGAGAAGGCAGTGGCACCCCACTCCAGTACTCTTGCCATGGACTGCAGCCTACCAGGTTCCTCCGTCCATGGGATTCTCCAGGCAAGAGTACTGGAGTGGGGTGCCATTGCCTTCTCCAATAGGATTCGCTAATTTAATGGGACGCTCTTTCCTGAGTCAGTCAAACCTTTCCTAGTGATTATGAGAACGCTGAATAAAATGCCTTGAGATAAGTGGAGAAACGTTGTCCCAGCTGTAGCTTTACGATCCTTGATGCAAGGAAGGGGGAAGCCTTCCAAGCAGATGAATGTGCGGCCTCTAACATGTGCTCTTTAACATTCTTTTCTTCCCTCGATAAATCTGTGTTGTGAATGACAACATGTAAGTCAGCCAGAGGAGAAACAGCCTATTGGATGACGGGCTTAAGTGAATCTTGCTTTATGCCCTAATGGTCAACACATGGGCTTCTGTCAGCCTGGAGGGCAGGAATTTCCAGAGATACAGACCCATCCCGAGAGAGAAATAGAGAGCGCCCTTCCTCCAGGTCCCTGAGGTGTGGGTCTGGGAATTATTAGCACAAGCCCCCCCATCCTCCTCTGCTGTCAGGAAGATGCATGTCAGTGGAGACAGAAGTGTTTCTGTGCTGGGAACCCTGACTCCGTTATTGATTTTATAGCTCTGGGGATGGCATGCTTGATTCTGTAATGTTCCGTCAGCCTTGTTCCACCGAAGGTGTGTTATGTGGTCCCAAAGTTACACAATGTAGAAGCTCCAATTCTTTATCCTTTTCCCTCAAAGGTTTGTGAGCTCTTGTGTGGGTCAGGATGAGGACAACACCTGTGAGAGGAGAAAGGTCGATCTGGCTGGAAGCTGTACCTTCCCATGGTTGCAGACAGCCTGGATCTCCCGGGCACTGACTCCAGGCAGATAGTTTGACTACGGCGTAGCGTGAGGACGATAGACGGCTGGGTCTACTGGGCCTAAGACTGCTCCACTCTGGGCACTGGGATCTGTACCCAGCAGGCCACACATCTGGGCATATTTCACAAACCTAAAGCAAAGGAAGTCAGGGAAAAGAGTTTCTTACTTGGCACTTCTGTTCAGTGAACTGAGTAAATCAAAGTGTAGTAAGAAATAATACTATAAAGCAATGTAAATAATATTTTAAATAAGCAATCAAATCTGAAGCATCTAAATATATGTTTATCCTTTTAGCATATCAATTTGGGAGGCTGATATTAGGCCATTACTCAAAAATATTTTTAAAATTTCTCCTCTGAAGGATTTTCAGAGCCAGCCACACAGGCTATCGTAGACATTGTATGATGCAAATATGTGGCCAATTTGGCATTTGGAAATGGCACAGAGAATCTCAGAATGAAGTCTGAGAAGAGTTAGGTGAGTGATCGAGTGATGCCATTTCATTTTTAGTGAGATGCAAGTTGATGTGCGCTGCCTCGCGCCCAGTCGCTTCCGTCACGCCTGACTCTGCAGTGCAGCCCGCCAGGCCCCTTTGCCTATGGGACTCTCCAGGCAAGAATACTGGCGTGGCTTGTCATGCCCTCCTCCAGGGGATCTTCTGGAGATCGAGCCTGTGTCTCCTGCATCGCAGGTGGATTCTTTACCGTTGGCCCACCAGGGAAGTGGCTTTTCTAAACTAGAGAATTCAGCGTAAAGACGCTGCTCCCAGAGTCTCAGGCACATCCGGGACGTACATTAGNCGGAGAAGGCAGTGGCACCCCACTCCAGTACTCTTGCCATGGACTGCAGCCTACCAGGTTCCTCCGTCCATGGGATTCTCCAGGCAAGAGTACTGGAGTGGGGTGCCATTGCCTTCTCCAATAGGATTCGCTAATTTAATGGGACGCTCTTTCCTGAGTCAGTCAAACCTTTCCTAGTGATTATGAGAACGCTGAATAAAATGCCTTGAGATAAGTGGAGAAACGTTGTCCCAGCTGTAGCTTTACGATCCTTGATGCAAGGAAGGGGGAAGCCTTCCAAGCAGATGAATGTGCGGCCTCTAACATGTGCTCTTTAACATTCTTTTCTTCCCTCGATAAATCTGTGTTGTGAATGACAACATGTAAGTCAGCCAGAGGAGAAACAGCCTATTGGATGACGGGCTTAAGTGAATCTTGCTTTATGCCCTAATGGTCAACACATGGGCTTCTGTCAGCCTGGAGGGCAGGAATTTCCAGAGATACAGACCCATCCCGAGAGAGAAATAGAGAGCGCCCTTCCTCCAGGTCCCTGAGGTGTGGGTCTGGGAACTATTAGCACAAGCCCCCCCATCCTCCTCTGCTGTCAGGAAGATGCATGTCAGTGGAGACAGAAGTGTTTCTGTGCTGGGAACCCTGACTCCGTTATTAATTTTATAGCTCTGGGGATGGCATGCTTGATTCTGTAATGTTCCGTCAGCCTTGTTCCACCGAAGGTGTGTTATGTGGTCCCAAAGTTACACAATGTAGAAGCTCCAATTCTTTATCCTTTTCCCTCAAAGGTTTGTGAGCTCTTGTGTGGGTCAGGATGAGGACAACACCTGTGAGAGGAGAAAGGTCGATCTGGCTGGAAGCTGTACCTTCCCATGGTTGCAGACAGCCTGGATCTCCCGGGCACTGACTCCAGGCAGATAGTTTGACTACGGCGTAGCGTGAGGACGATAGACGGCTGGGTCTACTGGGCCTAAGACTGCTCCACTCTGGGCACTGGGATCTGTACCCAGCAGGCCACACATCTGGGCATATTTCACAAACCTAAAGCAAAGGAAGTCAGGGAAAAGAGTTTCTTACTTGGCACTTCTGTTCAGTGAACTGAGTAAATCAAAGTGTAGTAAGAAATAATACTATAAAGCAATGTAAATAATATTTTAAATAAGCAATCAAATCTGAAGCATCTAAATATATGTTTATCCTTTTAGCATATCAATTTGGGAGGCTGATATTAGGCCATTACTCAAAAATATTTTTAAAATTTCTCCTCTGAAGGATTTTCAGAGCCAGCCACACAGGCTATCGTAGACATTGTATGATGCAAATATGTGGCCAATTTGGCATTTGGAAATGGCACAGAGAATCTCAGAATGAAGTCTGAGAAGAGTTAGGTGAGTGATCGAGTGATGCCATTTCATTTTTAGTGAGATGCAAGTTGATGTGCGCTGCCTCGCGCCCAGTCGCTTCCGTCACGCCTGACTCTGCAGTGCAGCCCGCCAGGCCCCTTTGCCTATGGGACTCTCCAGGCAAGAATACTGGCATGGCTTGTCATGCCCTCCTCCAGGGGATCTTCTGGAGATCGAGCCTGTGTCTCCTGCATCGCAGGTGGATTCTTTACCGTTGGCCCACCAGGGAAGTGGCTTTTCTAAACTAGAGAATTCAGCGTAAAGACGCTGCTCCCAGAGTCTCAGGCACATCCGGGACGTACATTAGAACCCCCTTGAGGGCACACATGTTTAGAGATGTATACCTTGCTATTACAAAGTAATCAGTCTGTCTAGTTCCTCAAAAAGGTGATAGGAATTCAACAGGAATATTATAAAGGAAGAATGCAGTATAAGCTATAAGTACCATGCTAACCAGCCTTGTTTACTTTCTTACATAACTTTATACGTCTTAATTGTCGATGACATATCATGTGCTGGAGAAAAAGTTACCCTCCAAAAGAGCTACAGGTCAGGACCTTTGCAAGCTCTTCAGTTCATAAAATAATGAAGGGAGGGAGCAGGAAATAGGTAGAAGCACTGGTCACATACTGTTACACATGAGCCAGCTTTCTGGGGCCTATTTCCTATTTTCTGGTGGGACACGAGGCCCACACGAGGCCCAATCACAAGGTCAAGACCTCCATCTCCGGGCTTGGATATGCCTTCTCCAAATTCTGACCCTGACACCTGCTTGCCGTGTGATCACTTAACATCCCTGACCTTTCTCTTTGCTCATTTCCAAAACAGTGATGATAATAGTACCTACTTTATAAGTGCTTATGAGTATTAAATGAGATAATGCAGGCAAAGGCTTATCACAGGGCCTGGCCTGTATAAGTTAAATATTGGCCCCAGTTTGAACAAAAAGAAGAGAAAGAGGATAAGAAAAAATGAAGAGGGGGGAAAAAAAGAAGAAGAGGGGTAAAAGAGAGGAGAAAATAAAGGATGGATGAACTTCAGCTCTATCTGGCTTTTAAAATGTAAAAACTGGCCCTTTTGGGATTAAATCTGGTAGTGTAGTTGGTTTTATTTGTGGCCCAGGCAGGGGTCATCAGATCATGTAATGACTGACTTATTATTTAATAAGTTGGTATATTATTTAGAATAAAAGATCTAAAATATATGTCCCAAATATTCAGCATTGAACAACGAGTCAGATCATATAACTCAGTGACTCTTTTTCATACACATGAGCTCACTCTCTCCCCCCACCACACACACATGCACAAATGCATAGTCTTGATTCTTTTTAAAGATGATGGTGATGGTGTTGTTTTCTGTCTTGAAAGGGTAATGGGAGGTCCCGAAGACAATAGAGGCCTACTGCTGTCGATAATACTAAGTCCTTAATCTAATTTTGATCCAGGAAAATAATACCAACAAGTTTTACATAGCTTTTGCACTATGGCAAATGCTCTCTTCAGGGTTTTGATGAAATAGCTCTGTTGTTCAGCTCAGTTCAGTTCAATTCAGTCGCTCAGTCGTGTCCGACTCTTTGCGACCCCATGAATCGCAGCATGCCAGGCCTCCCTGTCCATCACCAACTCCCGGAGTTCACTCAGATTCACGTCCATCGAGTTAGTGATGCCATCTAGCCATCTCATCCTCTGTCGTTCCCTTCTCCTCCTGCCCCCAATCCTTACCAGCATCAAAGTCTTTTCCAATGAGTCAACTCTTCGCATGAGGTGCCCAAAGTACTGGAGTTTCAGCTTTAGCATCATTCCTTCCGAAGAAATCCCAGGACTGATCTCCTTCAGAATGGACTGGTTGGATCTCCTTGCAGTCCAAGGGACTCTCAAGAGTCTTCTCCAACACCACAGTTCAAAAGCATCAATTCTTCGGCACTCTGCCTTCTTCACAGTCCAACTCTCACATCCATACATGACTACTGGAAAAACCATAGCCTTGACTAGACGGACCTTAGTCAGCAAAGTAATGTCTCCGCTTTCAAATATGCTATCTAGGTTGGTCATAACTTTTCTTCCAAGGAGTAAGCATCTTTTAATTTCATGGCTGCAGTCGCCATCTGCAGTGATTTTGGAGCCCCCCAAAAATAAAGTCTGACACTGTTTCCCTAACAATTTCCCATGAAGTGATGGGACCAGATGCCATGATCTTCATTTTCTGAATGTTGAACTTTAAGCCAACTTTTTCACTCTCCTCTTTCACTTTCATCAAGAGGCTTTTTAGTTCCTCTTCACTTTCTGCCATAAGGGTGGTGCCATCTGCATATCTGAGATTATTGATATTTCTCCCAGCAATCTTGATTCCAGCTTGTGTTTCTTCCAGTCCAGCCTTTCTCATGATGTACTCTGCATATAAGTTAAATAAGCAGGGTGACAATATACAGGCTTGACGTACTCTTTTTCCTATTTGGAATCAGTCTGTTGTTCCGTGTCCAGTTCTACCTGTTGCTTCCTGACGTGTGTACAGATTTCTCAAGAGGCAGGTTAGGTGGTCTGGTATTCCCATCTCTCTCAGAATTTTCCATAGTTTATTGTGATCCACACAGTCAAAGGCTTTGGCATAGTCAATAATGCAGAAATAGATGTTTTTCTGGAACTCTCTTGCTTTTCCATGATTCGGTCACTAAGTCGTGTCAGACTTTGCAACCCCATGCATGGACTGCAGCACTCCAGGTTTCCCTGTCCTTCACTATTTCCTGAAGTTTGCTCTTACTTATGTCCATTGAGTTGGTGATGTCCTCCAATCATATTTTCTGCCCAAATTACAGCGAGTGTCAAAACTTCCCTTCCTCCCTGCAGTCTGTCTTCAGATCTAATGAGATCCAAAGCCCAAAGCAGAGCTGGTTGGAAGTCTATTGCTAGGCAGCCTCCGCCTTCCTCTCAGCCGGCCCGTCCTGGTGCTACTCATCCCCCAGAAGGGCTGTGGCCACTCCAGGCTGCAACCTCACAGCATTCTCACATCAGCGACTCTCACCCTTCTGTTCAGAGTCTCAGTGCTCCAGCATTCTGTAGCTGAACACTGAACTGCTGAGACAACTCAGTGCCAGCGTCTCTGTCTCTTTCTGAAACCACTTCCGAGTTAAGATTTTGCCAGTGGCCATCGCTCTGGCTGCTCCTGTCAGAGTCTGGACAATGTGGAGATTCCTTCACTGAGTAGCCATCTGTCCAGGTGGAGTCTAGTCCGGTTGCTGCATTTGGGGGACAAAACCCACCAGGCCCCTTACTCAGGGCTGAGCTAGAACACCAGCATAGACCCCCTTATGCTCGCAAGCCACCAGGGGACGACCACCGCGTGTGATGTCAGTAAAAGGCCCACAGCCTGATTCAGGAAGGAGACATTTTGTCTCCCTGTCCTGGCCCCTGTGCCCCACAACCCCAAAGTGGGTAAAGAATTCAAACTGCATTTTAATGGATTTATATTCTGATAACAGCATATCAGCAGAAGTGAGGAATGTTTATCAGTGTGCAGGGCTTATGAACAAAACACAAAAAAGGTAAAAATTCTGAGTCTCCTGTGGATGGCAGGTGAGAACACTCTTCACACCTGCTAGGGGTCTCATTCACACCCCGGGCTTCAGTTGCCATTCCGCAAAAGATGTCCTAATCCGTGTCTCCATCCTGACCTCTCTCCTGAGTCCCAAAGAGGATTTTCAGAGACCATTCCTACCTGGATGGCCCACATTCACAGCCAACTCGACATGCTGCAAACTAAGCCAGTTTTCTTGCCTCAAAGCCTGCCCATCCCAGGGGTTCCCACCTCCGAGGACGTCCCCATGTGAACCCAAGCACTGTTGTCAGAAGCCCGGAAGCCCTTCTCAGTGGCATCCTCTCACCTGTTGGTCCAGTCAGCCCGCACATCCTGAGATGCTCCTCCTCAGCATCTCTCGAGTCTGTTAGCCTCTCCCATTCGCACCATCACTGTCTCCGTCCAAGCCACGTCGTGTCCTGCCCAGAGTTTCACTGGTTTCTAACTTGTCTGTTGGCCTTCACCCTGGCCCCCTGCAATCCAGTCTCCCCCAGTGATTCTTCTGAAATGCAAATCAGATCACGTCACCCTTTAGGGAGCACCCCACTGCCCTTGGCTAGCATGTAAACCGCTGAGCCTAAGACACAAGGTCTTTCCCAGGCAGCTTCTGCCCACCTGACCGGCTCATCTCTGGCCACCGCCCTGTTTAGCACTATCTTCTCGGCAAAGTGAACACTCTTCTGCTCCTCGCACATTTCCACGTCTTTGCACATGTGGCCTCAGCTGCTGCTTCCTCTGCCTCCTCCTCCCCCTTCTCTCCTTTTTTCCATACCGCAAAGTGCATGTATCCCATGGGTATAGCTCAGTGAATCCTCAAAGAAGCTCCTCCGGGTATTACTAACATGTGCCCAGATCAGGAACTTGACGAGAATAGTATTCTGGAAGTCTCCTCTGCGCCTCTTTTCACTACACCCCACCAAAAGACATCACTACCCTGACTTCTAATAGCATAGTTTTCCCCATTTTTGTCCTTTATATAACAAACACCTGCACACAGTGCATCAGATATATCCTGCAACACAACAAACTGCCAATCAACTTAATGGCCTGAAGTCATCTTGCAGTCCCATCTTCAGCCTCATCACTTCTTCTTTTATTAGTGGTTTCCTTTTTCTAAATGTCCTCTTTGGCTGCACTGGGTCTTAGCTGGGCCCCGGGGGACCTTTACTTGTGGCACACAAGCTCTTGGTTGCAGCATGTGGGATCTAGTGCCCAGGCCCCCTGCATTGGGAGCACAGAGGCTTAGCCACTGGTCCCCCAGGGAAGCCCCAGCCACATCACTCCTTTCACTGGTGCTCTTTCATTCGCTTCATCATGCTTCTCAGTCACCACCTGGCCTTTCCTCCTGTTCATGCTTCAGCCCACTGCGTCCACCTGTATTGTGCCACTGAGGCAGCTCTCGTTAAAGGGCACTAGTTGCCTCCCTTATTGTTGAACTGAATGGACAGTTTTCAGTCTTTTCCTACTTGACACATTATCACCCCCTACAACTCATCCTTTAATCCAGTGAGTCACCAAAGCTAGTGATCCTTCCTCTTTAACACCTCATGCATTTGTCTTCTGTCTCCACTCATTATCTCTTGCCTGGACTAATCCAAAGGACTCAAGTTACCACCCTGCCCCAAGCCACTCTTTCAGATTTATCATTTTGACATATTTTTCTCTGAATAAAAATCTGGACTGGCTCACCGCCCACCATGGAATAAAGTCCTAATTGTAGCAAAGCAGGAAGACTCTCTGACCTGTTGCTCCAACCTCCATTTCCATGTTTGTCGCCTAACAACACGCAACCTCTGCCTCGGTCATGTTGAATCTACACAGTCTCCTGTGTACTTGACCTCCGAGTTTCTACTGGGAGGTTCTCTCCTGCCAGAAAGGCCTGTCACCCCATTCTCCCTTCAATCTTCTATTCATCCTTCATGTCTTACATCTAATGCCACCTCCTCTACAAAACCATTAACAGCTCCTTTTCTGATCCTGTTTGCTACTATTAATATTAATAAATATCATTATGATAATATGCTTCATGCACTCTCCCTAGAATATAAACTCCTCAAAGCAGGCAGGATCTTTGCTTTGTTCATTGACACAGCTCAAGCTCCCAGAACTAGGCCTAGCACATAGTAGGCACTTTTGTTAAACACTTGTTAAGTGAATGAATGAAATGAAGTGTTAGTCACTCAGCTGTGTCTTACTCTTTGTGACCTCATGGACTGTAGCCTGCCAGGCTCCTCTGTCCATGGGATTCTCCAGGCAAGAATACTGGAATGGGTAGGCATTCCCTTCTCCAAGGGATCTTCCCAGTCCAGGGACTGAACCCAAATCTCCTGCATTGCAGGGAATTTCTTTACCATCTGAGCCCAAGTAAATGAATGGTTAACATTTATTGAGCACTTCTTATGCCAGGCACCTCCAGGCATAATCTCATTCCATCCTCACCACAGCCCCTGAGGAAGGAACTGTTTTTATCCCAATTTTGCATGGGAGGAAACTGAAGCTTAATGAGATTAAGTAATTTATCTTACTTAATTTACCCAAGGTCACACAGTCATACATGGTAAAGCTAGGATTTGAACCCTGATCTGTCCAAGCCCTAAATAACCTCACTCTATTGTCTTTAGCTTTATGGTGCTATTTTCACAAAACTCTGCCTTTGGCTATAGAAAGTCTTTAGCAAATGGAACAGTTATCTTGAAGTAGTGGAAATACCTCTTTACATATTTATCTCTTCCTTGTATTATGAGTTTCCTGAGAATCAGGACTGAACTAAAATCCTAATTATTTTATTTCCTCATCATCACCACCAAAAGCCCAAGTAGCCACACTATGTCTTACACATTTGCATTCACTAAATATTTACTGAATTAAATAAATGGGTATGCTGTTAAGAGGCAGCATTTGGCAGTGAGTCCTTTCTGCACAGTAATTCTGAGCACTGTCCTGATGGTTGCCCCGAATCTGGCTGCTGTCTCTCCTAACCCTTTGCTTCTTCAGCATGATGTGGGCTCCGAGCCACCCCTGGCTGACCCGCCCGCCACCCTGACCCCAGCCCTTTGCCATCCTTCCTGTCCTTATGAAATTCCGCTGCCTGTCTTCCTGCGGGCAGTGGCCTGGTCACGCACAGCAAGCCCTGCCCCTCCTACTCTTCTTCTTGACCCCACGCCCTGCTTGAACCTGGCTGCGTCCCTGGTCATTCTTGACAGGCAGGGCAACATGACATTTATATAGATAATTGGAACACAGGGCGGAATGTGATAAACAGAGTCACGGGGCACTGGAGGGAGTTTTAAAGAGGGAGAAATTCCTAGTTAAATAATGGAGCAACAGAAAATGAAGTCACGGTCTTTTTCATCCTGATAAAAGCTTTTGTTTTTGTTTTTGTTTTTTTTTTTAGTTTTTCAGTAAAGAGTTTAGCTTCTCTAGGTTTGTAGAACATTTAGGATTGTCAATCACAAGTAATAGAAACTTGAGTGGCTTAAGCTAAAAGGGGAAGTTTATTACAAGGATACAGGGTGTCTAGGAATCCAAAGGCTGGAATGCAGCCAGACCTCAGAGAGAAATGTCCAGAAAACAGTCCAGCATCTGGGCAGCATTCTCGTTCCATGTCTTGTCCTCACTGTCTCTGGACATCTGTCTCCTCTTGTCTCTGTGACGTCTTCTCATCCACAGACCACATCATGGTACACAGCTGCCAACGGCTACTGAGTTTATATTTGGAGTTTGTACTGTCTCCACCAGAAGCACAAATCCTCAGGGAAATCTACCTGAGTGGCCCAGTTCGAGTCAGTGCCCACCCCTGGCCCAGTCACCTGCTGCTAACAGAGAAGAGTCACGCTGTTTACTATCGCTGCCAGGCACCCTGCTCTGTGCACGAAGGATCACTATAAGCTGAGCAGGCTCTAAATATGTCCACTGCACTTGGTTCTGCTGTCTGATAACACTCTTGTAAAAGAATTCTGAGTGCTTCCCCAGGAAAAGAACAATTAAGAGGCTTCCTATCTTTGAGATTCTTGGAGAAACAAATACATAAATATGAAATGCCATGTAGCAAGCATCAGCCTAAATAACTAAGACAATGTCCACTACTCATTTCTAACAGGGTTTTTATACCGGTTTTGTTTATCAAAGACCTAGAATCCTGTCTTCAATCAGGTGTCTCACACACATCTCAGTGGCCCACTAGACCAAGGCACGAAAGATAAACCAAGCTGAGCATGGCTCCCTCCTCAAGGCCTTACAAAATGGTGCCTACACATCCCCTTCAGCAAGCAGAGCTCTTTAATCTTTCCTATAAGCCAGTGTAATCAGGTCCAGGGAAGCAGAATCTCCTCCCTTGCAAGAGGCCCATACCCTGACAGATTCCAAGAGAGATAACTTTGGCCACTGCTTCCTTAGTGCAGTTTAAGGTCAGGAGAGGGAGGATCAGGACAGGTCCTTCTTTCATTCTCATCTGGCCTTGGCCATTCAGTGACCCATCAGTCCAAGGCTGGGTAAGGGTAAGCAGAAAGGTTCATCCAACTTACAGTGGGAGTGCTGGAGTCAGGATGCTCAGGACGGCCCCGGGGCTTCACATCAGTCCTTCCTGGATGTGGCCCACACTGCCATTGCAGCCGAGGCTGACACGTGCTGTGTGGTCCAGCCCTGGGCTGTGGTGAGGTGGCATCAGGGCCCAGTCCGGGGAGATGATCTCGGAACCCTTCCTTCAGAAGCATGCTGTATTCCACCCGTGCCAATTCAGTAACATGCCCTGACCTGTCTTCCAGGCTCCCTGGGTACAGCGGGCCGTGTGTGCAACCTGACTTCCCGGGGCATGGACAGCTGCGAAGTCATGTGCTGTGGCAGAGGCTACGACACCTCCCACGTTACCCGGAAGACCAAGTGCGAGTGTAAGTTCCACTGGTGCTGTGCCGTGCGCTGCCAGGACTGCGTGGAGGCCCTGGACGTGCACACGTGCAAGGCCCCGAAGAGCCCTGACTGGGCGGCTCCGACATGACCCCAGCGGAGGCTACCATCCATCTTCCCTCCTGCAAGGACTCCATTGGATCTGCAAGGGCGCTGGGCCTTTGGGTTCGCTCTGGGAGATACTTCCTGAGGCACAGAAGCCCCTTCCCTCTCCCTGGGGCCCAGGACTGGGCCACACGCTGCGCACTAAGTCTGCCCTATTTTCTCTGACTTCTGGCACTCTGGGACATGTCTCTTCCTGGTCACAACAGGCTGTTAGAGGAGCGGAGGGGCCAAGTCACTGTTTCCACCCCCTCGACATTTCCTCTTTCGAGAGCAGACGACCAGAGAGAAAAAGTGTCTCAAATGAGCTTCCTCTGTGTTTTTCAACAAATGTTCACAGTTAAGAAATTCTATACTTCTCTCTGGAGGGTACAGTAAAGAAAGCAGGATCAATCCCCACTGATTTAAGTTTAATTCTTGAAAAGACCAAGCAAGGCTTTTGCCTGATGAAGTGATTTTCACAGCCTGCTACCTCTGGGGTAATCGGTAATTGGCTGGATAAAAATGGCTTTCAATAAACTTCAGGTTTCAAATGCATGTATTTCAAGGCATTTGTTGCTATATTAAAATCTGATGTGACAAGGTGGGTCTGTTGTCCGTTGGTACAGTTTGGAATCTGTGCAATAGCAAAAGCCTCAGAAAGTGACTGCTTTGCATTACTGTCCCCTCAATATAAAGAACCTTTTAGGGAATGAGATTTGAAGAGAATTAAAAAGGAGACTGATGATCTGGCAGTATTCTGTAACTACTGGGTGAAGATGGAGGAAAGTAGCATAGAGAGTGGAAGGTTAGAAAACGTATCTGTACAGATAAGGGTTTGAAAGTGGGGAATAAAATTCCTACTTGGTGTGATGCCTGTGGCCCATGGAATTTTGTAACTGAAATGGCTTTGAGAATGGACACTTTTGAAATGACAAGACCAGGGAGCCAAAATGCTGACAGAGAAGTTTCCAAAGCAAAGTCATGCCCAGACAGCCTCTACCATAAGCAGATGCCTAAAAGTTGGCCACATACACAAGGGAGCATCAGCTAGTACCCATCTCCCTTCAAGCACACCGTTAAAGACCTGTCATATTTAATTGTGTTATTTGATGCTTATACGACAATAAGATACCCTGACCTAAAGCAAATGACATGTAACTTTGCTTATGAAGTTGGTAACTCTAGTGTATTATATTGCAAACAAATTGTAACTTGGAGACTATAGTTAAGGGACCCAGCTGTAATTATGGAAACATCAATAAGCAAATTGTGGCCGGCTTCTGCCCTAAACCCAAAATTGATATCCAGAGGAAACGGAGAGGCTGCCTGCCCTACTTAATGTATCAGATGAAAGAAAGATGAAATGCATGAAAGTACCCCTTCTGCCCTGTCCAGTTAGGTTCTAGATCTAGATGTGATCTCTTCACACAGCTACGCTAACTAACAGGATGATTCCCTTTAGGCATCTTGTGTCAAATCAGTGATGCTGCTCATCCTTGGATGCTTTGGCTTTCACATTCTTGATCCTTGCTTTAGACAGGACATTTAGACCAAGGCTTATAGATATCAACCTTATGGAGTGTTTTGTCATAATGATATTTGCCCCTTCAGTTTCAGTTCAGTCGCTCAGTCGTGTCCAACTCTTTGCAACCCCATGAACCACAGCACGCCAGGCCTCCCTGTCCATCACCAACTCCTGGAGTCCACCCAAACTCATGTCCATTGAGTCGGTGATACCATCCAACCATCTCATCCTCTGTCATCCCCTTCTCCTCCTGCCCCCAATCCCTCCCAGCATCAGGGTCTTTTCAAATAAGTGAGCTCTTTGCATGAGGTGGCCAAAGTATTGGAGTTTCAGCTTCAACATCAGTCCTTCCAATGAACACCTAGGACTGATCTCCTTTAGGATGGACTGGTTGGATCTCCTTGCAGTCCAAGGGATTCTCAAGAGTCTTCTCCAACACCACACTTCAAAAGCATCAATTCTTCGGTGCTCAGCTTTCTTTATAGTCCAACTCTCACATCTATACATGACTACTAGAAAAACCATAGCCTTGACTAGAAGGACCTGTGTTGACAAAGTAATTTCTCTGCTTTTTAATATGCTGTCTAGTAGTCATAACTTTTCTTCCAAGAAGTAAGCATCTTATGGCTGCAATCACCCTTCCCAAAAATGACAGGATTCATCTCTTTGCTCTCACTGCCAAACCCTAAAAAAAAGTGAAGTCGCTCAGTCATGTCTGACACTTTGTGACCCCCATGGACTGTAGCCTACCATATTCCTCTGTCCATGGGATTTTCCAGGCAAGAGTACTGGAGTGGGTTGCCATTTTCTTCTGCAGAGGATCTTCCCAACCCAGGGACTGAACCTGGGTCTCCCACATTGAAAGCAGGTGCCTTACCATCTAATTTTTCCAAAGTGGCTATTCCTGCTTTTTATTCTATGGATTTAGGGGGAAGGAGTGGAGCGTCATGGTGGCTGCTCTGGGTCCAACGTGGGCCTGGAGGTCTCACGAGAAGCCAAGCAGCGGGACTCAGTCTTGGTTACACTGATGCCTGAACCATCAGCACCTCTCTTCCTGCTGGATAAATAGTGAAGTCATAAATCTGTGGATATAGTTAGACATGGAAAGGATTTGGGAGGACATTTTAGTTCCCCTCAGCTTGTATCTGGAAAAACTGAGACCAAAAGATGTAAAGGGATCTACAGAAATACGAGTCATTACCCTGATGCTCCTACAAACAGAAACACACTCAAAGTCTTCAAGAAAGTTAGGCACTTTATCTCTTAAATGAAACAAGTTTGTCTCCGAATTAACTTGGTAGATTCTAAGCAATTTTAACATCTTGAGGGGTTGTGCATTGTTTGTTTATCCATGGCATGTTTAGATCTGACTTTCTTTTTTAGGCTGAAATGTATTCTTCATGATAAGGAACAAGGGGACAAGGCATGTCCATGTTCCCTTGCTCATAAATTGCCTCTTGCTACATAAATTGTCCTAATTTGTAAGAGAGACTATGGCAACCTTCTCAAGCAGCAGTAGATTAAGCCACTGTGGAGGGCAAAATAAGAAAGTGAAATATTTTTACTGGCTTTTACTTATAAAAGAGAAAATCTCCATTCTTAGGGGAAATTCTCCAAATTTTTTAAAAGGTGAAGTTAATTTCAAACTCATTTTTTCTAGCACTTGATAAAGGATCAATGTTTCATGACTCTAAAAGATAGTAAACTCTTGATTATCCAGGCTTTTAAGGGAATATATGGCACAGATTACCCAAAATAAAACAATGAGAGACTCCATTCAGGCAAATCCCCTTATGAATTTCCCCTCAATAAAAAAATCGTATTAGAAATGGAAGTTCTCTAATCCAAGATCATGTCTTTTCATTTGCTTTGTGGTGCCAACTGATCTTTGTATTCTTTTTTTTATTTTTTTATTTTACTTTACAATACTGTATTGGTTTTGCCATACATTGACATGAATCCACCACGGGTGTACATGAGTTCCCAATCCTGAACCCCCCTCCCACCTCTCTCCCCATATCATCTCTCTGGGTCATCCCAGTGCACCAGCCCCAAGCATCCTGCATCCTGTATTGAACCTAGACTGGCGATTCATTTCTTACATGATAGTATACATGTTTCAATGCCATTCTCCCAAATCATCCCACCCTCTCCCTCTCCCACAGAGTCCAAAAGTCTGTTCTTTACATCTGTCTCTTTTGCTGTCTTGCATACAGGGTTATCATTACCATCTTTCTAAATTCCATATATATGTGTTATGAACATCCTTTGTCAAGGTGCATCCTAGTTACAGCCTCCTGGACAGTCACTCTGAAAGCATTAACACCTGGCCTTAAGAGACCAGGTAGGGACTTCCCTGTGGCCCAGCAGCTAAGACTCTGTGCTCCCAGTGCAGGGGCCCCAGGTTCGAACTCTCGTCAGGGACCTGGATCCTACATGTCATGACTGAAGAGTTCACAGGCCACAACTAAAGATCCCACGTGCCGAACCAAAGATTCCACATGCCAAAACAAAGATCCCGCATGCCGAAACAAAGATCCCACATGCCACAACCTAAGACCCAGAGTGGCTAAATAAACAAATATTAAAAAGAAAAGGAGAGACAAGTTTATCCCCTTAAATGGCTTAAACTCAAGCACAAGCACCCCTGGAGCCATGATCACACTTGACTCTGGCTCTGTGCCCCTCGGGAATGGGGACCCTGACCTGTTACTGGACCACCGTTGCTTCAGGATGGGAGGAGAGGCACAAGCACCCCGAGGTGTAGAACACTGCCTATCTGCTCTGCCTTCCAATGGTTGTCACTAGATTGGACACAGCATCCCAGAAGATCCACCACAAATGGCAATTTAATCTGCACATGGCCTGATCATGGGAGGAGAAGTGAGAGGGAAAGAGCTAGGTAACTACTGCCAAGAGACCAGCTGAGTCTGGCAACGGTGGAGTGTGGCTTTTGCAGCTCTGGTGGGTAGCCCCCAGCCTCCTGCTGCTGCTGCGGCCCTGTCCCCTCCCAGCACTGACTTCCAGGCATCTGGACGCCCTGAGCCTCAGGCCATTGCTCAGCTGTCCATACCTGGTGTCCAACTCTGCTCCCAGCTGCCAATGTGAATTTCAAGGGATGTTTTCAATTGTCACAACCACTTGCCTTTTTATAGGAGTCATTACAAAGCTTGAAAACATCAGGTATCATATTTCTTTTTCAAAGAAGGTAGCTTTAATGTCAGAAAAATCTAACTTCACATCGGCATTTCACAGCGTTATTAACTTATTAAAGAATCTTACATTGACTCTACAAGACCTACAGCAGGTCTCTCTCTCTCTGGGACAGCCAACATGACTATACACGTGCTTAGGCTTGATGCTATTTTCAGGCCAGGATATTGTTATTACTTCTCATTTATTAAAGTCTGGCCCAGGGCTAATGTCTTGCTCAGCTAAAGAACATTCATCTCCCCTCTTGCCCACTCTCAAAATAAAGGCTCAGAGAGGTATCCAATGGACCAGAACCATTCTTTTGTCTGTTTACTGTACTTCAACCTGAGTTTCCCTATCTTAAGAGCAAGGGTTGCACTGTCAACAAATAGACCTCCCAGTTCCAAAGCCGGTAAATTGCTCTTGTCAGGTCCGCACCGACCTTCTGCAAAGCGGTCCGCTGGTGTAAGCTGACAGTGAAGGCGTGCTGATTCTAACCTCCTCCTTACCTAGGCAGAGAAAACTTTCACTCATCCGTGAGAATGTTCTTTACATTTTTCTGGGGATCAGCAAGGTGACAGGTGGCTTGCAAAGCCCAACATGATCATTATTTTTCTAAATCATCATTGTTCCAGATCTAGTTTTTTTTTCCCCCTGATATTCACATAGATTCTTGTTTAACCAAACCTCCCACATCCAAAAGCTAATAAAAGTGTCAGGCAGACTGTTACAAAGAACTATTGTTATTTACAAGTCTACAGTTTTCTGCGAAATCAAAACATATTAAAGTGAATTTTCGGTGTTAACTTTGTTATTCTAAACTCATGATAGTCTTGCCAAACCCTCTCATGAAAAGAAGTTATAGAAATTATTCCCTTGTCTTTTCTTGGGATCACACTTAACAACTTGATTAACAGGTGTCTTTCAAACTGTAAAGATTCTCAGGGAAGGCATACCTTGCTATGATAACTAGCTTGTGAGTTCACAGGTAAGTCATATTCTAGATTAGGAAATTATTCCAGATGTTCACCTGTGTTCTCCTGGGGCTGTCATCTAAGTGCTCACCACCTCTCCATACCAGCACGCTTTGGTGGCACAGCAGCTAGACCCTGCCCCATCAGCTTCTCTCTGTTATTGTTTTCTGTATCAGTGCTTGCTCTTGGCTAACATGTTGTTGTTTTTTCCCCCTCAGCTTAATTAAAAACATATAAGATCTAACGACTTCACTGAAATCTGTGCATCCGGATTGTGTGTGCCACTTAACATACAAGCAGCAAAAGCTCAGAAAATGGAAATAAACTCTCCCACAATGTTATTGTTTTCTGTATCAGTGCTTGCTCTTGGCTAACATGTTGTTGTTTTTTCCCCCTCAGCTTAATTAAAAACATATAAGATCTAACGACTTCACTGAAATCTGTGCATCCGGATTGTGTGTGCCACTTAACATACAAGCAGCAAAAGCTCAGAAAATGGAAATAAACTCTCCCACAGCAAGGGAAATCTGCCCCTCCCCGCATTTTCTCTTCCCTGATGAACTATGTTTTGGGGTGACCCAAGCACAATGGAAACCCACTCCAATATTCTTGCCTGGAAAATCCCAGGGACGGGGGAGCCTGGGGAGCCTGGTGCGTCTTTGGGTCGCACAGAGTAGGACACGGCTGAAGTGACTTAGCAGCAGCAGCAAGCAAGGTACTGAGTGTACTTCAAGCACCCCAAGGTGATCAGCCCCCTAGTTGGGCTTCGCCTGGTCCCTCTAGAGTTCCATCATTCCTTCTAGAAACTCCCACACTTGAATGATCTGAAGAAGAGGTGGCAACACAAAACGTGTCTGTGCGCGTTTTTCAAAGGGCATTTCGCCCAAATATTTTTTGCCCAGACACTGTCAATGAAATTCCCCTTTTATCTAAGCCTTTGTACAAGAGGACTGTCCTGTACATTGTAGGATCTTTAGAAGCAACCCCAGTTTCTAATCTCTGGATGCTAGGAGCAACTCCCCTGCTCCCCGCTGTGACAACTGGCAGGGTCTCTAAACACTGTCGGATGCCCTCGGGGGTGGGGGGAGTGGGAGGTGACAGTGAAACAGTTTCCAGTTGAGAACCGAGGATCAAGCATTTTAAGTCCTCTTATTAAAATGAAGTCACACATATTCCTGCCATTGTCAGGTAGAACATCTCCTTGGGAGTCTTAGCTTAATGGGATTAATGCTCAGTATTAATACAACAGACCAGCTGGGAAGGGAGATTTGGGAAAGGGTATAGTCACAGAACTTCCCAACACAGAGACAGAAAGAATGAGCCAAGCTGGGACTTGTGGGTCACTTAGACCTACGCTGTTGTGTCCTGGGAGGGTGGGAAAGCACGCGGCTCCTGGGTTTCTGCCAACAGGAATCAAAGGCAGGGTGAAAGGTCAGCAAGGGGAAACAATAATGTGGTTTTAGAAGCTGGAAGCAGAATTTTTCTTAGGGACTCCTCAGTTTCACAACACAGGAATAAAAAGCCCCAAAATATGACCTGGAAGGTGGAGGAGTGAGAATGTTCTAGCTCTGCCTAACATAGCTGAGTAATTTTGAGCTTCTCAGGACAGAGGGGGGTAATGTCCAACGGGGGCATGGCAAGATGAAGGAAGTCTGAGTTTCAAGCCAAGGGATAGTGAACATTTTCAGTGGAAGACCAGGTGCGTATCAGCTGCAGGTTGTTGATTGTACACACACAAACACACAGAGCCTATTATAAAACACACAGGTGTCCTTATTACAAGTACCCTAGCCTTGCGGGGTGATATTTTAGTGAAGTGAATGCATTCAGAAAGCTGTCCAACATTTGCCAACGAAGGTGGGAAAGGGCCAACGTGTGCTGGACGTGAGGTGGGGCAGAGTGGAAGAAGAAAGAAACTGGTTATAGATAACATGAAGCATGATCCCAGCTGACTGGAGAACTTGGGTAGGATGACAATTGGCTAAAGGAAGGACATGGAAAGCCCGTTTTCTTTTACTTGACAATTTTTCATGGGTCAAACTGGATTTACACATTGGCTACACAAAGAAGTAAAGAGCAGATGAGAACCACTTGGGTGAACCAAAGAACTCTTCACCTGTCCCTCCATGCTATGATCCAGTTTTAGATAACACAGCTTGGGTAAAATCTGATCAACAAGATCAATCTACCATTTAGACTATTTTTGGACTCAACTTGATTTTGCAATTTCCGAGTACTGACTAACCCTGTGAAAGCCCCTGTAATTCAATCACAGGCTCTGGATTTCCCCAGGCAGTCCACACAATCCTATCTTAATAGCATCGTAGGCTTTCCTAAGTTCCGTGCATGAGAGGAATCACATTACTGCCTGTAAACTCAATTCAAATGCTTCAGTGATGAAGATGCATCCAGTATCCCCTAGCTGGCTTGCTCATACTGGTTACTTGGGCAGAGGCTGGGGAGTTTGGCAAACCCATCTGTAAATGTTTAGGGGCTTCATGTTACAGGTGGAGGTTGCACACCAGCCAAACCAATATCAGGAAATACGGAAAAAGAAATTTGAATTGTAGTCCCCAAAAGTCTACCCACCCACATAAACTTTGGCATCTGCCCCTTGACCATTTTTCTCCAACAGTAATGAAGACTTCATGAAAGGCCTTGAACTCCTAAGTCGTCATTGCTGAATTGTGCTTAATCAAGGCAAATATTCCCAGCCTAAGAGGACAGCTAGAAGAAGGAGTAGAGATTTAATTTTCTTATATATTGCCGTAACTATAAACAATGCCTTATCTTCTCAACAACTCTCATGAAATAATAAGCACCCGTGTTTTTTAAAGTATTTACACCAGCCCTTAGAGATTTTATTAGACTCGTGATTCACAGATGAGAAATTTTCCTCCTCTACAGTGTTTAGTAACTGGAGTAAGAATTACTCAGTACACTGTCTATACAGACAATTGAATCTGAATATGTCTTCTGGCTATTAACCCATCGTTTACTGGTGATTTTCATTTATCAGTGTTTTTCTGAGCTGACTGATTGGGTCAAGATGATCCCTCTGGTTTGAATACTGTAGACATAGAATTAAACAGTTTCTGAAAATTATGTTGCTCTGTCATATGGATATAGGATTTCAGCAGAGCAGTACAAATCCTCCTAAAATTTATGGAATCACAGAATGCCACAGTTGGAAGGAACGATGCACATAATTTATTCCCAACTTCTCATTTTATTCATGGGAAAACAAAAGAAATGTCACAGTTTTGAACTGTGATGTAAGCAAGACACTGAATCATCTTCAGGGAAGAACAACTATTATTCATTCCACCAGTCTGTGCTGAGCATCTCCGGTGAGTCAACCACTATGCTACATACTGGAAACATAGCAGTGACTAAGACAGACGTGCCCTTGCCCAGAGGCTTCTGGGGGGCCACACAGGACACGTATAGCTCACTTCTTACTTTACAAGCACTTTCACATGCGTGGTTGGATTTAGTCCTTTGACCCCACCCTTCGATATAGATATGATTATCCCCTTTTTTTTTTTTTTTTAGGTAAGTTTCAAAGAGATTTAGTAATTTGCTCAAGATCATAGAGAGACTTATAAGAGAGAGAACCTGGACTCAAAATCCATTTGCAAGTCTCACCCCAGCGGTCTCGCTAGTATGCCAGCTCCCTGATTAACCTCCAGGAGCTAGTATATATGTATGTCAGTGCTACCTTCCCAACTGGTCCCGCCCTCTCCTTCCCCTGCTGTGTCCACAAGTCTGTTCGCTATGTCTGCACCTCCATTTCTTCCCTGTAAACAGTTGTACGGCAGAAACCAACATAATATTATATAGCAATTATCCTCCAATTAAAAATAAGTAAAATAAAAAAAAGCTCAAGAAGTATTCTGTCCAATGGGTTAGTGAAAACTGCTTAGTTGGTTCCATGACATATTTTTCAGTGGACATGTGGACTGCCAGAGGATTTCTGACCTCATTTATGTGCAAGCCAGATGCAAATAATCTGTAGAATCACATGTAAAAAAGCTCTTCTAGAAAGTGACTATTAGTTATACATCTAAGGTATTTATATTTAAAATACAATGGTCTTGAGAGTCTTACAGAAAATATAAGATTTCCAGTTATAAGAAATCTATTTACTCTGTCAGGGAGAGATTGACTCCACAACTGAAGAGGGTTCAAAAATATTCTGTATCAATTCAAACATGACATGGATTATGATTTATTCAAGACTTTTCATCAAATTCCTATCTAATGCTTGATTACTCAGGTTGAATTAACATGTCAATAATTTAAAAAATATTTTTCATAATAGTCTTGCCTTATTACCCTAAAATAGGGAGATGGTTAAAATTTTCTTAGCAACAGTACTCAAGAAAAAAATTTCAGAATTGTATTCAAATGTAAGACTGTATTTTAAAATATTTTAAAAGTATACAGTGATTATAAATATGATAGTAGCATCTAGCAGCAATAACGACATTTTTACCTTAACAAGAAGTATGAGTGGTCTTTCTCTCCATAAAGCAAACTGGGAAGATTTGTATAACCCTACTCTTGCCTGGAAAATCACATGGACAGAGGAGCCTGGTAGGCTGCAGTCCATGGGGTCGCTGAGGGTCGGACACGACTGAGCGACTTCCCTTTCACTTTTCACTTTCATGCATTGGAGAAGGAAATGGCAACCCACTCCAGTGTTCTTGCCTGGAGAATCCCAGGGACGGGGAGCCTGGTGGGCTGGCATCTATGGGGTCACACAGAGTCGGACACGACTGAAGTGACTTAGCAGCAGCAGCAGAGTATTAGATAATGTTCTAGAAACAACAGATGATCTCTTCTCTACCTTCTCGTCTAGAAACAGTCCAGCAGAGCTGGGGTAGTACACATTATTGGAACTGACATCCAATTCTTTTCTAATCTACAACTTACTCAGTTCAGCCTTGTGGTTGGGATTACTTCTGATGGTGGTTAAATTAGCAAAATAAATTCTCTTCAGAATCTAAGGAAACCAAGAATAAGTCTTTACATGAATATCTGAGGAGTGTAGGGGAGTAAGAGAGAATCTTTGTCTAAATGGAATCTTAAACAATGGATTAGGGGAGAGGAGAGGGTGGAGAATTTTTATTACTTTAAAAGTATATGGAATAGATTTACACTTATGTTTATTCATGATGAAAAAAACGTGTCCCTAGGTATGCATTTTAATTTGTGAGAAAACTGCTAAGAAATGTGAGATCATGAAGAAGGTGGTCCTTAAAATAAATAAGTAAATAAAATCTAGGGAAAGTAATCCTGCTTAGAATGTGATTCATTCTTTTCAAGCAATAAGTAGAGTGAGATGATGTCCAAAAGCAATTTTCATATTTCTTGAACATGTAAGCATTTTTCCTTATACAACTATCGCAGAATAAGATCCCTAGGTAGATTATATAGACAATCGGGAGGGTAACAACTCACCCCTAAATGTCATTTCTTCTCATTGTCCTAGAATGGGGCCTAATTTCTCACCCTTACCAACGCTGCCTGGGGATGAAGAACTATCTTAGGGACTTTTCCTTTAAAATGCATGAACTATTGAGCTTTATTCCTTAATTCAACAAATATCTGGCACAATTTACCATTAAATGGTATTTTCCTCAGTGTTAGAGAAACAGCATTGAAAAGGTAGGTGAAATAAATCAGATTTATATTTCGGATATTAATAATATGGCAGATGAAATAGCCCCCAAAGAAGCCTTTTGCTACAAAATGTCTAGAAATTCAATGTAAGGTAAAATAAACATCCTCCAAAATGTGTGAGTGAATTCTTCCCACACCTACCCTCAAATCTGTATTTGTTCCAGGGGCCAAAAGTAAAGAGGAAGCTGAAAACTCAAGTTTTGGTGCCTCCGTGGAAGTTCACTGATTTCCCTGTTTATGAAATCGGTTGTGTCAGTGCAGGAAACAAGGTTTGGGGCCTTCCTGAAGTGAGGAATGAGAATTAGGACACAGCACCCAATCCTTCCCCACATAAAGTCAGAGCCTTCAAAGGCTATACGGTCAATAAAGGACAAATCTGACCACTAGCACAGGGAATCAACTGGGAACCTGTTGGCTAAGTATTAAGATTTGTGGAGGGAAAGATAAATTAATCAATTAATTACGATTACCAGCCTCTCCTCATCTTATTTTTTTTTTTTCCCTCATCTTATTTTGAAGTTAGAATTTATACAACTTATTCTAGGAATTGCCTACCCAAGAAATTAACCTTAAAAAAATTCTAGAGTGAGCCTAGAGATGCAAGAACAAAACCTCTCAGCAGGTCATGTTTTCCACCAGGCTTGCACAGGATTCTCCCAGGTAAAACTTCCCCAAACTTGAGTTTATAATCTAAATTACAAAACATGCCACAGAATAAGCCTCCAAGATTGAGAGTCACGGAAAAATAAACCATGGACTCAGATACTCAAGAATGTCAGATAATAAAATTATCATACACAGACTATAAAACAAATCTGGGTAGAGATGATAAAAGAAAATTCAAAAGAATAATAAACATTAATAAGGTACATAATACTTAAAGGAAAAAGATAAAGCTAAAAGATAATTGAAAGGAATTTTAAAAACATCTAGAAACTAAAATATCAACACTGATATGAAAAACAAAGTGATTTTCTACCTATGGCCACAGCTGAGAGGGAATTGTTACAGTCTTCCTTCTACTGCCATAATGTCTAGTCGAGTCTCCCAAAGAGCCACAAAAACTCTTGGTTAAAGGTATGAACTTCAAAAAGGGAAAAAACAAAAACAAAACAGTGAGAGACTGAGGACCATGGGGAACACCCACAGACTGGGCGCTAACGGAAGACCCGGACACCAAGTGCTCCACAAGCTCTGAGTTCTGACATATGCCACTGGGGTGCAAGAAGATGCGTCATGAATTCTAGGCCACGCAGGTGGATGGAAGAGCTGTGAACCAAAGAAGGTTTTCAGAGAAGGTTTTCAAAGATTAGGTGCCCAGTTACCTATGAAAAAGCCCTTTGTCAGTAGCAGTGAAGACAAGACTGAAGAACATCATGTAAGAGATTAATCTGAGCAGTATAGGAAGAATGAAATGACTGAAATCATTACTAGGGAAATGACAAAAAGACAGCCTTTTTGTTTGCAACCTTCAGTGACCACAACTCCATGGATAAGGCTGTCATTCAGAAATGCAATAACTGTGAAATAAGGACAGCCTGGGTAAGCAAGAGATGGACAGTTCCTCCTCCAATGCAAAACGGTTCGGAAGATTTTAGCAGTGGTTGAAGAGGTTGTTTTCAAGGGAATGGCAATTTTGGTCATGGAGTGTTGTGATGGCTTTGCCAGAAGCCATGTTGTTGGTGAACTTGACGGCAACAGTGGATTTGGTAATAATGGAAATAGTTTTGGTGGTGATGAAAGCTACAATGACTTTGACAGTTATACAATAAACCTTCAAATTCTAGAATCACAAAGGAAGGAAACCTGGGAGGTAGAAACTCTAGTTCATATAACAGTAGAGGCCAATAGTTAGCCAAGCCACAAAACTACGATGGTTATGGGAGTTCCAGCAACAGTTAGTTATCATAAGAGATTTTTATTATTGTCAAGGAAAAAAAAAAAAAAAACTTAGCAGAAAAGGACAGCTATAGAAATGACAGAAAAGTTACAGTTTACAATAGGTTTGTATACTCAGTTCATCACAGAGGCAGGCCCTAACTGTTAGGACCAGACATGGAACAATGGACTCGTTCCAAATTGGGAAAGGAGTACATCAAGGCTGTACACTGTTATCTTGCTTATTGAATTTATATGCAGAGTACATCATGTAAAATGCCAGACTGGATGAAGCATAAGCAGAAATCAAGATTGCAGGGAGAGCAGGGAGATAACATCAATACTCTCAGATATGCAAATGACACCACCCTTATGGCAGAAAGTGAAGAGGAACTAAAGAACCTCTTGATGAAAGTGAAAGAGGAGAGTGAAACAGGTGGCTTAAAACTCAACATTCAGAAAACTAAGATCATGGCATCCAGTCCCATCACTTCATGGCAAATAGATGCGGAACAATGGAAAGAGTAACAGACTATTTTCTTGGGTTCCAAAATCACTGCAGATGGTAACTGCAGCCATGAAATTAAAAGAGGCGTGTTCTTTGGAAGAAAAGCTATGACCAACCTAGACAGCTTATTAAAAAATAGAGACATTACTTTACCAACAAAGCTAAAGTGAAGTGAAAGTGAAAGAGCTGGACCATAAAGAAAGCTGAGTGCCGAAGAACTGATGCTTTTGAACTGTGGTGGAGAAGACTCTTGAGAGTCCCTTGGGCTGCAAGGAGATCAAATCAGTCAATCCTAGAGGAAATCAACCCTGAATATTCACTGGAAGGACTGATGCTGAAGCTGAAGCTTCAATACTTTGGCCACCTGACCTGAAGAACTGACTCACTGGAAAAGACCCTGATGCTTGGAAGATTGAAGGCAGGAGGAGAAGGGGATGGCAGAGGATGAGATGGTTGGATGGTGTCACCGACTTGATGGACATGAGTTTGAGCAAGCTCCAGGAGCTCGTGATAGACAGGGAAGCCTGGCATGCTGCAGCCCATGAGGTCACAAGAGTGAGACACAGTGAGTGACTGAACTGAAGTATAAGAACAGAAAATCATTAAATACCCATTAAACACTTTCTAAATGCTTCTTAAATTCAACAAAGCTCTGATTTTTACACAGTAATTTCTATAGCTTCCTATTCGTTGTGTGCCTCAGGAGGTGTCTTCAAGTAAATCTTTAGGTTTATAAATACAATGATCTAGTCATGAAAGCAGCAGAAATTCACACTCACATTAATTTCCTGTAGGTGATCAAAAAGATCCCAAATGCCTAATGGTCCCTGAGAGCTGGTTGTCTTGAGACATGTAACAGAATCATATTTCCCCATACTCTTTGTCCCTCTTCTCATCACAGATGAATAACTGGAACTTGAAAGCCAGTATTACTCTTATAACCCTCCTACCTAGCTTTACATATTTCCTCCCAATTTATCACTATTCATCTACATATCCTAATTTGCAGAAACTCAGGATCTTTCTCTTGGAGTTCCCATTTCAAATTGTTCAAGAATTCCACAGACTCACTAAGCCCGTGTGGGTCAGTACTTTTAAGGCAGCCTAGCTAGTAGGTCTCTCTGGCCTTGGCATCATTGTTCCCGTGACTTTTTCAGGTAAGGTGCTGTGACTTCACTACTCCCGTAAAGTTGCAAGGACTCTTGCTCAAGGATCAGGTAACACTCTTGCTGGACCAGATCCTGGTGCAACCCAAAGCTCACACTTGGGTTTCAAGGGCATCGCTGTCTTCATTTTCACCCGCATGGTCAGTCATTGCCCTCAAAGACGATGGTGTGTCGGTCCCGAGGTTCTTCAGCCTCGTCTACATGTTTTGCTGGTACCCCTCTTTGAGCCCGCATCACCTCATAAGGAATTCCCCTTTGGGCTCTTGAAGTTTTCTCATGCCAGCAGATGCCACACTCTTAGAAACAGATTTCTCTAACTTCAACTCTCAGAAAGAAGAGCATGGGGTCCGGCATTCCTTACCTACCAGAAGCCTCTAGGGCTCTTTTTGCAAACTGATAAGCCACAGGAATTTTTTAAAGATTCTGTTACATCCTCCCTCTAGCAGAGTCCAGTGCCTTTGCATTAGCTTAACTGAGACTGGGTACACAGAGGCTTCCTCTTATAATGAAATTCTGCTCCAGACTGATTCGCGTCTACAGTTCTATACATAGTAGTTAGAGTACTCAGATACATGAGCTTAAAAAGCCAATCTGCTAATCTCAAACTACTATTAATATATATAAAATAGACAATCAACAAGGATTTATACTATACTATATAGCACAGGGAACACTACTCAATAATCTGTAGTAACATACATGGGAAAAGAATCTGAAGAATAGATATATGTGTGTATATATGTGTATATAACTAAATCATTTTGCTGTACTCCTGAAACTAACACAACATTGTAAATCAACTATACTTCAATGTAAAATTTAAAAATATATATATATAAATAACAGTGAAACAACAATAGCAACAAAAAGTTAATCTGTGCTCTCTGCTTTCAGGTAAGGTGCAGAAAGCCAGAGCAGGCCAAGCCTCCTACTGTGACAACTCACAGTTTTCAGGTACAAATGGCCCTTTTTAAACACACAGCAACCACCCTTTAAGGGCTCAGGAAAGAGGCAGCAAGCAGTCTGCTCCCACGCTAGAGAAGCTGTGTTGACCCGTGTGAGCAGAGGTCTGCCATCTTCATACACTGAGAGGGGAATTTCAAGGGCAGTTTAGATTACACTGCAGCACCTACCCTCCGGGTGAACTGGAGCCCTACTCAGTTTGGATCACTTAAATGGACTATGCTACCCTTCTAAGAATGGCAGTAGTACATAATACCCATCCTCTCAGAGAGCCCCATTGTACCCACATAACATTAGAAAGAGTGACAGGTTCTTGCTCTCATCTAAGTCCAGTGGGAAATTTAAATAAGTTTTTGTTGGTTGAGGCGATGAAAATCCAAAATGCCTACTAAGCTGTGTCTCCACTGGCAAGCAGAGATCTTTTCCTGTCTGGACTCTTCTTGCAAGGTGCTCACCACCCTCCTTACCAGTTCCAGGTGAGTTTTCTGATGAGGACAACACTTGAGCCTGAGGTTTGCATTAGTAAACACTCTGGGGTCAACAAAGAATGCACGTGAGGGAGCACTCAGATAGTAGATAACCAGAGATGACGATACAAAAAAACCATAGTAACAGGTCCTGGCCACGCCCTCCAGCTCCCCTCCTAAACCTCCACCTCTTGGGGCCCCACCCCAAACAGGTCTTAGCCTCAGCAGAAAAATAATATCAGGTCCAAGATGAGTAAAATCAGACACTCTGAAAATGAGTCTAGGTGTTGGTATTTCTTAAAAGCTCCTCAGGTGACTGATGAATACTGAAGTTGGAGAACCAGGGCTATCCATTATCCCAATAAATGCTTCTAGTCACACTGTGAAATAACTCTGATAAAGTAAAATACATAACAAATAACAACAGATTGAGAGGATAATCCAGTTCTTCATCTCTAACCTCACATTTTCCCTGCCTATATGGTACGCAGTCACTGCTATCTAAATTAGCGACTTAATCGACGATAGCCAGGATGAGACAGAACACCGGACTCTTCTGCTCGCCATACTCTCATGGAGGTGTTGGAGGACTAGAAGGAGTGAGGCAGGCAAAGGCCATATTCTAAAAGAAGTTCAGAATTCACAGAATCTCTATTTCTGAAAGCAGTGTCACTCTTGTGTTAGTTTCCTAGATCCCCCAACTTAAGAATTTCGAGTCCTACTTTTCATACAGTATCAATGTCCAGCCATTCTTGTCCACTCTTTCTTCCAAAAAAATCTCTCCTCTCTTCTTCCTTTCTCATTGCTGCCACCCAAATCAAAATTAGCACAATTAATTCATGATGAGGCTTGCTGGCACCAGACTTCTCTCTCGTCAACCCATCTTGCACACTCTGTCCAAATAAAACTCTCTAAAACATGTGTTCACTGTTTTACTGCCATTTTCCAAATTTTTCATTGGTTCCATCACCTAAAAGGCCCAAATCCCCTACCCCTCCACAAATGAGCCAGAACTCACCTTTCCAAGTGTATCCACCAAGCACCTTTTCAGCAAACATTGGATCCTGTGAAGGGAAGAGCTTTGCAATCAGTCGTGTCCAGATCCCCATTATGCCCCTCATGGGCAGGGGGCGTTATTGAACCTCTCTGACTTCAGTTCTTCCTTGGTCACAGGTGAATAACAATGCTGACCATGGCATAAGATGCCTGAGAGGATTTATGACCGAATGGGGTAAACGATAGAAAGGAGATGCTTGGACACGGTAGACGTGATTGCTACTTTGTCTCAACTTCATCCCTTGCTTGAGCTGCTCCCCTAGGACTGGTTACTAGACAGTTATTTCTCAGCTCCAAGTCAACTCTCCTGGCTGGGGCACAAGGCTGAGGCCGCAAACTACATTTCTGCTTTACCAGCTGCTCCTTGCTAGGCTTTTCCAGAGGGAGGAGCTGAGAGGGAGACTGCTCTTTTCCATGGGATGTTCCTGTGGGTGTTATTCCAGCAGTTCTTCCTGAAGCAGCAGCTATTTCCAGTTTTCAGGTTTTCCCACACTCCAGAACCAGCCTCGTGGTGACCCTGAGCGACACCAGTCCCATCTGGGCAAGAGCCCTGCTTCAGCTCCAGGGCCTCTTCTCCAAGTTTCTAGTGATCCCAACCTTTCCCTTTGTTCCTCTACCCCTAGCTGCTTCCTGAACTTCCTGTCTCTGTAATACCTCAGAATTTCCCTTATGTTCTCCAGAACCCACTTAGGAATTCTCTCTATTAAATTGCCTGTTAATACAACCAGGGTGGTGTGTGTTTCCTGACTGGTGTGGCTGATAGCCTTCCCGACACTTCCCCTCTTCCCAGTTGAATATACACACCTCATTGCCAGAAGCTGCATGGCCAGCCCATCCCATGAACTCTTGCAGACCCCTAGACTCGCCACAGATGAGAACTGGGATGACCTTAGAAATAAATTTCTGGTATGACCTTCCTGTCTTGCAGTCAAAGAAACCGGGGTTCAGAATGGAAGGCACAGGCTCCCCCGACTCCCTCCTTGCCTTCCACCAGGAGCCGCCCGCCTGGACTCTTCACTTCGCACTCAATCACTGGAGGCCCTGCAGCATCTCCCTCACTACTTCTTAAGCACGCCATTTAACAGAGACCATTTAACTTAGCTTTTAGGCATCCTTATAAAACAACACTTCTGTGTGAGTCACTGGACAACAAATACTACTTGGCTCTGTATTTAGACTGTGTGTGTGTGTGTGTGTGTGTGTGTGTGTGTGTGCGTGCGCGCGCACGTGTGTGGACACCTTAGGAGGACTCCAAAGTGGTGACTAAATTATATAATTAAGCCAGAATTTTGAGCATGTAGCAAGGATGTCCATACCTCTCGTATTTTCTAGATAATAGCTAGCAGTGACCAACATCTGACCCAAATACCATCTGAGAGGAGTAGTTTTATGGCCTTTACATATGTGGAAAGGTCTTCTGAGTTGTCTGCTCCTTAGATGCAGCAAAACAGAAGCTTTAATATAATTTTATAAGAATGCAGATCCTACTCATTAGAAAATTAATGTATATTCACAGCACAGTTTTATCATGTGATGGTTCCTAACTGATGGAACTTAATACTGAAAGTTATAAATAGTCTTAAATGGGACAAACATTTTAAAGATGTAGTCTAGTTTTCAAATCTTCTTCCATAAATTTGGCTATACTAAAATAACTTCAAGTACCCTCCTAGACTCGGTATAGAATCTGCCTGCAGTGCAGGAGACCTGGGTTTGATTCCTGGGTTGGGAAGATCCCCTGGAGAAGACAATGACAACCCATTCTGGTATTCTTGCCAGGAGAATCCCATGGACAGAGGAGCCTGGCTGGCTACAGTCCATGGGGTCGCAAGAATCAGACATGACTTAGCAACTAAACCACCACCACCCTCCTACACTGTTGGTGGAAATGTGAATTGGTACAGTCACTATGGAGAACAGTACAGAGGCTCCTTAATAAAACTAAAAATAGAGTCACCATCTGACCCTGAAATACCACTCCTAGGCATATATCTGGAGAAAAACATATTCCTAAAGGATACATGCACCCCAATGTTCACTTTGCATTGTTTACAATAGCCAAGATATTGGAGTGCCAAAGAATTGATGCTTTTGAACTGTGGTGTTGGAGAAGACTCTTGAGAGTCCCTTGGACTGCAAGGAGATCCAACCAGTCCATTCTGAAGGAGATCAGCCCTGGGATTTCTTTGGAGAGAGTGATGCTAAAGATGAAGCTTCAGTACTCTGGCCACCTCATGCGAAGAGTTGACTCATTGGAAAAGACTCTGATGCTGGGGAGGATTGGGGGCAGGAGGAGAAGGGGACAACAGAGGATGAGATGGCTGGATGGCATCACTGACTCGATGAACGTGAGTCTGAGTGAACTCCAGGAGATGGTGATGGACAGGGAGGCCTGGTGTGCTGCGATTCATGGGGTCACAAAAAGTCGGACACGACTGAGCGACTGAACTGAACTGAACTGAACTGAAATGTCCATTGACAGACAAATGAATAAAGATGTGGTATATGTATATAATGGAATATTACTCAGCCATTAAAAAGAATGGAATAATGCCATTTGCAGCAACATGGATGGACCTAGAGAGTGTCATACTGAGTGAAATAAATCAGACAGAGAAGGTGAAATGATGTATGACACCTTTTATATGTGGAATCTAAAGAGAAATGATACAAATGAACTTACAAAACAAAAAGAGACCCACAGTCTTGGAGAAAAATCATGGTTGCCAGGGTGAAGGATGGATGGAAGGGATAGTTAGGGATTTTGGGGTGGACATGTACACACTACTGTGTTTAACATTGATACCTGACAAGGACCTACTGTATAGCGCAGGGAACTCTGTTCAACAATGGCCATCTTTTCTGTGAAGCTTCTGGGCAGAACTGGCAGTTGCTCCCCTTGTCTTCCTTCATGCATTACTGTTAGCACTTAGTTGACCCTGTCTTGAATAATGACTGGTTATTTTTATTTCTGCTACAAGTTCTTCACCAACAATCCTTTACTGAGTAACATGTGCGCTTTGTTCTCATCACCTCATTTGATATTTACCACAGCTCTTCAAAGTGATGTGGGAATCTCTCTTTGCCAAGAAGGAAAACTGAGGCTCAGAGAGGTTCAGTCCAGTTCAGTCACTCAGTCATGTCCAACTCTTTGTGCCCCCATGGACTGCAGCACGCCAGGCATCCCTGTCCATCACCATCTCCCGGAGTTCACTCAAACTCACGTCCATCGAGTCGGTGATGCCATCCAACCATCTCATCCTCTGTCATCCCCTTCTCCTCCTGCCTTCAATCTTCCCAGCATTAGGCTCTTTTCAATGAGTCAGCTCTTCGCATCAGGTGGCCAAAGTACTGGAGTTTCAGCTTCAGCATCAGTCCTTCCAATGAACATTCAGGACTGATTTCTTTTAGGATGGACTGGTTGGATCTCCTTGCGGTCCAAGGGACTCTCAAGAGTCTTCTCCAACACCACAGTTCAAAAGCATCAATTCTTCAGTGCTCAGCTGTTCTTATAGTGCAATTCTCACATCCATACATGACCACTGAAAAAACAATAGCCTTGACTAGATGGACTTTTGTTGGCAAAGTAATGTCTCTGCTTTTTAATATACTATCTAGGTTGGTCATACCTTTTCTTCCAAGGAGTAAGCGTCTTTTTATTTCATGGCTGCAGTCACCATCTGCAGTGATTTTGGAGCCCCCCAAAATAAAGACTGCCACTGTTTCTCCATCTATTTCCAATGAAGTGATGGGACCGGATGCCGTGATCTTAGTTTTCTGAATGTTGAGCTTTAAGCCAACTTTTTCACTTTCCTCTTTCACTTTCATCAAGAGGCTCTTCACTTCTTCTTCACTTTCTGCCATAAGGGTGATGTTANGAATCTAAAGAGAAATGATACAAATGAACTTACAAAACAAAAAGAGACCCACAGTCTTGGAGAAAAATCATGGTTGCCAGGGTGAAGGATGGATGGAAGGGATAGTTAGGGATTTTGGGGTGGACATGTACACACTACTGTGTTTAACATTGATACCTGACAAGGACCTACTGTATAGCGCAGGGAACTCTGTTCAACAATGGCCATCTTTTCTGTGAAGCTTCTGGGCAGAACTGGCAGTTGCTCCCCTTGTCTTCCTTCATGCATTACTGTTAGCACTTAGTTGACCCTGTCTTGAATAATGACTGGTTATTTTTATTTCTGCTACAAGTTCTTCACCAACAATCCTTTACTGAGTAACATGTGCGCTTTGTTCTCATCACCTCATTTGATATTTACCACAGCTCTTCAAAGTGATGTGGGAATCTCTCTTTGCCAAGAAGGAAAACTGAGGCTCAGAGAGGTTCAGTCCAGTTCAGTCACTCAGTCATGTCCAACTCTTTGTGCCCCCATGGACTGCAGCACGCCAGGCATCCCTGTCCATCACCATCTCCCGGAGTTCACTCAAACTCACGTCCATCGAGTCGGTGATGCCATCCAACCATCTCATCCTCTGTCATCCCCTTCTCCTCCTGCCTTCAATCTTCCCAGCATTAGGCTCTTTTCAATGAGTCAGCTCTTCGCATCAGGTGGCCAAAGTACTGGAGTTTCAGCTTCAGCATCAGTCCTTCCAATGAACATTCAGGACTGATTTCTTTTAGGATGGACTGGTTGGATCTCCTTGCGGTCCAAGGGACTCTCAAGAGTCTTCTCCAACACCACAGTTCAAAAGCATCAATTCTTCAGTGCTCAGCTGTTCTTATAGTGCAATTCTCACATCCATACATGACCACTGAAAAAACAATAGCCTTGACTAGATGGACTTTTGTTGGCAAAGTAATGTCTCTGCTTTTTAATATACTATCTAGGTTGGTCATACCTTTTCTTCCAAGGAGTAAGCGTCTTTTTATTTCATGGCTGCAGTCACCATCTGCAGTGATTTTGGAGCCCCCCAAAATAAAGACTGCCACTGTTTCTCCATCTATTTCCAATGAAGTGATGGGACCGGATGCCGTGATCTTAGTTTTCTGAATGTTGAGCTTTAAGCCAACTTTTTCACTTTCCTCTTTCACTTTCATCAAGAGGCTCTTCACTTCTTCTTCACTTTCTGCCATAAGGGTGATGTTATCTGCATATCTGAGGTTTGGACAGGGAGGCCTGGTGTGCTGTGATTCATGGGGTCGCAAAGAGTCGGACACGACTGAGCGACCGAACTGAACTGAACTGAACTGATGTTATTGATATTTCTCCCATCAATCTTGATTCCAGCTTATGCTTCACCCAGCCCAGTGTTTCTCATGATGTACTCTGCATATAAGTTAAATAAGCAGAGTGAAAATATACAGCCTTGATGTACTCCTTTTCCTATCTGGAACCAGTTCCATATCTAGTTCTACCTGTTGCTTCCTGATCTGGATACAGATTTCTCAAAAGGCAGGTCAGGTAGTCTGGTATTCCCATCTCTTTCAGAATTTTCAGAGAGGTTACATTTATTTTTAAGGTCACACAGCTGGTGAGGGCAAGAACCAGAACGTGAATGTGGTTCCGGTTTATTCCAAAGCTCAGTCTCTTTTCCCCAGACCAGTTGTTCCCAATCTTCACTGCACACAGAAATCACCTTGGAGAATCTTTAAAAATTACTGATCCACCCAGACATTCTGATTGAATTGATGTGGAGTGTAACCCAGGCTTCAGGATGTTTGATTTATTTGTTAAGTTGCCCAGTGATTTCAACGTGCAGCATTGTTTGGAAATGACTGTGGTAGGCCATTCGGTACTCCCCCCAGCAGTAAACACGTAGTGTGTTTAATGCATGTTTGCACTCAATCTTGTCTCCATGTGCTTTTCTGGTCCACTGACACTTCATCCCTAAATTCTAAGGTTGGCACAAACTCAAAAGCAAAAACAAGCAGAGAAAGAAATTAATTATCTTGTCAATATGAGCCCCAAATTCATTTCCAATGAAATTTCCCAAAATAATATAAAGAAGTTAGGAAGCACAGGCCAAAGTTAAGTTTTCACAAATTGATCCTCAGTTGCCTTCCTTTGCTGAGAGATGCCTGCCTCCAGGCTACCCTCCCTCCTCTCCTCTTTTTCATCACTCTAACAGCTAGCTACATGTTGACACGTTTTGCCTTCACAGACTGATCCCAAGGCAGAGCCTATTTTCATGGGAAGAGAAGCTGAGGCTCTGCAGGGGAAGCATACATAGTAGGTGTGAACCATGGCAACAATCAGTCACACCCCCCCCAAGTCCTCGAGGGTGTTCCCGTGGCAGGCTGTCACAGCTATACACTGTTATCAGAAATTGCCAAAAAATACCCTCACTGGGTCACTCATGCTGCATTCACTTTCCCCTTTTTTATAATTTCAGGTTATTTTATTTATTATTTTTTGAAACTTTTTATTTTGTGTTGGAGAATAGCCGATTAGCAAACAATGTTGTGACTGGGATTGAGGGCACAGATGGTGTGGGGAAAGCCTTGAACGCCCTTCCAGGGAGTCTGAACATTTCTTTGCATACAAGGAGGAATCAGTGCTATCTCTGAAGTGGAAGTGGTCTAATATAACCTAATATTCATTGGAAGAACTGATACCGAAACTCCCATACCTCGGCCATCTGATGCGAAAAGCGACTCACTGGGAAAGACCCAGAAATTGGGAAAGACTGAGGACAAAGAAGAGGTTGGCAGAGGATGAGATGGTTATATAGCATCATCAGTTCAATGAACATGAATCTGAGAAAACTCTGGGAGATAGTGAAGGACAGGGAAGCCTGGCCTGCTGCAGTCCATGAAGTCACAAAGAGTTGAACACGACTGAGTGACTGAATGTACACACATGCACACACACAACCTGTGTTTCAACCTTGAGAAGACAGAAGTTTCAGTTCAGTTCAGTCACTCAGTCGTGTCCGACTCTTTGCGACCCCATGAATCGCAGCACGCCAGGCCTCCCTGTCCATCACCATCTCCCGGAGTTCACTCAAACTTATGTCCATTGAATTGGTGATGCCATCCAGCCATCTCATCCTCTGTCATCCCCTTCTCCTCCTGCCCCCAATCCCTCCCAGCATCAGAGTCTTTTCCAATGAGTCAACTCTTCGCATGAGGTGGCCAAAGTACTGGAGTTTCAGCTTTAGCATCAGTCCTTCCAAGGAACACCCAGGACTGATAGCCTTTAGAATGGACTGGTTAGATCTCCTTGCAGTTCAAGGGACTCTCAAGAGTCTTCTCCAACACCACAGTTCAAAAGCATCAATTCTTTGGTGCTCAGCCTTCTTCACAGTCCAACTCTCACATCCATACATGACCACAGGAAAAACCATAGCTTTGACTAGGTGGACCTTAGTCGGCAAAGTAATGTCTCTCCTTTTGAATATACTATCTAGGTTGGTCATAACCTTTCTTCCAAGGAGTAAGCATCTTTTAATTTCATCTGCAGTGATTTTGGAGCCCAAAAAAATAAAGTCTGACACTGTTTCCATTGTTTCCCCATCTATTTGCCATGAAGTGATGGGATCGGATGCCATGATCTTTGTTTTCTGAATGTTGAGCTTTAAGCCAACTTTTTCACTCTCCTCCTTCACTTTCATTGTTTGGAGGCAGGCAAATCAGGCAAGTGTAATAGCAACTGATTTAAGGCACAGGTGTAGGCTCACCATTGCAGAATGGACCCAAGACCGTTTGGCCACCTGGCAGGATCAGCTATTGGTTAACTGTGGGAATCCACCTGCTACGGTTCCCATGTGTGTGGCTGGCCAGTGGTGTCATTTACACAAGATGGGGGATTTTTAGGGTAAAGATGGTAAGTACTGTTTGAGACATGTCAGGTTTGAAGTGAGAGGTCCTACTGGTAGTTGGAAATGTAGGTCAGGAGCTCAGAAGAGATGGGGTGGAGTAGTGGTGGGTGGAGAGAGTGGGCAGCACATGGGTGAAGCTATGTGAAAGAATAAGATGGCCCAGAAGAAACAAGAAGGTCCTCTAGGACAAGATAAGACCCTGGGGAGAGGCATGTATTTATAGAGTAGAAAGGAAAACAGATCAGAGAGCCTCAAGGAGAATCTGGAGAAGCGTCTTAAAGGTCAAAGGAGGAGAGTTCCTGGGGCTCTCACATTGGATCACATTGGAATTGGGAATTGGGCTGTCACTGTTTCCCTTTCAAAAGAGCAGATGCTAACAGAGCAAAGTTTGGAGCGTTGAAGAAAGAAGATGTGATGGAAAACCAGGGACAAAGCACTGAGTATGAATCTAAAGAAGGGGTGGGAAGATACTGAATGACAGTTTCAGGAAGAAGCAAGATTGAAGAATGGTTGGTTTCTATAAAAATACTCGACTCTTTGTTCAGATCAATGAAAAGGTGACCTGAAACAGTGACAGTAGAGGAAGAGAGAAAAACTGATGTGGGCTGTCCTCTTGGGGGAGAGTCAGAGGCTGGGTGAGAAGGAGAATCTAGACTGGGGAGAAGAAAATAGAGGTGAGGAGTTCACGCAGAATTAATACAATATTATTAAATGGTATTGGGACCCACCTGGGATGAGAGAGAAAATGAAAGAGACTGGGAAGGAGGGAGGGTAGGAGGGAGGGAGGGAAAAAGGGGAAGGGAGAGAGTATATATTTGTATGAAGAGGGCTTGAGCCAGGAGAGCAAGTGTTGAGCCAAGATGCACAAGGTGAGTGCAGTGCAGATGAGAGAGCAAGGGCAGCTGTGGTGCTGCATCCATGCAGGTTTTCATGCCAAGCATGGGGCTGGCTGAACTGGGAAGGAGACCTGAAGGGAGCTGGGAGCTTATGAGACTAGGTAAGGAAGAAGACAAAGGGTCTTGGTGAACCCTAAGGGCAGGCTTACTGGGAGAAACTAAAGGGAAAAATAAGAGCCTAGGAAATGGTCTTCATGGAAGGAAAATCAAGACATTCAGGTTTTGGAAATGAGCCAGTTATAAAAGGATGAGTCTATGATTTGGCTCTGGGAGTATAGTTCAATAACCAAAACAAAGTGAGATTATGATTGGGAAAATATTTCCTAGCCTATAAAATACGAATCACTTTTTATGTATTGTTTTCATTATTTTTGGAGTGGCTAGGGCGAGGAACTGCAGAGCTGACCTGTTGCTTGAATCGTCCATGTAGACATGGAAGCTGCCCAAGATGATGGCAAGGAAAGGAAGGGGAGGGGACATTTCTATTTACATTTATTAGGGAACATGGAACAGTGGCCAGGGGCTTCCCTGGTGGCTCAGTTGATAGAGAATCTGCCTGCAATGTAGGAGACCCACACTTGATCCCGGGGTCGGGAAGATCCCTTGGAGAAGGAAATGGCAACCCACTCCAGTATTCTTTCCTGGAAAATCCCATGGACAGAGGAGCCTGGTAAGCCATAGTTCATGGGGTCACGAGAGTCAGACGTGACTTAGTGACTAAACCACCAAAGTGTCCAGATATCAATGGATGACAGGAAAGAAGACAGTACATCCTTGTCTGGACATGGACCTAAAAGGTAGGATGACTTTGTCTGTTTAACAGAAGTGTTGTAGAAATATCCGGGAAATGGCACCGTGAGGTAAGAGGAGTAGAATCCTTCTCCCAGGGTTGATATTATAGATACATCTTGACTTGACCTCTCTGTTTCCACTGGATAGATCTTGAAGGCAAAACCTTCACCAAGAATATTCAAGAAAGGCTCTTTTGGGGGCAACAAATAAAAATTCACTCAAAATGGTAGACAAAAAAGGGGACACCTATTTTAAGATTATACAGATCTGAGAGAATTCCTAAACATGAAGCAAAGTGCAGTTGGGCTTTGAATGAAATAATGTATTTCTAGAAAGATGTTGGGAACCAAGGTAGCTACTCTCCCCTTCATTCATGCTAATAGCCTCTCTGCAACTCAGCTTTCTTTTCCTCTCTCTTAGCCTCTTCCTTCACTCGTTTAAATTTCACAATCTAGCATGACAATCGGGGAAGGCAATGGCACCCCACCCCAGTACTCTTGCCTGGAAAATCCAATGGACGGAGTAGCCTGGTGGGCTGCAGTCCATGGGGTCGCTAACAGTCGGACAGACTGAGCGACTTCACTTTCACTTTTCTCTTTCATGCATTGGAGAAGGAAATGGCAACCCACTCCAGTATTCTTGCCTGGAGAATCCCAGGGATGGGGGAGCCTGGTGGGCTGCCGTCTATGGGGTCACANGGGTCGCTAACAGTCGGACAGACTGAGCGACTTCACTTTCACTTTTCTCTTTCATGCATTGGAGAAGGAAATGGCAACCCACTCCAGTATTCTTGCCTGGAGAATCCCAGGGATGGGGGAGCCTGGTGGGCTGCCGTCTATGGGGTCACACAGGGTCGGACACGACTGAAGTGACTTAGCAGCAGCAGCAGCAGCATGACAATTGACTCCAACTCTTCATCCCACATCATGCTTCCTGCACCTGTCTCTCCTCTTCCCTAGTTCAGTGAAAGAAAGAAACTGAGCCCTCTCAGCAAGTATGTCAAGGTCCTCTTGCTCACCTCTGGGGTGGTTGTCCAGAGGTCAGTGTCTCCCCTCCTGGGCAGCTCCACAGGTTTTGAATCTGCCTGCAATGCAGAAGACTCCAGGTCAATTCCTGGGTCAGGAAGATCTGGCGGAGAAGGGATAAACTACCCACTCCAGTATTCTTGGGCTTCCCTGGTTGCTCAGATGGTAAAGAATCCTCTTGCAACAGAGGATACTTGGGTTTGATTCCTGGGTTGCAAAGATCCCCTGGAGAAGGGAATGGCAGGCCACTCTAGTATTCTTGCCTGGAGAATTCCACGGACAGAGAAGCCTGGCAGGCTACAGTCCATAGGATCACAGAGTCGTACACAACTGAGTGACTTTCATTTTCAGGAGAGGCTGGGGTGATATATGGTAAATTTGGGTGTGAACAGCTCCAGGGGAAAGCCAAGACTTCGCTGACTCCAGGGATGGAGAGGGTATGCGAAGACATGCTAGGGAGGGCTTCAGCCAAAAAGACCTAAGGGCAGGTCAGAGAGGACAGAGAGGCTGAGGAGAAGGATAAAGTATCCAGACATTGGGGGCTACCTTTTGGGTTGTCCTGGCCAATCCAGGAGGTAGGAGTTGGGATATAAGCTCGAAGGACCAGGTCAGCTGTGTGTGCGCACCGTATGGACTGCTAGCCCATGGTAGCCCCCAGGCTCCATCCACAGTCTTGAGGAAACCAACTGGCCCCACCCCATGGCATAATCTGGGTAAAAATTCTCTAGCTAAGCAGAAGCAAGGCTGGTTGGGTTAGTTAGACCTTTCAGTTTTTCCTTCTCCAAGGATGCTAGCTAGGGAAGAACAGGCAACAACTTTCAAACTTCAAAGAGTCAGGGGAATCAATCCCAGGAAAAGCTGAACTAAGATAAAATAAGAAACCAGTTGTTGTAACAGTGTAAAATGGCAGATCAGCCCCTGGGCCTGATCCTCACTTGTGCCTAGGAATGCCTCACACGTATCAGATGTTGAAGCTCATGGAGCTACCTGCCGTTAAGTCCTCAAGCCAAGTTTCTCCAACCAGGGCCAGCTGGTTGCCCAGCATGCCTGCGAACAACACACCAGCCTTTCCCAGGGTACAGGGTTGTTATCGTATGGCTGCTGGTTTCACAGAGCTCCCAAGCATCAGCAGAGAAGCAGAATTGCCTATGTGGGGGCAGAGCTGGGGAGGGAGGGAGGGGAAGGCACACTGGTGGTAAAAACACGGCATGTGGAAGGAATGAAGAGAAAAGCAACAGAGAGAAACTGTCACAACAACAGTCTGGAAAACGCACAGAGCAAACACGTTTCTCGAAACGCTTTTTTTCCACTGAAAGGAACCAGAGCTCCTTTTAGGGGCAAAGACATTACAAAATAAGCTTAGAATATCTTATCTTGTGCCAGAAAGCAAGGAAGTGATCACAGAATGATGGGGACAAGTCACAAAGACACAGAACCAGACTAAATGGCTCCTTCTAGCTAAACACAGCACAGTTTGAGGATCAAAATAAACAATAATTCTAACAGATTAAAACCTTTCAGATACAAATAGATACACTAATAAATTGAAAGTTGGGAATAGGACATTTACATAAAGTCAAAAAATCCTTTTCACAAAATACTAATTATAAGAGGAGAGGCCCGGGAGATACACCTTAATCAAAGGATCAAAATTTTCATTGCCAGTGATCATACACATTGAAAACATAGGTTATGCAGTAGGATGCAACGAGAAGAACATAGCATTACCTTGGGGGTGGCCCTGAGAAAGACATCTCTGAATCTAATCATGAAGATGTATCAGCCCAAACTGAAGAACACTCTACAAAGTAACTGACCTTCAATCTTCAGAATTGTTAAGGAACTGAAGCTCAAAAAAAGACTGAGGATCTGTTTCAGGTGAAGAAAAGTGAAGTGATGGGATAGCTAAATGCCACGGTTCTGAAGCAGGTCCTTTGGCGATGAAGCCAGTATTAGGACAGCTGGAGGAACTTAGATGGGATGGTTGATGCGGAGAAGTGAAGTTGTTCTGTGTCCGCGCTGCTTTCCTGGTTTTGACAGTCACACTGTGGTTACGTAGAGGAACATCTTTGTTTATGGGAAATGCACACTAAAGTCTTTGGGGGTGATGGGGCAGCATATCAGCAACTAAATCTCAAAGGAAGGCCTTTTGATGACACTTTCAACTTTTCTGTAAATTTTTATTGGTTTCAAATATTTTTTAAAAATAAAGTATAAAAAATATCAGTCTCTATGTTAAAAAATTCACCTTTGTTTGAGTATGTAATGGGCTGGTAGGGCCCCCCAACAAAGGATACTCACATCCCAGAGAACCTGTAAATGTGACCTTATTTAGATGTGATTAAGGTAAGTGACATGGGATAGGAGCATTCTGGATTAGCCTGCTGCCACTGCTGCTGCTAAGTTACCTCAGTCATGTCCGACTCTGTGCGACCCCATAGACAGAAGCCCACCAGGCTCCTCTGTCCCTGGGATTCTCAAGGCAAAAACACTGGAGTGGGTTGCCATTTCCTTCTTCAATGCATGAAAGTGAAAAGTGGCAGTGAAGTCGCTCAGTTGTGTCCGACTCTTAGCGACCCCATGGACTGCAGCCCACCAGGCTCCTCCTTCCATGGGATTTTCCAGGCAAGAGTACTAGAGTGGGGTGCCATTGCCTTGGTGGGCCCTAAATCCAATAGCAAGTGTCCTTACAAGAGACACACAGGGGAGAGGACTACACAGAGGGGACTACCATGAGAAGACAGAGGCACGGGGTGCAGTGAAGCAGCCACAAGTCAAGGAAAGCCCTGATGAACCGGGAACAGGAAAAGACAAGGAACGATTCTCCCCTGAAGCTTCTGGAGGGAGCACGGCTTTGCCAACACCTGAATTTCAAACTCCTGACCTCCAGAACTGTGAGAGGATACATTTTTGAGAAGGATGAGGAAGAATTCTACACACCCTTCTGGACTGGTTTTTTTCACTGTAGGAAGAACAGGTAACATGAAATCTCCCCTCTTGAAAAAGTTTCCAGTATACAGTACAGTATTGTTATGAGATGGTTAGACAGCATCACAGACTTAATGGACATGAACTTGAGCAGACTCCGGCAGATAGTGGAGGACAGGGAGGCCTGGCTTGCTGCAGTCCATGGGGACGCTGAGTCATATACGACTTAGCGATTGAACAACAATAGCATTGTTAATTACAAGCACAATGCTGTTCAACAGATCTCTAGAATTTATCTACCTTGCATGACTAAACTCTATGCCCACTGAACGGCAACTCCCCATTCCTCCCTCCACCATCCCCTGACACTCACCGTTCTACTTTCTGCTTCTATGAGTTTGAGTACTTTAGTTATTTCACATTAATACAATAGAATCCAGCTATGACCAGCTTATTTCACTTAGCATAATGGCCTCCAGGTTCATTCACATTGTCACAAAGGACACAATTTCTTTCTTGTTTATGGCTGATGCCATTGTATATCTTAGCACATTTTCTTTATTCATTTATTCATTGATGGACAGTTTAAGTTATTTCCACCTCTTGGGTATAATGCTATGATGAACATGGGAGTGTGGCTATCTCTTCAGGCTCCTGATTTCAATTCTTTTGGATAAACACTCAGAAGTGGGATCACTGGATCATATAGTAGTACTTTAAAAAAATTGTTTTGAGGAATCTGTGTATTGTCTTCTATAGCAGCTGTACCATTCTACATCCCCACCAACACTGGACATGGGTGTCAGTTTCTCTGTATCCTCATCCACATTTGGTAACTTTTGTTTGTCTGTTTTGGGTAATAGCCATCCTAACAGGTTGATATAATGTGGTGGAATTTTTATTTTTTTATTTCATTGGTTTTAAATTACATTTACGTGATGATTAGTGATGCTGAACATCCTTCCATATACTTGTTGGCCATTTGTATATCTTCTTTAAAGAAACGTCTATCCGAGTCCTTGGTCCATTTTTAACTCAAGTTATTAAGATTTTTTTGCTATTGACTTGCATGAGTTTCGTACGTATTTTGGATATTAACCCCATTATTGGTTATGTGGTTTCCAGATATTTTCTCCTTTTTCATAGGTTGCCTTTTCACTTTGTTGATTGTTTCCTTTGCAGAGCAGAAGTTGTTCCATTTGTATAGTCCTACTAGTCTATTTTTGTTTTTGTTTCTTATGCTTTTGGTATCATATCCAAGAAATCATTGCCAAGACCAACATCATAGAATTTTACCCTCTGTTTTCTTCTAGGAATTTTGCAGTTTCAAGTTTTACTTTTAAGTTTTTAATCCACCTTGAGTTGATGACTGTGTATGGTGTAAGATAAGGGTTCAATCTAATTATTTTGCATTAGCTGTCCAGTTTTCCTAGCATCATTTGTTGAAAAGACTCTCCTTTCTCCAGTGTCTATTCTTGGCACACTTGTAGATGGTCAGTTCAGTTCAGCTCAGTCGCTCACTCGTGTCTGACTCTTTGCGACCCCATAAATCGCAGCACACCAGGCCTCCCTGTCCATCACCAACTCCTGGAGTTAACCCAAACTCATGTCCATCGAGTTGGTGATGCCATTCAGCCATCTCATCCTCTGTTGTCCCCTTCTCCTCCTGCCCCCAATCCCTCCCAGCATCAGTCTTTTCCAATGAGTCAACTCTTCACATCACACTATTTTAATTATTGTATCTTTGTCATATGCTTTGATATTAGGATGTGTGATATCTCTACCTCTATTCTCTCTCAAGAATATTTTGGCTATTTGGGGTCCTTTGTAATTCCATATGAATTTTATTGTTTTTTTCTCTTTTTGTAAAAACGTGATTGGGATTTTGTTAGGGATGCACTGAAACTGCAGATCACTTTGGGTAGTATGCACAGTTTAACAATATTAAATCTTTCAATTCACGAATATGGGTGTCTTTCTCTTTATTTGTATCATCTTTCTTTTTTCATTAATATTTATAGTTGGCAGTCACAGCTTTATAATCTCCCTCATTAAGTTTATTCCTAAATATGTTATTATAGTACACGAGATTGCTTTCTTAATTTCTGTTTTGAATAGTTCAGTTTAGCCTTCCAACTTCTTATATGTCTTCCAGTTCCAGAAGTCTATGGTTTACAGTAGACTGTGGAAGAGATGTGGGGATCAAGAAAAGGATCTGGGATTTCTCAGGAGTCCCAGCCTCACACCCTTCTTTAGGCTGCTCTTGCCCTTTACTGCTAGCACGTGGAGAGAGTGACAGTCTACAGGTGACTCCTGTAAATTGGTTCCGAACACACTTGACAAAATATTTCAATTCCAACTATCAGGTTAAATTGTACAAGGGAGTGCCAGTGCTCCAGCCCTGAAGCCTGGGATCTTAAGTTCTCACATGCTACATCTTGGGAAGAGAACATTTCTAGGATTCTAATCCCTGCCCCACTTCTGCCTCTTTCCTCTGCTCAGCAATGCACATACTGTGCTTAACACTGAGAATACAAAGATGAATCAGTTAATAATCTGACAGGAGGACAGGCAGAGACATTAAATATGAAGTTCTGCGTGCAGTCATAAGGGGAAATTTTTTGAAAAAGCCTCCTATACCCGACAGGGAAAATCAGATCAGGATTCAGATATTTCATAAGAGAGATGAAGAAAGCACCCTGGAGAGTTAAAATTGAAACTAATATCTCAAAGGGTAGATCAGTCCTTACTGGGGTGAAAAACTGACTGTGGGATATGAGAGCTCCTAATTTTTGAAAATCCAATGTGCTTTTCAAGTGTCTAGTGAGACCTTCTGAACTAAAACACATCTAAAGATATTTTTGAAGGCAAATATACGGAAGTCCTAAAAGTCAACATATATAAAGATGTTTCTGAGAGCCAATGGAGCTTGTTTTTGTTGCTGTAGATGGTGGGGTGGAAGGCTGTCAGTGGATATAATCACGGTGGAGCAAGACAGAGAAATGAGGCCCTGGGGCAGCTGTCATGACTCATATTCTCTGTTTTTACTTGGATCATGTTGGGAAAGCAGGTGGATTAACTGAATGATCCTTTAAGGCGTGTCTGTGGCTGTGATGACCAGTGATCACTGGACAATCTCATCTGACATTTTGATTAAAGTAGGCAATTAAAACACCTACTTACCTATAGCTTGGCTATTTTTACACTCTAACATTTTTTCTGGAGTCAAAGGCCTTGTGCAAATATGGGCAAAGATGTTCAGAGGAGTTGAGGAGAGGGAAAGGGGCTTCTTGTAGGCCTTGCATATGAGACTTCAGTAGTAATGCCATTGATTCCCCTCCTGGTGACAGCTGCAGGTACATCAGAGCTGAGCCAGGGCTTGCTCAGCTAATTGAAGTGCCCATAGGTTCTCTTTGCCCTCAAGAACCTTTCTGATAAACAGTTCTTGACCAGCTCCTTATATGGCTACAGACAGCCCCAAGAGGTTGAGATGTATTTTGGACACAATCTGATTCTCATTTCTCAAGGGTCTCAGACCTTCACCTTTGCAGCTGACGGAGATGGCAGTGGCCTCCAGAGGCTCTCGTAACCTGGACCCGAGGCAGTCACTCTTCTTCTAAAGATTCCTCTTATCTTGAAGAAGAGAGGTGCCTGGCGCTCATCACACTGTGCTAGGCAGTGGCTAAGATAGTTTGAAAGAAAGCATGTGGGGAAATCAGAGCTGGCAAAGTTCACAGGAGAAAAGTGGCTCTTGACTTGTTCACCTTTTGAGAGCCTTTGGGGCCCAGTGAGAGTAGTCTCCTAAGCCCCTTTGGATACGACATGCTGGCTCTTCCACTGTGTGTGTTTATTACTCAGAAAAGCTACATCCCAGAGAAGGCTTACAGGTGTCGCCTGGCATCAGGTGCCACGTGAGAACTCCCAGCCAGAGAGATGGATGGCCCACGAAGACTTTTTCCCCAGAGGACTGTGGCCCTCCTTGTGGTCACAAGCTCACCAGCACGAGCACAATGGATTTTTCTGTTGCTGTTCTTTGATGGAACTCATTGCATCACATATGCTGAAAAAAGGAGTGAATGGGCAAAGAAAGAAGCTGGTGGCTCACTATAACTTTGTGCTTGGATAAAAATACATTGCCATTGGGGATTTATTGGCATGATTAAAGATTACATCCTATGAAATCCTCCAAAGTGTAAATGTCTATAAATGACACTACAATACAGACGCTTAAGAGCATGCTTGCCACAGAAGACAAAGCCTTGATGACTGTAGAGAACAAAAACTCATTTTCATGTTATGTTGTAGAAGGAAAGATATTGTGGATTTTTGTCAATGGTTTTGATGGATTCTGTCACAACCATCTTCTGCCTCCCTTAATCAGTGCAGCCACTCACGCTCCAAACTATCCTGAAGGCTACAAGCTCTCTGTCCCAAATAGCCACCATTTTCTAATCTCCTCTGCAGAAAACTCTAGATAAAAAAACTTTCCACCTTCCCCAGGTATACTCTTCCCACTGGAAGGCATATCTTCCCTGAGGAGTATAAAATAACAGGAGAAGAAAACTTCCAGGAAAAACAAGGAGCCAGGAATGAACAGACAACACTCTCAGGCTTCACTACTGCAGACCATCATATTTAATCCAGACCTGTAACTGTGGAGTGAGAGCTATTCAGAAGTGTATACCCAAGGGGCATACTGAGCTGTAATATATGAACTGATTTTGGAGTCACATGTAATATGCTTAACATAACACGGTAACCAGGGGAGCCATTTTTTAGGAATAAAACAACGAGGGAGAATAAATACCATTAATTCAGAATGAGTGACATGGGAGTTCCCAGTGAACAAGGGATTTTTCTCACTCTGACATCAGATTCTAATTGCAGAAGGACAATGTTAGTTGTCAGTAACCAGCTTTTAAAACAAATAACGTAAAATATAATTTGTCAGATATAAGACCTATAGGCCGTGGGGTTGCTGAAAAATCGCACTTGGTGGGAACTGCAAGAGAGTGACAGTTACTGACCGGTCACTGTGGCCAAAAAATCAATTCTTAACAGCCTCTCTCACTGGGTCTTTCTCAGATAACTGGAGAGAAAACAGAACCCTTGAATTACGACACCTAACCCAGTCCTTAATCTCTCCCCCTTTTCAGCTGTGTTGATATCCAGAGACAGTTAAAAGGCCCCAGGACCCTCCTGGGGGCCCATGGCCAGCACCAAGGAGATTCAGGAGGGGACACGGGGCACCTGATGCCACTTAGGGAGCATGGCAGGGGTTCGAGGCTGCATGCACCGTGAGTTCCCCCCAGTTCTGTCAGGCAGGTCCCACCTGGTCAGGATGTATGACCATGTCCCACCTGAGGGGCACACGCCTTGTTGGTGGGATCCTCCTTCTGATTCAGCACTGGTCTTGTCCAGTATTTTCCAAAATGAATATTGTGAGATGTTTATAAGTCTTCTTCATGAAAGAGGAAGATGATCTATGATTTTATTAGCAGGAGAAGAAGTGCTGGGTTAAATGGATTTCTTCATCATGAGAATTCTCAAGGCTTATGACAGTGAATTTCCAAGAGAATGGTTAACTGTCCTGTTATCATTGAGAGCATTTCACCCAACTAATGCTTCTCAAAATCCACTGTGGGTCTGTACTAATATCATCTACTCTAGAAACTTTTGTTCCCTGACTCCCATGACAACACACAGGGCTGAAAAGTGAAGAAAAACATGAAGTCCACTTTGTCTTTAGAGACCTGTTCAGGCTCTGCTTCTTTCTGGGTGTTTGACAGGCAGCATCCCCCTGGCCTAAAGGCAGTGAATGAGTACTCTGCCTCTGGCTGGAAAGACCAGATGAGTGGGCAATTAGACGCAGGCAAGCAAGGACCCTGTGGCCACACAGCGTCAAGATCAGTGGCCCCCAGAGCTGTGGCTCAAACCCAGCTCCTTGACTCAGCAGCTGCTCAGTGGCAGGGCACCTGCATCCACTCCACACATGGTTTGGAGGACCCAAAGAGGCCCTGCCCTGACGGGGTATCTGATGCACCATAAAAACGAACAATGATTATTTGAGGAACACAGAGTAAGAAGTAATGTGTCCCAAAGATAATGATAAGTGGGCAAAGTTTTCATAAAAGCACCTCATTAAGCTGCTATCCCAAGAACAGGATAAATACATTTTATTTCATTTTAATAATCTTTTCCCTGGACTTCTATAATAGGGTACTCACTTCTTCTGATTTAGCATCATTCTCTCCTCTACCTTGTCTGTCCTACCTTCCTGCCAGCATTTATTGGGCTTTTATATTCTAGAATACAGAATCACCAGTTCCAGATCCCAAGGTTGTGTATAATGTAAAACTTAAGTTTTCTTTGCATGAAACAGGCAAGTAAATGTACAAATAATGCAGGGTGATCAAAGCTGCAGTTCAAGGTGCAGTGGGGAGAGCATGATTCTACCCCTGGCACATAGTAGGTCTTCAATACATTTCAATATGGGCTTTCCTGGTAGTTCAGATGGTAGAGAATCTGCCTGCAATGCAGGAGACCTGGGTACAGTCCCTGGGTTGGGAAGATCCCCTGGAGAAGGGAATGGCAACCCACTCTAGCATTCTTGCCTGGAGAATTCCATGGACAGAGGAGCCTGGCGGGCTATAGTCCATGGACTTGCAAAGGGTTGGACACAACTGAGTGACTAACACTTTCACTTTTACTTCACATTTCAATACACTTACAGCCACCTCATGCGAAGAGCTGACTCATTGGAAAAGACTCTAATGCTGGGAGGGATTGGGGGCAGGAGGAGAGGGGACGACCGAGGATGAGATGGCTGGATGGCATCACGGACTCGATGGACGTGAGTCTGAGTGAACTCCGGGAGATGGTGATGGATAGGGAGGCCTGGCGTGCTGCGATTCATGGGGTCGCAAAGAGTCGGACACGACTGAGCGACTGAACTGAACTGAACTGAACAGGAATGAGAGAGCAAATGAAACTAATTTATACTGGATGTGAAGGAGGTTATCTTTGATTTATGGGGCAGATTATCATTCATATGTTAATTCATATTTTCTCCCAGCATCCTCCCTTCTGTTATTTCAAGCAGAAATCGTAGTACTGTGCCCCTAGAAAACCATCAGAAAAGTAGCTGAGAGTGCCCTGACTTTGGAAGGACATGCTTCCACTGAAGAGTCTGTCTGGGTAACCTGAGGGAGACTGGGGAAACTGAGAGGCACCAAGGGGTGGCCTATGGGCCTGCAAGCTGTACCCAGACTCAGAAAGGAGGCAGCAAAGCTCACATGGGGAGCCTGTTGGGGGAGGCACATCAGGTCCGACAGCCATATGCATAGAAGCCAAGAGTCACCAGACTTCAGGAACATATTACATATTCTCTAAAATCAAAACCTACTGCCCCTCCCCTGGACAAAAAAGAGACCTACTTGAAGTTTGCTTGCCTAATGATGACCGTCAGTTGAGGAGCTCGATTCCAGAGATTTTCTTCCTAAGATTGGTCACACAGATGATCCAAGGCTGAGGATCCAAGGTACTATGAAATGGACTTGAACTGGTCAAAACAAGAGACAAGCTGGAGAAAGAGGGGAAGAAAACCTGCTTCCGTTTTGCCCTTTGCTCCTGCTGGAGACTCACAGTTGTTACTCTGAAGGAGACGGAATTATGAAGATGAAGACCTGCAGGTCTTCATCCCCTGAGCAATCCAGGCATTCCTGATAGAGAGTTAATTCACCTCTGCCTGGATGTTCTCATTCCAGCCAATGCCAGTTTGATCTCAGACATTCTTGACCCTCAAAAGCCAGAACTTCAAGACGAGTTCCTTCAAGCCCTGTCTAGCTCTCACCACCTTCTTTTACATTTCAGTTCATGATACAGCCTGAGCTATCATGACAGCAAAGCAGAAGACAAGTCTGTGATGGGAAACTGGCTTTGCTTGGTGAAGAGCATGGCCATAAGGCAGGGAGAATAATAACAGAAAAAGAAGAGACATAAGCATGGTTTGGATATTTTAACGCCACCCTGAAGGTTTACACTGAACCAAGATGTAATTTTTTAAAAAATGCTGGAAACAAGGATCAAAGGTTTACTTAGAAGCAGTCCATGGATACGAGGTGTCAGTGTCTACTGTATTTGGGGGTAGTAGTTGAACATCTTTGATATTTTCATTAGATATTTCAGAGCAATATTAAAAATAAGTCCCTTCAAGGCAGTAATAGAGAACAAATTACTAAAAGAAATACCCCCAAAGTGATCTCTCTTGGATAAAAAGAAACCAAAACACAAAATTCTAGCAAAGAGTGAAGAATGCTTAATAGCAAAATCTATGGAACAAGAAAGCTACATTTAGAAGAAGATGTCACAGTCTTAAATACCTCCTTCCTAAAATAATATAAAAATGTACCAAGTACTCATCTAAGGGAATTAGGAAAAACAGGAAGAAATAATAAAGTACAAGATAAAAAGTAAGAATGCACTCAACAGATCCAAAACTTTAAGATAAACTTTGAGAAGATGATTAAAGAGTGGAAAAAGAAAGACAAAAAAATACACAAACTTAGGAATGAGAAAAGTGAAATTACCACAAATACAGGAGAGATTAAATATATAATAAAAGATATACCAGGGTAACTTCATAATAATACATCTGATGCCTAGAGAAAGCATTAATTTCCTGGCACACATGAAATTAGGCAAACATAGAAGTAAAATATTTGCATAGACCAATCGCCATTACAGATAGTAAAAAGGTGATCAGTTCAGTTCAGTTCAGTCGCTCAGTCGTGTCCAACTCTTTGCGACCCCATGAATCACAGCACGCCACGCCTCCCTGTCCACCACCAACTCCCGGAGTTCACTCAGACTCACGTTCATCGAGTCGGTGATGCCATCCAGCCATCTCATCCTCTGTCGTCCCCTTCTCCTCCTGCCCCCAATCCCTCCCAGCATTAGAGTCTTTTCCAATGAGTCAACTCTTCGCATGAGGTGGCCAAAGTACTGGAGTTTCAGCTTTAGCATCATTCCATCCAAAGAATACCCAGGGCTGATCTGCTTCAGAATGGACTGGTTGGATCTCCTTGCAGTCCAAGAACTCTCAAGAGTCTTGAGAATTCAAAAGCATCAATTCTTTGGTGCTCAACCTTCTTCACAGTCCAACTCTCACATCCATACATGACTACTGGAAAAACCATAGCCTTGACTAGATGGACCTTAGTCAGCAAAGTAATGTTTCTGCTTTTGAATATGCTAACTAAGTTGGTCATAACTTTTCTTTCAGGGAGTAAGCATCTTTTAGTGTCATGGCTGCAGTCACCATCTGCAGTGATTTTGGAGCCCAAAAAAATAAAGTCTGACACTGATTCCACTGTTTCCCCATCTATTTCCCATGAAGTGATGGGACTAGATGCCATGATCTTCGTTTTCTGAATGGTGAACTTTAAGCCAACTTTTTCACTCTCCTCTTTCACTTTCATCAAGAGGCTTTTTAGCTCCTCTTCACTTTCTGCCATAAGGGTGGTGTCATCTGCATATCTGAGGTTATTGATATTTCTCCCAGCAATCTTGATTCCAGCTTGTGTTTCTTCCAGTCCAGCGTTTCTCATGATGTACTCTGCATATAAGTTAAATAAGCAGGGTGACAATATACAGCCTTGACGTACTCCTTTTCCTATTTGGAACCAGTCTGTTGTTC
>SJYX01024746.1:283791-351740 GCA_006410675.1 Oreotragus oreotragus | reverse complement strand
ATAGTCAATAAAGCAGAAATAGATGTTTTTCTGGAACTCTCTTGCTTTTTCCACGATCCAGCGGATGTTGGCAATTTGATCTCTGGTTCCTCTGCCTTTTCTAAAACCAGCTTGAACATCAGGGAGTTCACGGTTCACGTATTGCTGAAGCTGGCTTGGAGAATTTGGGGCATTACTTTACTAGCATGTGAGATGAGTAAAATTGTGCGGTAGTTTTAGCATTCTTTGGCATTGCCTTTCTTTGGGATTGAAATGAAAACTGACCTTTTCCAGTCCTGTGGCCACTGCTGAGTTTTCCAAATTTGCCGGTATATTGAGAGCAGCACTTTCACAGCATCATCTGTCAGGATTTGAAATAGCTCAACTGGAATTCCATCACCTCCACTAGCTTTGTTCGTAGTGATGCTTTCTAAGGCCCACTTGACTTCACATTCCAGGATGTCTGGCTCTAGGTAAGTGATCATATTATCGTGATTATCTTGGTTGTGAAGATCTTTTTTGATACTTAAATATTGATAAAAGAAGTTAAAAAAATTCAACCTTTCCATTTGGTCACATTGTATCCTGTATATATTGCTAGATCCATTTGCTAATGTTTAGAGTGTGTGCATTTGTATTCCAAAAAACACAGATAAGCTGAGTCCATGGGACACTTACTGTTCTGCTGAAAGTGTCTTTCTAGAGGAAAGCCCGTTGGGATGGATTTTGATGTCCCCTTAAACAGAAACAAAAGCAGAAGGCAGAAATGCAACTTGAATTCCAATTGCCATCTTATGAAGTCAGGAAAAGTGGAGCTTAGGGAAAAAATGTAAGAATTGTGTAAAATCAATCATCTTAGAAATTGCTCTGATATACTGGTTGCTCTGGTTTTGTCTCTCCACAGATTTGCATATAACCCTTAAAAAGGCCTGAATTCTTGTCCCCAGCAGCAGCAATGTAAGGTAGGTGCTGGGAATATAGCAACCTTCCTGGTGTCCAGACCCAGGGAGGGCAGAATGGTGAGAATGAGTCATGGTTCCCCTGAGAGTTGAGCAGAGGTTTGAAGAGAGAGGCAGAAGGCAGGGATTAGCCCACATGATTAGCTCCTCTCCTGGACCATGGACTCATTCCTCCAACAGTCCCTCTTATTCCCTCTGCAGTCTTCATTCTGTCACCATCTTTTCTCCACCTTCGCCTCTTCCATTCACTCCCCTTACCTGTCGAAGTCTAACTTTGGCCTCCCCTCTCTATGGAACTGCTCTAAAGTCCTAACTATTAAATTCACAAGGTGCTTTTAAATCCTTTGTTACATTTCTTTGCTGTATTTCCTGCAACTGGGGTTTCTAACAACAACTCATGTTGGGCCATTTCCACTTACCATCACCTACAGGCTCTTGAACCTTTCACTTAAGGCTTATCGCAATCTAGTCTCAACTTGAACAGGTTGAAATCTGTTTCAACCTTGGACTCCTCATCTGTTAAATAACTGCATGAAATAATTACTACTTTTTCTTTCAGCACCAAGTTATAATTCTAAGGCTTCCCTGGTCCTTCTCTGCTGGAACCAATCTCATTACTCTGAAAATGAGTAAAAGTTTATCTGTACCTATCATATATTACATTGATTTGTCCAACAGATCATTTGAGCCTCATTCCAGGTCAAGAGTTTTACTGGGGGAAAAAGAGGCAAAGAGGTGAACAAAGCAGACACAACCCTGCCCCCAAGAGCAGCACTATTGATGTGGACATAGGGTTTAAGTTTCTTCCGAGTAAGGGCAAGAGCCAACTGCATATGCTTGCCATGGCTTTGCACAAAGAAGGTAGAGAAAAAAGTTTGCCCGAAGCATGGAAAGGCCTGTGCATCTAAACATTACCTGCCTCTTGACTCTGCTCTTGGATGAAGACCAGGAGGCTGCAGGAAGTCCAAACGCCAAGGGGGCTGTGGTGTGGTGCTTTCCCCAACTCTGCCTACTGTAACACTCATGGGGACAGATTCAGGATTCTAAACAAAAGGGAAAACAAACCATGTAAAGGACAGTCCTTTTTATAAAGCACTAGATTGAGATTCTGAATAGAGGTACTTATCACTTCAGAAGAGGAGTCAAGGTTAGTTATTTTTCTCTTTTGCTTAAGTAAAGCCAGATGCATGCTCGGCAGGTGTGACTCATGGAGAAGGCTTTCAAAGACGGTGAAGACAAACGACCACTTTGGTTCAGATCACGAAAACACTCAAAGAACGCTCACATGTATGCATCAAGAATGCAAAGATGATAAAAAAAAGAAATTACCCTCATGAGAAAACATTTTTAAAATGGCAATGTTGAAAAGTGGGCAGGTTCTACAACAGACTATTGGGTTAGCATCTTCTCATCAGAAGTTTTCTTCTCACAAAAAATTTCAGAAAGCCAAACCAAAATGATTCTTGGAACTACAGTACTGAGCTCTATTCTGTGAGTAGTGTCTCTGAACCAGAACAACCTGTGATGGCACATACTTTTCATTCATGCTTCCTGTCATTCATGATGGAAGTTTCTTTTGTGTATTTGGCCTATGAGGGCACACAGTTTGGAGCTGAAAAGATGGTGCTTTTTAGCCAAAGAGAGTCTATTTTCCAAGCCAAGGGGTGTCAATGGCCTGCTGAAATGAGTCCTCTCAGCTCAGAATACCATCGTGTGGTGTTCAGCAGATTTGGGAGCCTTAGTAAATTAAATGTAACCTATAGGTTATTTTGGATACCAATGATTTTAGGGTTGGGAGACACAACTGGTTGCTGCAATACACAAAAGTTTATTTTTGACTTTTTTTCTTTTCTGAAGGCAAAATATAATAGAACTGAACATCAATGAATTTTGTACAACAAAAACAGCTTTTAATATGGGACAGACAGTTCATGAAGGTTTTAAAATCCTGGAATGGCTTCCCTTTTCCAAAGTCATGCTTTCTTGCGGTCCACGAGGAGTTGGCACAAAGAGACGGTGGCAGCCTGCTGGGCAAGGTGAGTGGAAGGACGGGTGGGCTTCCCTAGATCCGAGTCAGTTGGTGCCACAGACTGGATGGCAGGATGCTCTCCACTTTTTCCATGACAAAGTTTAAGGGGGCAAACAAAGTGCTGAGGAACTGTGAACAAACCAGAAGAGCACACAAGTCAGGAGAGATCTTTTGTTTCCTTTGACTACATCAGGTCTTAGCTGTGGCACATGGGCTTAGTTGCTCCATGGCATATGGGGTTGTAGTTCCCTGACTAGGGACTGAACCCACGTCCCCTGTATCGTAAGACAGATTCTTAACCACTGAACCACCTGGAAGTCCCTCAGGAGAGATCTTGTTCAAGACTATAAAATGAACCTCTCCAGCCCATGCTTGTGTATTAAGTCTCTGCATCATAAAAAGTCCCCAAACATCATGATTACATATTTATGTTTGTAGGAAATGCTGGTTAATGAACAAACCTGCACTCCAGTTTCTGTCCCCCACCCCAACCCTGCCACCCCAGCCCAAGCTCTGATGGACAAGGGAAGAAATGTTGGCTGACAGGCCCTCCACTCCTTAGACAGCTGCCCCCAGTGCTGAGGCCTTCCAACTAGTCTTCAGGATATGAGGCTGCCAATGGAGATGACCAGTGCCATCAAAAGGGATGGAGGATGGGTGGTGAGTGAGCAGAAGAACTAAAACATGGCGACAACTTCTCCGCCTGCTTGTGTAGTTATAGAGCTTTAAGTGGAAAAGGTAACAACAACAAAAAGTCCAGTCTGTGGGATGGTTATCAGCTGCTTTGGGATCCTATGATCTCCCAAACACCCGCAGCCCAGGCTCCTTTCTGAAACAGCTGCTCAGCAGTGAGTACCATGGGAGCCTGGGTGAAGGTAGCGGGCCGGCCAGTCCATGGACCACACATCCTTGTGGAAAAGGTGCTCCTCTGAAGAGACCTTCAGAATCTCTTTCATTTGGTTACTGAATTCCTTTCTGCCTTTCATGTAGAGAATAATGTTCTTGAAAAGCATCTTTTAAAAAAGCTAGGTGCCTCACCTATGACTCATTTAACATGATCTCAAGTCTGTTTTTATTATGTTCTCATGAAGAATCAGCCTCTTTCCACAAGCCATCAGCAGCTGGCAGAGGAAGTGCCTAAACCCAGCTAGGCACAAGACGGGTATCTAGATGGACTGCTTGCTCTCTGTTCAGAACCAAGATATCGTCTCACAAAGGTTCAATATCTGGTCCTCAGACTGGGGAATCCTTTGTCCCAGTCCCCTGTAGAGAGTACAGCACAGTCTACACCACCAAGAATTTCCCACAGAACTGCAGGGTAGGACGTGAGTACATACACAGAGTAGAGAGCACAGTTCTGAGGTCAAACTGGTAGACATGCATTTAATCCAGTTAAAACAGGCTCCTCTACTGGTCACATGTTCTATCGATTGCAGGTCCTCAGAAAGAAGTATGGTAGGCAAGTTTCCCAAATTTACTTGACCTCAGAATCTTTTCTTCTTTTTTCAAAAAAGAACTAGTAGAATACAAACTGGGAAGGCTTGCACCACATTATGGCAGGATCATCAAGGGTGAGATTTGTGTAACAAAAACTTGAGAGTATAAGCTTCGAAATCCTTCTCTTTGTTGCCTCTTTCACAGCAATTGAATATATTTACTCAGTAAGGCACTTAAGTACTGAGTGAGATACAGAAGTGTCTAGGACAAAAGTCCCACTGTCAGGAAAGTCAACACCTAGGGGGAGGGGGAAGGGAGCTCCTAAGAACTGTGCCCAGCAAAGTGACAGTACCAGGCAGACCATAATGCAGCAGAAGACAGATGCACAAGCAAAGCACCAGGAAGGCCAAGGAAGGGAAAGAGCCCATTCTGCTGAGAGGAAGGGGAGAAGTTGAAAATGAGGTGACTGAAATAGTCCCCAGTGGATGGCTGGGGCATGAAAAAAACAGAGACGGGGTAAGAGTAGTAAGGAAAGAAATGTGAGCAAGGCGGAGGGTGGGGCGGTGGATGGGGTGGGGGGCTCCAGGCTCAACAAACAGCTGGAACAGTAATGGTAAAGCAAAGCAGCTAGGAAGACCAGAAGATAATAAACAGTTCAGTTTTGCTGGAAGGGATAGAGAAAGAGCACTCAGAAGCAAACGGAAGAGCACTGAGGAGGGCCTTCAGTGTCAGTTTGAGCTTGCACTTAAGAATAAGGCAGCCTCTGGAGAGGGTACAGAGAAAAGGCAACCCTCTCACACTGTTGGTGGGAATGCAAGCTAGTACAGCCACTATGGAGAACAGTGTGGAGATTCCTTAAAAAACTGGAAACAGAACTGCCATGTGACCCAGCAATCCCACTGCTGGACATACACACTGAGGAAACCAGAACTCAAAGAGACACGGGTACCCCAATGTTCATCACAGCACTGTTAACAATAGCTAGGACATGGAAGTAACCTAGATGTTCATCGGCAGATGAATGGATAAGAAAGCTGTGGTACGTATACACAATGGAGTATTGCTCAGCCATAAAAAGAATACATTTGAATCAGTTCTAGTGAGGTGGATGAAACTGGAGCCTAAGGCAATGGCACCCCATTCCAGTACCCTTGCCTGGAAAATCCCATGGATGGAGGAGCCTGGTGGGCTTATGTCTATGGGGTCGCACAGGGTCGGACACGACTGAAGCAACTTAGCAGCAGCAGCAGCATACAGAGTGAAGTAAGTCAGAAAGAAAAACATCAATACAATATATTAACACATCTATATGAAATTTAGAAAGATGGTAACAATGACCCTATATGTGAGACAACAGAAGAGACACAGGTATAAAGAACAGACTTTTGGACTCTGTGGGAGAAGGCAAGGGTGGGATGACTTGAGAGAATAACATTGAAACATGTGTATTGCCATATGTGAAACAGATCACCAGTCCAGGTTCGATGCATGAGACAGGTCGCTCAGGGCTGGTGCACTGGGATGACCCTGAGGGATGGGATGCGGAGGGAGGTGGGAGGGGGTTTCAGGATGGGGGACACATGTACACCCATGGCTGACTCATGTCAATGTATGGCAAAAGCCACTACAATATTGTAAAGTAATTAGCCTCCAATTAAAAGAAATAAAAAATTTTTAAAAGAACAATACAATGGAAAAAAGACAATGTCTTCAATAAACGGTGCTGGGAAAACTGAACAATTACATGTAAATGAATGAAATTAGAACACTCTAACATCATACACAAAAAACAAACTCAAAATGGATCAAAAACCTAAATGTAAAAACAGATGCTATAAAAATCCTTGAGGAAAACAAAGGTGGAATACTCTTTGACATACATCCCAGCAATAACCTTTTGGATCTGTCTCCTACAGTAATTAATGAAAATAAAAATAATCAAATGGGGCCTGATCAAATTAAAAGCTTTTGCACAGCAAAGGAAACCATAAACAGAACAAAAATACAACCTACAGAATGGGAGAAAATATTGGCAAATGATGCAACCAACAAGAATTAATCACCAAAATATACAAGCAGTGCATAGAGTTCAAAAAAAAAAGGGGGGGGGGGGAGAGGAAGGGGAGAAGTTGAAAATGAGGTGACTGAAATAGTCCCCAGTGGATGGCTGGGGCATGAAAAAAACAGAGACGGGGTAAGAGTAGTAAGGAAAGAAATGTGAGCAAGGCGGAGGGTGGGGCGGTGGATGGGGTGGGGGGCTCCAGGCTCAACAAACAGCTGGAACAGTAATGGTAAAGCAAAGCAGCTAGGAAGACCAGAAGATAATAAACAGTTCAGTTTTGCTGGAAGGGATAGAGAAAGAGCACTCAGAAGCAAACGGAAGAGCACTGAGGAGGGCCTTCAGTGTCAGTTTGAGCTTGCACTTAAGAATAAGGCAGCCTCTGGAGAGGGTACAGAGAAAAGGCAACCCTCTCACACTGTTGGTGGGAATGCAAGCTAGTACAGCCACTATGGAGAACAGTGTGGAGATTCCTTAAAAAACTGGAAACAGAACTGCCATGTGACCCAGCAATCCCACTGCTGGACATACACACTGAGGAAACCAGAACTCAAAGAGACACGGGTACCCCAATGTTCATCACAGCACTGTTAACAATAGCTAGGACATGGAAGTAACCTAGATGTTCATCGGCAGATGAATGGATAAGAAAGCTGTGGTACGTATACACAATGGAGTATTGCTCAGCCATAAAAAGAATACATTTGAATCAGTTCTAGTGAGGTGGATGAAACTGGAGCCTAAGGCAATGGCACCCCATTCCAGTACCCTTGCCTGGAAAATCCCATGGATGGAGGAGCCTGGTGGGCTTATGTCTATGGGGTCGCACAGGGTCGGACACGACTGAAGCAACTTAGCAGCAGCAGCAGCATACAGAGTGAAGTAAGTCAGAAAGAAAAACATCAATACAATATATTAACACATCTATATGAAATTTAGAAAGATGGTAACAATGACCCTATATGTGAGACAACAGAAGAGACACAGGTATAAAGAACAGACTTTTGGACTCTGTGGGAGAAGGCAAGGGTGGGATGACTTGAGAGAATAACATTGAAACATGTGTATTGCCATATGTGAAACAGATCACCAGTCCAGGTTCGATGCATGAGACAGGTCGCTCAGGGCTGGTGCACTGGGATGACCCTGAGGGATGGGATGCGGAGGGAGGTGGGAGGGGGTTTCAGGATGGGGGACACATGTACACCCATGGCTGACTCATGTCAATGTATGGCAAAAGCCACTACAATATTGTAAAGTAATTAGCCTCCAATTAAAAGAAATAAAAAATTTTTAAAAGAACAATACAATGGAAAAAAGACAATGTCTTCAATAAACGGTGCTGGGAAAACTGAACAATTACATGTAAATGAATGAAATTAGAACACTCTAACATCATACACAAAAAACAAACTCAAAATGGATCAAAAACCTAAATGTAAAAACAGATGCTATAAAAATCCTTGAGGAAAACAAAGGTGGAATACTCTTTGACATACATCCCAGCAATAACCTTTTGGATCTGTCTCCTACAGTAATTAATGAAAATAAAAATAATCAAATGGGGCCTGATCAAATTAAAAGCTTTTGCACAGCAAAGGAAACCATAAACAGAACAAAAATACAACCTACAGAATGGGAGAAAATATTGGCAAATGATGCAACCAACAAGAATTAATCACCAAAATATACAAGCAGTGCATAGAGTTCAAAAAAAAAAGGGGGGGGGGGGACAAGAGATCTAAATAGATGTTTCTCCAAAGAAGGCATAAGATTGGCCAAAAGGCACATGAAAAGATGTTCAACATCACTATTAGAGAAATGCAAATCACAGCTTCAACAAAGTATCACTTTATACCAGTCAGAATGGCTATCATTAAAAAGTCTACAAATAATAAACGCCAGGGAGGGTATGGAGAGACAGGTACCCTTTTACACTGTTGATGGGAAAGTCAATTGGTACAGCAACTATGGAGAGGAATATGTGTGTGTGCATGCTAAGTTGCTTCAGTTGTGTCCAACTCTGTGTGACCATTGGACTGCACCCTGCCAGGCTCCTCTGTCCATGGAATTCTCTAGGCAAGAATACTGGAGTGGGTAGCCATTCCCTTTTCCAGGGGATCTTCCCGACCCAGGGATTGAACCTGGGTCTCAGGCATTGCAGGTAGAATCTTTACCGTCTAAGCCAGCAGGAATTATTATTATTAATACCTTCTCCAGAAGAGCAGTATAGAAATTTCTTAAAAATCTAAAAATAGAGATACCATATGATCCTGCAATCCCACTCCTAGGCATATATTCAGAGAAAACCATAAATTGAAAAGCTATGTGCATCTCAGTGTTCATTGTAACACTACTTCCAATAGCCAAGACCTGGAAGCAACCTAAATTTCCATTGACAGATGAATGGATAAAGAAGAAGTGGAATAGTTACACAATGGAATATTACTGAGCCATAAAAAGAATGAAATAATGTCATCTGCCAACAACATGGACGGACCTAGCAATTATCATACTAAGTGAAGTAAGCCAGACAGAGGAAGACAAATATCATATGATATTGCTTATATGTAGAATCTTAAAAAAAAAAAAAAAAACAAATGAACTTATATTCAAAGCAGAAATAGCCCCACAGACATAGAAAACATTTTTATGGTTACCAAAGGGAAAGGGGGAGGATAAATTAGGAGTTTCAGATTAACACTACACACTACTCTGTATAAAAGAGATAACCAATAAGGACTACTTTAGAGCACAGGGAACTATACTCAACATTTCATAATAACCTATAAGGGAAAATAAACTGAAAAACTATATATATATATATATGATTATCTATTTCTGCATTTTTTTCCTTCAAAAATAACTAATTTCCACCTACGGTTATGTGAAAATACATTAGTATACATCTTCAAAAAAAAAAACATACAAGAATAAGGCAGCCTCAATAGTTCTTGAGTGAAGGAAGGATGGCTTTGTACTCCGAAAGGTGCTAACACACAGCAATGCCTGACTTTCTGAAACCATCCTTGGCTGGGCATGCAGTACCACGTGGGTTGCTCACCCTACTAACTGGATGGCTTGCACTTCTCAGTTCAGAGCTGGATGCAGTTGTGGGAGATCCTAGACCCAGGAACAAGCAATTACTGCCCACACTGCCTCTGAAAGAGACTGTTAAATTTTAGTTCTGAGAGTGTAATATGGAGCAAGTCTCCTGATTGTATCAGTCCAACATAGTAACACTGCAGAATTTAAAATATGCATACATAACATTTGTTTGTAATCAGAGATTGTCAAGGCTCCATTAATATGTATTTGCCTGTATGTAATAGTTCCATGAAGAGCTAGGTGCTAAACTGGTCTGGATGACGCAGGCATCCTTGAAAGAGATGGAAGGTGGAGCCCGATGAACAAGGTGATTTTGCTGGTGAAGTTGTCATATCCTGAAAACCTGACCAAAAACAGATTTATAACCACCAAATTTGTGCCTGAGGGTGGGAAGGAATGACTGACGCATTAACACGAGCTAGAGTGGCTAGACGAAAGGCACCACTCAAAGTCTGAGTTCTGGGTGGCTTTCTATACTAACTGGGGGTTGGGGGGACAAAGGGAGCCACGGCATGGGTAGCAGAACAAAGGAAGACGCTGTTATGAGGTTGGTTCAAAACAAAGGCCTGCCTGTTTATTTGCTTTGTTTTGGGCACTGACCTGACTTGGATAAAAGGGAGGCCTCTGGAAATTCAGTGGCAAGCCTTGCTCAGCTTGAGGTCTGCAAACACCCCTTTTTCCACACTGCGCCACAAGAGGCAATGCACCCTGCCTGCCTGGACCACACCTGCGCTTCTCAACCAGGTTCCACAAGAGAAGTAAGTCCTGATACCTCCTGTGTATGTGATCATTTACTGTTCTCCTCTGTATCTAGGATGTTCTGTCCTTGGGAGAATTGAGAAAAGAATCCTTTGAATTGTTTCCTAGAGATCCTAGTTCTCTCGCATTCACCCAGTTGGGATGTGCACCCTTTGTTACCAGGTTACCTTCCTCCTTAGTAGCCCTCCTCGTGTCCTCTTCCCCATCCCCACCCACAAGGAAGAAGCAGCAATCTAATAAGGTGCCTGAAACCAATAAACTCTTTTCATTTGGTAGCTAGACAAAGGTCAGTGGCTTTCATCAGGAGGTTTTACAAAAAAAAAAAAGTTTGGTGGAACATGCCTTACCTCCTTGGGATGCTCATTTATATTTCTTTGTAAGTTTGAAAATCAGTCAACACCTTCTGACCCAAAACTCAACCAATGCACATGGAGAAACAACAGTTTCACTGAGGGACTTGGGAAATGTTATTGCCTGAAAAGTTAAGTCTGAATGAGCAACACCAGGCAACCCTGGAACAGCTCATCTATCTCAGTGTCCAAAACTCCTGTCCCGAGGGCTGAGGTACATGGTCCAAAACCCACCATAATTTAATCAGTGTCTTGTAGTGAGAAAAAGCAACTGAACTAATAATAAAAGAGAGAGCAACACTTCAATAGCCTGATCCTCCTTTTCCCAAAACACCATTATTTAGAAGAAGGTCATGGCTCGCAACATGCTTCATTAACATTTGAAACGCCTCTGCTTATCTGAATAAGTTCCAGGTGCCCTATTGCAATCAGACAATTGACATTTCACTGTAATCAATATCAGACTTCAAAGAGGTCAGGGTCTATAAGTTGAAGACGAGAGTCAGAAGTCAGGGGGCTGGATCTCAGGGAAGGAGAGAGACCAGAGGAGTAAAGACAGGGCCCTTCAAACAGAAGAGGTCAGCACACTGACCTTCTCACATTCTGCGAGGGGCTGGGTTTGGAACGATCACTTATTTATATGAGCAACCTTATCTTGGTAACCAAACATTCTAGGAAGAGTTAGTTCTAAGTCATTGAGGTAGATTAGATTAGGCGGAGAGAGCCAGTTGAAGCCTCTCATTTTACTATTTTCCAGTGGCTCACACTTGGCTGTGGGCTTCCTTACTGGCTGCATATCAACATGTAAACACACTGGAGAGTTCCCAAGCTGCACGCAGCCTGGCGGGTGGCGGTGCAGTCTCTCTCCATCTACTGAGAGTCATTATCCCAGGGACATTATCTCAGGCGAGGGCTGGGAAAATCATTTTCACAAGCTGCAAATGGTTGCAGGCAGCCTATAGGGCAGCTGTGATAACCTGTGGGGGTCTTCACGAGGGGCCTGATGAAGTGACAAGAGTGAAGATGTGGCGAGGGCTCGGGGGCGAGGGGAGGGGGCGGAGGAGGGAGACGGGGCTTGTCTCCTTCAGGCTATCCATCTTCCTTCCCCACAAAAGCTCCCCAGACATTTTGGAAGCTGCTAAACCTTAATGAAGGGGAGATGAATGGGATCCTCCAGGCAGAGGTTTAAAAGCAAATTTATCTGAACTACATTTGAAAACTGAGTAGCTGACCAAACTATCACACCTTAGCGAAGTCGCTCAGTCGTGCCCGACTCTTTGCGACCCGTGGACTGTAGCCCACCAAGCTCCTCCGTCCATGGGATTCTCCAGGCAAGAATAGTGGAGTGGGTTGCCATTTCCTTCTCCAGGGGATCTTCCCGACCCAGGGATCGAACCCAGGTCTCCCACATCGGAGGCAGACGCTTGCTCGGGGGTCGCGTCACACCTTGGTAGCATATAAAATAAGAGGACCATAAAGGCAAATTTATATTTTATTTAATCATTTGGTCTCTGATTCAAAATAAAGCTATGCTGCTGCTGCTAAGTAGTTTCAGTCATGTCCGATTCTGTGCAACCCCATAGACGGCAGCCCACCAGGCTCCCTCTATGGAAATATTAAATGAGGAGAGTGGCCCTTGGTCTAATNAAAGAGACTGTTAAATTTTAGTTCTGAGAGTGTAATATGGAGCAAGTCTCCTGATTGTATCAGTCCAACATAGTAACACTGCAGAATTTAAAATATGCATACATAACATTTGTTTGTAATCAGAGATTGTCAAGGCTCCATTAATATGTATTTGCCTGTATGTAATAGTTCCATGAAGAGCTAGGTGCTAAACTGGTCTGGATGACGCAGGCATCCTTGAAAGAGATGGAAGGTGGAGCCCGATGAACAAGGTGATTTTGCTGGTGAAGTTGTCATATCCTGAAAACCTGACCAAAAACAGATTTATAACCACCAAATTTGTGCCTGAGGGTGGGAAGGAATGACTGACGCATTAACACGAGCTAGAGTGGCTAGACGAAAGGCACCACTCAAAGTCTGAGTTCTGGGTGGCTTTCTATACTAACTGGGGGTTGGGGGGACAAAGGGAGCCACGGCATGGGTAGCAGAACAAAGGAAGACGCTGTTATGAGGTTGGTTCAAAACAAAGGCCTGCCTGTTTATTTGCTTTGTTTTGGGCACTGACCTGACTTGGATAAAAGGGAGGCCTCTGGAAATTCAGTGGCAAGCCTTGCTCAGCTTGAGGTCTGCAAACACCCCTTTTTCCACACTGCGCCACAAGAGGCAATGCACCCTGCCTGCCTGGACCACACCTGCGCTTCTCAACCAGGTTCCACAAGAGAAGTAAGTCCTGATACCTCCTGTGTATGTGATCATTTACTGTTCTCCTCTGTATCTAGGATGTTCTGTCCTTGGGAGAATTGAGAAAAGAATCCTTTGAATTGTTTCCTAGAGATCCTAGTTCTCTCGCATTCACCCAGTTGGGATGTGCACCCTTTGTTACCAGGTTACCTTCCTCCTTAGTAGCCCTCCTCGTGTCCTCTTCCCCATCCCCACCCACAAGGAAGAAGCAGCAATCTAATAAGGTGCCTGAAACCAATAAACTCTTTTCATTTGGTAGCTAGACAAAGGTCAGTGGCTTTCATCAGGAGGTTTTACAAAAAAAAAAAAGTTTGGTGGAACATGCCTTACCTCCTTGGGATGCTCATTTATATTTCTTTGTAAGTTTGAAAATCAGTCAACACCTTCTGACCCAAAACTCAACCAATGCACATGGAGAAACAACAGTTTCACTGAGGGACTTGGGAAATGTTATTGCCTGAAAAGTTAAGTCTGAATGAGCAACACCAGGCAACCCTGGAACAGCTCATCTATCTCAGTGTCCAAAACTCCTGTCCCGAGGGCTGAGGTACATGGTCCAAAACCCACCATAATTTAATCAGTGTCTTGTAGTGAGAAAAAGCAACTGAACTAATAATAAAAGAGAGAGCAACACTTCAATAGCCTGATCCTCCTTTTCCCAAAACACCATTATTTAGAAGAAGGTCATGGCTCGCAACATGCTTCATTAACATTTGAAACGCCTCTGCTTATCTGAATAAGTTCCAGGTGCCCTATTGCAATCAGACAATTGACATTTCACTGTAATCAATATCAGACTTCAAAGAGGTCAGGGTCTATAAGTTGAAGACGAGAGTCAGAAGTCAGGGGGCTGGATCTCAGGGAAGGAGAGAGACCAGAGGAGTAAAGACAGGGCCCTTCAAACAGAAGAGGTCAGCACACTGACCTTCTCACATTCTGCGAGGGGCTGGGTTTGGAACGATCACTTATTTATATGAGCAACCTTATCTTGGTAACCAAACATTCTAGGAAGAGTTAGTTCTAAGTCATTGAGGTAGATTAGATTAGGCGGAGAGAGCCAGTTGAAGCCTCTCATTTTACTATTTTCCAGTGGCTCACACTTGGCTGTGGGCTTCCTTACTGGCTGCATATCAACATGTAAACACACTGGAGAGTTCCCAAGCTGCACGCAGCCTGGCGGGTGGCGGTGCAGTCTCTCTCCATCTACTGAGAGTCATTATCCCAGGGACATTATCTCAGGCGAGGGCTGGGAAAATCATTTTCACAAGCTGCAAATGGTTGCAGGCAGCCTATAGGGCAGCTGTGATAACCTGTGGGGGTCTTCACGAGGGGCCTGATGAAGTGACAAGAGTGAAGATGTGGCGAGGGCTCGGGGGCGAGGGGAGGGGGCGGAGGAGGGAGACGGGGCTTGTCTCCTTCAGGCTATCCATCTTCCTTCCCCACAAAAGCTCCCCAGACATTTTGGAAGCTGCTAAACCTTAATGAAGGGGAGATGAATGGGATCCTCCAGGCAGAGGTTTAAAAGCAAATTTATCTGAACTACATTTGAAAACTGAGTAGCTGACCAAACTATCACACCTTAGCGAAGTCGCTCAGTCGTGCCCGACTCTTTGCGACCCGTGGACTGTAGCCCACCAAGCTCCTCCGTCCATGGGATTCTCCAGGCAAGAATAGTGGAGTGGGTTGCCATTTCCTTCTCCAGGGGATCTTCCCGACCCAGGGATCGAACCCAGGTCTCCCACATCGGAGGCAGACGCTTGCTCGGGGGTCGCGTCACACCTTGGTAGCATATAAAATAAGAGGACCATAAAGGCAAATTTATATTTTATTTAATCATTTGGTCTCTGATTCAAAATAAAGCTATGCTGCTGCTGCTAAGTAGTTTCAGTCATGTCCGATTCTGTGCAACCCCATAGACGGCAGCCCACCAGGCTCCCTCTATGGAAATATTAAATGAGGAGAGTGGCCCTTGGTCTAATCTGTAATGAACACATCTTTGCGATGTTGTGGCAGTGACTCAGCCTAACCTAGGAAATGCCCAGTCATAGTCTATGTACTATACACCATTCCCTCTAGCGCTCTCCCTGGTTAACGCAGCTTCAGGCAGTCACTCCATATAATATGGTGGTTCTCAGCCCAGGCTGCATGCCCAAATCACCAAGGGGGAGCATCTGAAAACTCAGATACCCAGGCTGTACCCCCGGCCAATTACGTCAGAGTCCCCTGGGATGGAAGATCAGGCATCAGTAAATTTTAAGCTTCCCAGATAATTTGACGGTGCAGCCAGGGTGAAACCACTGGCTCCTAGAGAGTGGTCACCTCAATGGCTCTGACACTGCACCATGCACCCACAGATGGCTGCAAGACGGCGGGCTTTCGTGAGGCCAGCGTTCTCTGAAGGAACAGTCCTCAACCCATCCATCTTCATAATGAGTGGTGGGCGGGGAGGGAACTTGTTAGAAACACAGATTCCTGGGCATGAACACTCAGCACTCTGAACTCTTAATGGTGGGGCCAGGTGAATTCTGCGCACACCAGAGGCTAAGAATCACTGTCCTGATCCCAAACTCCCACCAAGATCTGTACATTAGTTTAAGGAAGAATACTTTACATTATACTCTAATCTACCCAGACTTTTGGCAGCTACTTTAATTCAAAGGTTGGCTTGGGATAGAAGCAAATAATGAATAGCATAGGCTCATAAACTAGGGAGCATCCATAGGGAAGCTTGGATGATACTGGGTTCAGGAATCATATCATGGTAAGGAACTTTAAGATAGTCTGTCTGAAGAAAAGAGAAGGTATTAACTTAGAAGTAAGAAGTGGCCATGAATGTACTAACTGCCTCAAGAATTTCAAAGAGAAAGTAGAGTTGTTCACTATAGTTTTGGAGAGTAGAATAGGAACATAAGTAGAAATTAAAGGAGGGCAGACTTGACCCATAAAAGGAAGAGTTCTGAGTGATCCAATAATGGAATGGGCTTCCGTGTTGAAAAGGTGAGTGCCCCATGGCTAAAAGTATTCAACATGCATCTAGGTGATCGCCATCAAGCTACTGTTGAAGGCAATTTGTTTAAGGTCCCTTTCAACTCTTAGCATCTATGATTATAATTATAAAAGAAGAAATGCTAAGTTATATCTGAGTTTTTACACTGATTCTTTCTGCAGAAACCACTACCATTTATTCATTTAATAATCATTTATTGAAAACCTACTATGTGCAAGGCAAAGCTATGGGGATACAGAGATGAGTAAGACACAGTCCTGCTCGCAAGGAGCTCACATTCTAATAGCGGGTCAGACAAGATTTTAACAATTATAATACAGTACAATAAATGTAATAATATAGGTATTCATGGGTGGGATCAGAGAGGAGAGGTTCTAACTCAGCTTAGGAGGAACTTAGAAAGGAGGCCGAGTATAAAAGAATAAAGAGGCATTAGTAGACTGGACAAGTGCTGGTGGTAATGGGGAAGGGCATTCCACACAGTGCAAACAGCAGGTGCAAAATCACTGGGCACAAGAGCCTGTTGCATCTGGGAAGGGTGAGAAATTCACTGTGGCCCAAGAGCAATGCCTGGGCAAGAGTTGAGAAAGAGTAGGCTGAAGAGGCAAGCAAGGGCCAGATCACAAAGGACCTTGTGTGCCATGCTAAAGATCTGTGACTTTATCCTGATGTTGGTGGGAAACCATGGGGGAAATTCAAGCACAGAAGTGACATGCTCAGATTTTCTAAAAAAGATCATTTTGGGGTCAGTACAAAGGAAATGCTGGCAGAGGAGAAGCCTGGAAAAAAGGAGACCAGTTAAGACTCTTGCAAGAAATCACAGAGATCTAAACTAAGAGAGAGTCATGGGAGAAGAAAGAAGATAAGAAGAGGTGAATTCCATCTACTGACCGCCAAGCGGCTCAGGAGGTTAGATCCGACAGACTGTGGAAACAGAGACAACGGGATGGGACGTAAAGGGTGAGAGAAGGAAGAGTCTGGGAGGGCTGCCGAGTTTCTGGCTTGAGTGACTGGGTGGATGTCAGAGCCACTGGCGGAGGTCAGGGATACGGGAGGAGGAGCAGTTTTGGTGGTGGGGGGAGGAGGGTGATGAGTTCAGTTTTGGAAATGTTGAGACTGAGGTGCCGGTGGGATTTCCAGTTCATCTTCAACACGCATGAAAATACTCTCGCAATTCCAGTCCCTGAGCTCTGCCGAGCAGAAAATGTCAATCATCTGGAAAGGGATTAAATCAACCCAGCCAAGTTAGAAATCATCCTTTCTGACTCCACTTGCCTTGAAATCAGAATGGAGTTCCAGGGAAACAATTGGTTTTCCTTTTCTGATTTCTTCTGTTTGAAACTCCTCTGTAGCAAAATTAGTAAACTTATCCTCACTGTGTGTACAGGTGGAAATAGTCAGTTTTCATCAAGGAAACAATGGTTCTTGGTTGTCAATGCAGATGACTTTTCTCATTAAAGGTCTCCATAACCATCTTTTTTTTTAGAAAAAAATTTTAATAGTCATTTTATTTAACTCAATATATCTAAAAATTATCATTTTAACATGAATTCAGTACAGTAACTAATGAGATACTGTATATTCTTTTCCAAGACTAAGTTTGAAATTTGGTGGATATATTATAATCTCACTGCATCTCTTTAAAAAATTTTTTATTAGCATATAGTTGCTTTACAATGTTGTGTTTGTTTCTATTGTACAGCAAAGTGAATCAGCTATACGTATACCATAAGCTTCTTTAAAGAGTCTAAATGGATTCTGATAGTTCTAAACATTATATTTCTATACTTATTAATACTAGACACCCTTCACACCCTCTCAGTTCATTCCCCAAACAATTTAATTTGTCGACATTACAACTTTTAAAATTTAAATCATCTTTGAAAATGTAAATTCTATCCTTCTTGAAGGAAAGACCTATAATATCTAAAGATTAGAAATAATGTCATTCAATTTATATAAAACTGAATAACCTCCCAAATATTTTTCATTTGCTAGGATTTCCTTAATTCTTCATGCAATTCTTTTAGAACTCATGCATTTTGGGGGAAATGCTGAGAATCTTTTTGTATGTGAAATGAGGCAAGGCATAAACAAGCTACACTTTCTCATTTTGATTCCACTGATGATACTGAAAATTCAGTATCAGTGAGCAAACGATCAGTACAAGCACATTCACTTTTACACAACCCTCCCCCATTTCTCTTATGCTGCTTTTCATGACTTTCCCTGCCCCCTGCCTGAAGCCTCTTTCTTGGCAAATACTCACAGCTTTTGCAAAGACCCCCATGAGTTCCGGGAACTGATGTGTCAGGAGGGCCAGCATGGCTGTGAAGGAACACAATCCAGCAGTAAAGAGAATAAAGAAAGGAAGCTCCTTTTTGGGGTAAACTGAGACTTCATGGAAAGCTGTGGAGAAGAACAAAAGGGAAGTGTTAGGGCTGCAGTGGAATGTACTCTCAGGGAACTTCTCTGGTGGGACGGAGTCTTCAGAGCTTTAGCTGAAGCCTTTTGGAAAGGAAGAATGTACGGCCCTTGCGTGAATGAGCGCCAACATCTCTGCCAGCCTCTGGGGCCTAGTGCTTCTCCCAAGTCCATATTTACCCTTCAGGACTCTATCCAGGGCATGATGGGGTTAACATGGGGATGTCACACATTCATGGGCAGGGACAGTGACACTATCTACCCCTAATACACAGTATTCCTTTCTCAAAAGGAAACATAAAACTTTATTTGTTGTTTATGTGTTTTATAAATTATAAAACACATGTTCACTGAACAAAACTTGTAAAATCCAAAGTCAAGTATCCTGAAATAAAAACTCTTCTCTCTAGATTGTCATTGTCCTGGAATTTTTAAATCATTGTCACAGGGAGATACTAGTGTGTATGTGTGTATGCTAAGTCACTCGGTCATGTCTGACTCTTTGTGACCATGGACTGTAGCCCGCCAGGTTCCTCTGTCAGTGAGATTCTCCAGGCAAGAATACTGGAGTGGGTAGCTGTTCCCTCCTCCAGGGGATCTTCCCAACCCAGGGATCGAACCTGCATCTCTGGTATTAGCAGGCGAGTTCTTTACCTCTAGCACCACCTGGGAAGCCCAGATATTAGTGTAGCTTATATTTTTTCCTGGTACAATCTAACTATATCAGTGGAGGATACTACCCTGAGGGAGAAACATTTAGCAAGGACCATCCATCCATCAATGATGGGAGATTTTAGAGCTTTTCATAACTTTTAAATTTCAAGTGACCCGCACAGAGAAAAAAGCACCAAAAGCTGGCCCCGCAGAAGGAAGCCGTGTGGCTGTGTGGGAAGCCGTGTGGCTGTGTGTGAACAACATTGCCATTCCAACCAAAGGACCAAGGGTCTCCATCTTCCTCAGGAAACCCAAGGTCTCAAGCCTCTCCTCAACCTTTCAACTCTAAGCCCCAAACATGACAGGGTAGAGGGCCAGGGAGGGACAAAGACAAATAAACCGGAACCTAAACCCAAGGATGTCAACCTGCTAGGGCTCTCCTTGGGTGGACGTGTGCTCAGGGCCACCATGGATGCCGCACCACTAATGTGCCGAACGCAGGTAACATGTGAAACCACCCATCTGCCTCTCATCCTCACCCTCAACACTCAATGACTGTGAAGGGAAATCAGACTTGAACCACTGCATTCAATTAAATCAACGTGAATCATAATTTTCTGTTCTAGAACCGTAAAGATTATTCCTAGACACTCTTTTTTTTTTCTTTTTTTTAGTTGCTCAGTCGTGTCCGACTCTTTGCGACCCCATAGACTGTAGCCTACCAGGCTCCTCTGTCCATGGGATTTTCCAGGCAATAGTACTGGAGTGGATTGCCATTTCCTTCTCCACCTAGACACTCTTTTAAGAACTATAATCTTTTTCTAATAGTCAATCTATCCCTCATGGAAATGTGTTTGAACTNCATAGACTGTAGCCTACCAGGCTCCTCTGTCCATGGGATTTTCCAGGCAATAGTACTGGAGTGGATTGCCATTTCCTTCTCCACCTAGACACTCTTTTAAGAACTATAATCTTTTTCTAATAGTCAATCTATCCCTCATGGAAATGTGTTTGAACTCAATTAAAACATTTTAAAACGATGTACTTTTTAGAAAACTGCCTTTCTTATCAGAAATCAGAAATACTCATAAGGATCTCCCTGAAGGGAGAGCTGAAAGGAAAATGCGTGGGCCCATCACAGACACTGTTTCTGAAACCAAACCTAATGCAGAGGGAGTCACCCAACTCCTTTAGATGGTGAGGAACATCATACCACTGAGGCCTCCACCTCCTGAGGTAACTCGTCACACAGCAAAGGAAGCAGAGAGCTGCCTTCTGCTCCTTCATCCTGAGACGGCAGCTCATTTTGCACCTGGACCCCACCATTTTGGAGATTTACAACCGTCTCAAAAAATACGGCCATTGGACAGTTTACAAGCACCCAGGGCTCCAAGTTCAGCTGGTCTTCTGGGCAAAGCATCTAACTATGTTAGAGCTATGAGATGTGATAGAACTGGGGCTGGTGCAGGGTGGGAGTGGCAGGAGAGAGGACAGGAGAGAGAATAGACAAAATTCGGAGCTTATTATCTGAGGGAGAAAAGTATGTCCTAAGGCAGGGCCACATGAAGGGCCTGGACACGATTCCTTATACACAGTATAATTTGATAATAACTATTTAGCTGGAATTGTCAAAACAATGTTGGATTACAGTAAACCAAATCATACTTTCCACGTGTGGTACGGGTCCTCCGACTGCCAGCTGGTAAGGCCCTCAAGGGTAGGGTTTGCCCTCTTCCTGCGGTGGACAGAGCTGAGGCTGCACGTGTGCCCTGCACACATCCCACCGGCTCACTGCATGCCATCCGAGAGATGCTCGCGGGAAATCCTGCTGGCCAGCAGCATTGCATCACCGCAGAAAGCACGCCCACCTGGCCCATGGGTCTGCCTCTGGTGGCAATGCCGGCATCCTCATGCTGCCCTGCCTTCCCCACCAGACTCTTTTGCAGCTCCTCTGCTTCTCTTTTAGACTTCAGTGTGTGCAGACTTCCTCTGACCAGTGGGAGAGCCCAGGCCGAGCCCTGCACAGTGGATTGGCCCAGCGAGGGGCCTCTGTCTCAAACTAGGGTCTCTGGGCTCAGACCAGCCAGGACATGATGCCTCTTCATCTAAACTTCAGTCACCAGGGGTCTTTCCCTTTGATGAATCTGGAAAGACATGGAGGAGCAAGAAGCCAAGCCTACACACACAACTCACTCTGATGCTTATGCTGTCAAACGAGGACAGGGTTTGGGAGAAGAGTAATAGAAGACAAGGAACATCATCAACATTTACCATTCCCACCTCTTTCTATCCCTGTTGTTGGCTCACCGCCCTCACCAGCCCAGGAGAGGAATAAGGAGGGGAGACTTACATGGAAGCAGCTCACGATCTGCTGTCTCTGTACAGATGGGGTAGGGATAAAACAGATGCCCCTTTTCCAAGGGATAAGGGATCATCCGAAAAGCTGAAAAGGAGAGACAGTATGTTAGAGGCACAATATTTGTCTCATGACATCTCAACTTCACGGAGAGCATTTTGAGCATTTTTATAATGGGGGACATTTCTACAAGTAACTTTTAGGAAGAATGTGAGACTTACCCAAATGCTGAGGCATGCACCAGAAAAATTGTCAGAGATGCATTATGACAAATGACTCACACATTAACCTCACACTATACATCTGGACAAACCTCACAACACTAGGTGGGGATAGGGGGTGCAGAGAAGTAGGCAAAGCCATCAATTCCAATGTCCAGGGTTTCCTCAGTTACAAAATATTATGAAAATGTCATGAGCACTAATTCAATATAGCTCAACTGATAGTAATAACACAAACCTGGATTGAAATGCTTCCCCAAGAAGCAATGTGGACTGACTTGTAGGAGCATGTCACAGATGCACAAATATGAAAGGCATTCTAGCATGTCTATTTCAAAAATATGTCTAGATGGATTAGAATTCCAACCAAGATGGATAAGGACAAGAATCTAAAAGTGCATGACTTGGGAGGTATTTCTAAACTTTATGAAACTTTTAAATCTTCAACATCATGTGGGGGAAAAATGGATCTGGAGAGATTAAGTATCTGTATTTTGAGGATGTCAGGCCACGTAAGCTTTGCTTTTGGGGCATCAGATAACATTAGGTCTCACTCTGAATTATGACTTTCCAGTCAGTCCATCTCTTCCCATTTTCACATGTGTTACTCTCCCTGTTACAATGTCATCAGCATGTTAGTCTCACTGTTCCTATGAACAGTACTCGAGGAGGTAATTTTTCTTTCACAGATGTCCGGCAACTACAGCATGCCATAGATATAAAATATAAAAAAAAAACCTAGACCCTACACTGGGAATGTCGAAGTACAATCCTTGCCTTCACGTGTGTCAAAGAGGGATGGTGGCAACACAGCAAACTTTTCCGCCGTAAATGCTGCATTTCAAGGACTCCTAGCTGTGTCCTCAGCTGTGTAATTACCAAAGTCTTCTCAAAATGCTGTCAATGTACATATTTGTCTTTTGCATTCTTATTTCAAACAGAAATCAGAAACAAAGAATGTTCTCCCTCACGAGACATGACAAGGTTCCATTGTAACCAGCATCAGTGCACATATGGTATTTATTCTGGTGTCTGAATATTATTTAAAAGTAAAAACATTATGTATGTGATCCCAGCATTTGGAATGCAGTCAATCTGCACCACAGTGCTATCACTCTGAGGTTACAGCACGTTGCCACGGAGAATATAAATCACTACAAACGTGGGATTAGACCAGAGCCAGTTTGCTGGCAGTTGGCTGAGGTAAAAATGTTATCAATTTTCCTCTTGTAACAGAAACCTCTTAAACAGAGATTAAAACATTAAAAACACCCTAGACTTTAACTCTTCTTAAAATGAAAGGCTCACCCTAGTTCAATCAGACCTTCTCTTTCATGCAAAACAAGATGACTTTTGCCCATTACAGCAAGCAAAAGAGGGGTTCCCTGCACAAGTTGTTAACACACAAAGATTACTTGAAGGAACCAGCATTTCTCTCAGTAGAACTAGGCTTTCAAGAGAAGGGCAAAAATTACAAAACAAAACAAAAAAAACCTCAGTGCTTTATAGGATACACTAAACTCTCTTCTGGGAAGTGGGGCATTTAAACTGCAATATGACAGGATTTTAATACCATTTCCCATAAATGATGGCTGCTATGAAAGCATCCCCAAAATGTAGAAAAACCTATGTGGAAGGTTTTTGTTTTTTTTTTTAATCCAGATTTTCATGTGCACTAGGGCTTCTGTAATTAAGAATCTGTCTAGGTTCATATGACATAAATAAACCTTCAGTTTTCAAAGTGGCTATAAATTTGAATGCTAAATTTTATTCAAAACTGAAGTCAGTTTGCACTTTAGGGAGCAATTTTTTAAATGAAATATAGGAGTGCAAGATCTTGACAGTGTTCAACCATAGAAATCATATGGTTGGTTGGTATCTTTTCAATCAGATAGCAAACGCTTTTTACTCCAGTATTTGGCATGCATACAAATTTTGTGCATCAAGTTACTCTTTTCCTTCTAATCAGTTCTGGTCTTCTGGAGAGGGTGAAGACACTGATTATATATGATTCAACAAAGAATACACACACACTCTTCCTGTACCATCCTCTGCCCCTAAGCCCTGTGATAGTAAGGATGCTTATGTGCCCTTAAAATTTCTCTTTCTCACGTCAGTTGTCATTTACATCGAGTTCATAAAATAATGTTAAGACTTGGCTTCACTAAACAAAAGCAAACACAATTTCTGTTTGCAATTCTATCCTTTATCCACCCTGCTGGGCAGGGTCCAGCAAAGTGTGAGATAAGTACTGGAGGTCTAGAAAGAACGGGAAGAGGCACCATGTGAGCCGTGCCAGCTGCACCCCCCACCTCCTGATCCTTTCACTGCAAATATGTATAACTGCTCCACAAGGACCTTGTGGCTTTAGGTGAATGGCCAGAACTTTTGCAAGTGCAAGTAGTAACACACTGATTTAGCAGGGCAAGTGAGAATGAAAAATAAAGGTCATTTGAACTGTTTTATGAATTCGATCTACTTCATGAGTGACTAAAAACCTCTTAAAATATTTCCATCCAAAAAAAAAAAACAACATACATTTCAGAAGAAATACATGAAAATGTACATGAATTTGGTTAGAAAAAAAAATCTGGATTATTCAGTGTTAGTACATGGAACCCAATGGCATTTTTGCATTTTCCTTTTGTGCCATCTCCTCCCTCCCTTGGTTTCTACTGTGCCTTTGTGGGAGAGGCAAATGAACTGGAACTTAGTGAACACAGCAGGCCCTCCACAATAACGTGTGAGATACTACACTACTGCCTTCTGGCCTCACCCAGACACATTTCCTAGACAGGTTTCAAGCCTATATCAGAGACTTGAGCAATTCTGGATAAAGAATCAAGAGAATGGACACAAGCATGGATACATGAACAAGTTAACTTTTGATTTTCCCACTGAATTCTAATGACCTTTCATCCTATCCACACTATAGACAAGGATAGAAGGCAATGTCTGATACTTGGCCTATGTCGAATTTTCAAAGAGGATCTCAGAGAACTTTATACAGATTGTTTGCAATACTAAGGACTGAGTTTGAATCCCAGCTCTACATGGTCAAAATTTGAGTGTCTTCCTTGTATAGCAGGGACAGGAATGTGAGCCAAGCATGCACTGTTTCTGGACTGATGGAGCTGATTGCCCAGGGTGGGAAACAGATGAGACAATAATCATTAAAACAAGTGTGAAAGTTCCCCTGTGATAGCGTATATCTAATGGGGTAGCGGTGGAGGTGACAGCTCACGACGAGCCAAACTGGACCCGGCTGACAACTGTATGACTTTAGGTGGGTCATTATTCTGTGTCCAGCGGGTCATTCTATGTGTCCATAAAAATGAGGACACCAAGGACCTCAAGAGGCTGTTAAAGGGACTATGCGTGACAGCAGACCTCAAGGTGCCTACACATAGGGCCTGACTGCTAGGTGAAAGTTAGTTTTCTCTTTGCTTTCCTTTTCCACCAACCCCAAGCTCCTACTTGCTCTATCAGGTGATATTCTAGCTTATAAGTACAAATGCTGCTTATTTGTGAACAATTAGAAGTACAAATGATAGAATAGAAAATTATTACAACCCACATTTTCCATTCTATTGACTGTAACATAGGCAATGGCCATAAAGGCTCTCTGTCTTTTGTGAGGCTTTGGGGACAACAAGAAAGAAAATTCAAAAGTCAACACTCTGGATTTTGATCTACATTTTTTCACTATCTAGTTATATGGCCTTGGAAAACCACTTTCCTTTTAGATTACAAGATGTTCTATTCCAATTTCAAAGAAACATTCTAGAGTTTTGGAGCAGAGTCACTAGCTTGTTAGTGACCTGTAACACTCTAATACTCTGTTCCTGCTTCCTTGATAGCTCTGCTCCTACCCACACTATATGTACACATACATGGGCACGTGTATGTGAGTGTACGTGCACAGACACATTGTTTCTCCCAAAGCATTTCAGAGTCTTACTTATCTTGATATCTCCAAAAGAATGCCTATAAATGTTCACTGAATAAAGGAATGAATAAATTAATGCACAGTAGGGAAGAGACAGAATTTTCCCTTTAAAAGCCCCAGTGGATCCAAATTATAGTCAGTTGCTCAAAATTGAATAAGTGAAAGGAGCAAGCTGGTTCTACTGGGCAGTTGGTGGGGAAGCATCATACAATATCTGGATTCTGGCTAGTAGTATAAGTTGGCTATGCCCAGGGACTTCAGCTGCCATTGTTTTCTCCCAAATTATAAAATTTAGACTTGGATCCATGGGCTGAAGGGTGGGAGAATTTCTCTTTAGCAGACTCAAAGGTGCCAGGCTTTTAGAGGAAAGGTTTGATTAGAGGAAATGCCCCAAGGATCACATCTTACAGCCAGTAGCATTTACCATCGGGTTCAAAGAGAATAAATTAGAATCAGAATCTCATCCTTGCTTCAACAATGGGCCATTTTCTCCTCTCAAAGGAAAGATTTGCCTTAATCCCCCTAAGAATCACCACCTTCAAATCTTATACATTATTTAGTGAATTTTTTGGGGAAAAAAAAAATCTCCAAAAAGAAAATAAAGATCAAGTGAGGAAGAAAATGGAAACAAAGAAAAGCTAAGTGATTTACCCCATGGTATTCTAGCCTTCTGATATATGGAACCTGAAAATTAAATCTCCAGTTGCGGTCAGCAGACTACCTCACTTAAAAAAAATAAATACAGCCAAATCAGAGCCTTGAAAATATCAAGGCAGGAGGGAGATAAGGCCACATCAGAATTTAATACAGGTAAATTAGAAGACGTGCCATTTAAAACAGGGCACCAAAAAGCATAATATCACTGTAACTAAAGACACAGTTCAAATGAGTTTCCTCATTCATGTATGTTTTTTACATTCAACATATACTTGCAGTCACGAGTATACATGTTTGTGAAGATAACCAGAACCCACAGTGCTTAAAATAAATATAACTCAGATAGTGTGGCGGTTGTGTAATGAACTTAGGAACATGTTTTTAAATCTTAAATAAATTAAAACTTTCCCCCTTTCTTGACTATCTTGACTTTGAGAAACACATTGTGTAATTTCAGGGGCTGGGATAGTGATGAATCAAACATTTTACAAACCTTTGAAATGCTGATGTATTTGTGGTTGAGGATTCAGGTTTTTTTTCTTCAAACCACCATATGTTTCAAACCCAAACAATCTCTGCCATGCATCAGCTGGACTTTGGGGTTTTATCAAAAATGTGAGTTATTTCAGCCTGATTGGTGGGAGACTCACTTAATTCCACAAGATGACTAGTGCTCCAACACAATAAAGTCATTAAAAAGCAAAGAAAACTATACCTCATCCCTGCCCCTAACCAACACTTTTGACATAATTCTTTTTCTAAAAGATAAAGTGAATTTTTGAAAGAATACACACTTTTAACATGGAACCTAGTGAAATCAGGTAGCTACCTTCCTTTCTGAATTCTCTTTCTAGTGAAAAAGAGGAAGTGGAAGGGAGTTGGGGAATGGTCTTAAATTTCAGAATGAGGAAAAAAATGATTTAAAGGTGAAAACCTAGACTATGAGACTGGAGATGTCAAAAGGCGCCACCCAGTGGTGAACTGGAGGAAGTGCAGCCTCCTGAGCTTAGGCACGGGCAGTCTAGGGGAGCCCCACTGACCTCCCGAGAGGGAAAAGGAGTGGTTCCTGTACTGCAGCAGCGCTCAGAGCAACTGCCCTGAAGCTCACCAACTTGGAATAGGGAGGTGGCATTCAATATCATCAGCACTTCACAGTTTTCAAAAAATGGGTACGTTAATACCAGTAAATGGGTAGCTGAGCCAGAAGTCTAATCCAAGTCTTTTAAAATCCAGAGCTTTGATGCCTCCACTTAACTTAGAATGGACACAGATCTAGAAGTCTTGCCAATCGCACACAACTGCCTGAGGTTGGAGTGGTAATTCCTTCTCCTAAATTTCAAGACAGATTTATAGCTTTGTATTTTTTAAACAAAGACAAAACTGTTTGTAATGAAAGATTATTTTCTAAATACATGCATATATGCATGTACATATATACACAGAAGTTTTTATGCTTAAAGAAAATATATATGGTTATTGTAGCAAGTTTGAAAAATACAAATATGAAGAAAAAATCACTTAAAAATCTACTTAAAGGTATATCTATTTCTAACCTCTTTTACCTTTTTTCATACATAGAATGTATTTTTATATTAAATTGGGCTCATTCTATATTTTAAATGTTTAAGTCAATATTTAATAACAAAATATAATTTTATGTAGAATGATTAGCTTTCAAAACATTAGAAAGGGCATAGGAATACCCCAACCTTAAGTAAGTAGTGGTATAAATTGAGGGCTTCTAAACAAATGTTTCAGAGATGGCTGCTCCTCGTCTCCTTAATCTATCCAGGTAAGGCCTAAATAGCTGGTGTTATAGAAAAGAGAAGTAAAGACACAGTAAACCTGATTCTAACATCAGTGCCTGCAGGACGTTCAACAGGTTGCTCACCTCAACAAATCTGCTTTTCTTTTGAACATCTAACATGGCCACCTTTGTCCTGCCTGACTCAGAACTTTATCAGGAGTCCATGAAATGATAGAAATACAAACCCTCTGTGAATTACAGTTACACAAACACTCTTCAAGGTTCTTGGGATCCTCTACTAAGATCCTCAATTAACTACTAACTAAGATAGTCAGCACCTGGTAAGCACTTTCATGGTTCTCTTTTCTAAAACTGAATGGTACGACTCTCTTTTTGAAAACTGAACAGCTGTTTAATTTCCTGGCTTGGTTCTTAATTATCCATAAGGATTAAATGCAGAGTTTGCCTTTCATATAGGTCCCTGACTGCCCTGCCATACTGTTTAATGTCTAAAAACTCACCGTTTCTTTTTATTCTAATAAAGTGTTCCACCCATCTAATCTGAGGTAATTACATCCCCCCAATGGTACCTCACTGCTTGATGTGGGGATCACTATGTCACTTCCCATCTCTCAAAATGTCACTGTCCTTCCCAGTGTTTCCAAAGTATCTCCCCATTGTTATCTGGTAATATGGGTAACTAACTTCCAAACATAATTTTTTTCATTATTTTTAATTTTTACACTTATGTCATTCCTAACACTGTGTCTTTATCACTTATTGCCCCACCCCTCTTCTGACCTTTTCTATAGGACTATCTTATCAATCAGATCCAATCAATAAGCTTCATTACTATATTTCCAAGATACCAATCTATAAATTGAAGGTCAAGAAGCAACAGTGAGAACTCGACATAGAACAACAGACTGGTTCCAAATCGAAAAAGGAGTACATCAAGGCTGTATGTTGTCACCCTGCTTATTTAACTTATATGCAGAGTACATCACGAGAAACGCTGGATTGGATGAAGCACAAGCTGGAATCAAGATTTTGGGGAGAAATATCAATAACCTCAGATATGCAGATGATATTACCCTTATGGCAGAAAGCAAAAAAGAACTAAGCCTCTTGATGAAAGTGAAAGAAGAGAATGAAAAAGTTGGCTTAAAACTCAACATTCAGAAAACTAAGATCATGGCATCTGGTCCCATCACTTCATGGCAAATTGATGGAGAAACAATGGAAACAGTGACAGACTTTATTTTTTGGGCTCCAAAATCACTGCAGATGGTGGCTGTAGCCATGAAATTAAAAGACACTTGCTCTTTGGAAGAAAAGTTATGACCAACCTAGACAGCATATTAAAAAGCAGAGACATTATTTTGCCAACAAAGGTCTGTCTAGTCAAAGCTTTGGTTTTTCCAGTAGTCATGTATGGATGTGACAGTTGGACTATAAAAAAAGCTGAGCACCAAAGAATTGATGCTTTTGAACTGTGGTGTTGGAGGGGACTCCTGAGAGCCCCTTGGACTGCAAGGAGATCCAACCAGTCCATCGTAAAGGAAATCAGTCCTGAACAGTCATTGGAAGGACTGATGTTGAAGCTGAAATTCCAATGCTTTGGCCACCTGATGTGAAGAACTGACTCATTTGAAAAGACCCTGATGCTGGGAAATACTGAGGCCAGGAAAAGGGGACAACAGAGGATGAGTTGGTTGGATGGTATTACCAACTCAAAGGACATGAGTTTGAGTAAGCTCTGGGAGTTGGTAATGGGTACAGAGGCCTGGCATGCTGCAGTCCATGGGGTCGCAAAGAGTCAGACATGACTGAGCGAGTGAACTGAACTGAATCTATATATATATATATGTTCTTACTTGGTAAGCCAAGTTGTCCATTTAATTTTACCATGACTAATACTAGGTAAGGCCTCTTATGTTCAGTCTTGCTGGGCTTTATCTCTTTCTTTCTCATGTTTAAATAAAACTTCCTTTTGTTTCATTTGTATAGAACACCATAAATGCAACAATAAGCCCAAGCCAGAGAGAACTGCACACGTGTCCACAAACACCCTAAGCAAGAGTCTGCTGTCTTAACACATCCAAATACCAGGACCAGGACACTTGGAGTAGATTATTACACTTACAGAGTGAGTGTGGAAATATCCACCAAGTCACCACCCTTCAAGTTATAGACAGTAAATGATTTAACTAGACCCGCTACAATTCTCTGAAGACGTATTTTCAAAACAACTAAACAAAAAAACTTTCAATCAACTTGAGTCCTATCTCTGTCAAGTTACTTTTACTCCATCTCATTTGACTGCTCCCCACCCCTTTCCTGTACCAGTTTAGATTCCTGCTGGGTTAGGGAAGAGCAGGAAAAGGGAAGAGTAGAAAATTGGCAAAATGAAAATGGAAGGAGCAAAAATAAACAGTGAAAGGGATTAAAAAGACATTTGCTTGTGAGGCTGATCAGAGTAGGGGTGAAGTAAGGAAAAACTATCAGAAGACTCTAAAATTTCTTTTCCCCATGGGGGGGGAACCCATGCTATATGTTATGCTTGTTTTGCTTAAATTTATGATAGCAGTGTCAACACACATGTTGTTCAATAATCCATAATCTTGAGCCCTTTTCATTCTTCCCAACAGCTGCCCCCCATACACTTAGCACTGTTCACAGTGTCCTTGCTTATAAAACTGTCCTATTCTTCAAGGCTTGGTTCAAATCTCCTATGACCTATAAGGTTACCCATGACTGCTCCACCCTATGGGTCTCTCCCATCTGAAAAATCATTGAGCAGCTGCTAATGCTGCTGGTTACTCCTTCCAACTGGATGAGATGCTTCTCTGGGGCCGGGAGCATGTCTCACCCACCAGTACAACCACTTCTCACACAGAATGCTGGTGCCAGCAGCTGCTCAGATCGATGTATCCCCACATCCATCTAACAGGCATTTACTCCTCAACACACAGGCTACCCCTGTCACCCATACTAGGGTCCAGTTGTCCTGAAGTATAACTGCTGCTCCTTTTTGTTTGGCCAACTGAGCTCTCCTGGAGGATAACTGTGGCTCTTCAGCCAGCCCTCCCAGAAAGCCCATCTGGAAGTGGTCATCAGAGCCCAGCAAGGAGCCTGGCTCCATGCCAAAGACTCCCATGATGCCAAGGGGCTGTCTGGGTCTCCAAGGAGGGTTTCCAGGAGTAGAGTGCTCCTCTGTTCTCTGGGTTGGGAAGAGCCCCTGAAGGAGGGCATGGCAACCCACTCCAGTATTCTTGTCTGGAGAATTCTCATGGACAGAAGAGACTGGCAGGTTGCAAAAAGCCGGACATGACTGAGCAACTAAGCATAGCACAACTGCTGGAACAGTTCTGATTAACCCCCTCCACTGTATAAACTTGCCTTTTTGAGGTGCAGAGGCAGCATCACCACAATAACACCCACTACCACTGGGGAACCAGAGAGCCTGAGTAATTAACTGTAAAGTGGTGAGAGAGCAGAGCTATAGATATGTAAATCTTCATCATTCATCACAAATGCTCAGGGCAAAAACACCTCTAGCATGTTTTCGTGCTTTAAAAAAAAAAAGTGTTTCAAAGAAAGAAAATTACTTACTGCCTTCCCATGTACAATGGAGAAGATTCAAAGCTCCTTCTACCCTCTTCCAGTGCGCCAGATGGAAGAATGCATATGCTATTGCTTCACTGTCCCCTCGCTTCAGGATGTGTTCTGGGGGCAGGATTAAGCTTTTCATTTCTAGTAGGTACTGAAATTTAACAAAAGGCAGGAGACAGATGCGTTAATACACAGTAATTTGGAATTCAGTACTGAAAATGAAGAGGTTAATTTCCCCAAAGCCGCTGTTCATAAGTGTTTCCTCAAACCTGCAACCTCATTACCACATTTGAGGGCAATTACGGAAACATCCAGCAATCCAAAGTTTGCTGACAGATAATTAGCCTTGTACTAGTTTCCTACAGTGAAGATCAGAGGCTTTCAGGCTAAGATATTCTAATCAAAGAAAAATATACACACAGACTCAAGCAGAAAAAGGAAAATTTAGAAGATACGATCATTTGGTATAATTTTGTAACCAGAAGGAAAATACATGAAACACACACATGAAGGTTAAGAAGTCACACGCCTAAACCAACTGTCGTAGAGAGACGAGGATGATGAGCACTGCCCATTAGTTTTCCACACAGATCTATCAAGGAGAGGGCCAGGGTCCTGTGGAAAGGGCCACCTGTGGCTCCTCAGATGCAGATCTATCAAGGAGAGGGCCAGGGTCCTGTGGAGAGGGTCACCCGTGGCTCCTCAGATGCAGATCTATCAAGGAGAGGGCCAGGGTCCTGTGGAGAGGGTCACCCGTGGCTCCTCAGATGCAGATCTATCAAGGAGAGGGCCAGGGTCCTGTGGAGAGGGTCACCCGTGGCTCCTCAGATGCAGATCTATCAAGGAGAGGGCCAGGGTCCTGTGGAGAGGGTCACCCGTGGCTCCTCAGATGCAGATCTATCAAGGAGAGGGCCAGGGTCCTGTGGAGAGGGTCACCCGTGGCTCCTCAGATGCAGATCTATCAAGGAGAGGGCCAGGGTCCTGTGGAGAGGGTCACCCGTGGCTCCTCAGATGCAGATCTATCAAGGAGAGGGCCAGGGTCCTGTGGAGAGGGCCACCGGTGGCTCCTCAGATGCAGATCTATCGAGGAGAGGGCCAGGGTCCTGTGGAGGGGGCCACCCTGGCTCCTCAGCTGCTGGGGAAGCAGGGGTGGCCGCCTGGGCACAGGACGGCCCAGAGGGAGGGAGCAGAACAGACCCCAAGGCGTGCTCTTCCTCTGGCTCCTTTCAAACCCTTCAGGGGCCTCAAGAGCACAGAGAGAGGACAGATATTCTTCCTGGGGGCTCACAGAAGACTAAGTTTCTGTCTGTATTCCTTTGTGTTTACTACAGAATAGAAAAGGAAGCAAATTCAGGCTGGTATTTTATATTTGCAAAAGCTCACTGGTCTTTGCTGGCTGGCCTTCCTCATGCTCCACTCCTCACCATCTCCCCTTTGAATCTGTCCCCAGCACACAGACACACACCCAACTGCCAACCACAGTCACAACAATCCAGGCATCGCCTATCAAAAGGAGATTAGCAGACCACGGAGGGATGTGTTTCATGAAAACAGCACCACCACAGTGATTGGAGGTGCTGTGAGAAGAGATGTCCAACACAACTTTAATGTCAGAAACAACCGTCTGGATTCATGTGTTGGAGGAAATTTATGAGAGAGGGTGAAGAGTGGAAGAATCCAAAGACACAGAATGGAGGTTACGAGACACCCAAGAGCATTTCCTTCTCATCCCACTGTGCACACTGGGCACGGGGGTGCAGTGGCCTTAAGCTCCCTTGCCTCTAGGCGTGTTCGGTGTCAGGGCACACTGCCCAGCAGGAGCCGAGTGGACACATTCTGGCCTCTGGGTTCGGCAAATGAAACTTCTCTTGCTCTGGGTCTGATATCTGAAGAGAACTCTGAGCCTCAAAGCAGGAAGAGCAGGAAGTGAGAAGGCTCACCCCAAGGGCAGCAGAGAGCAGTCTGCACCTTCTGAAGGCCCTCCTCCAGAGAAAGACCTCTTCCCAGGCTGGTCCATGAAAGGCGGCCATTAGTTTGATGAGCGCGCCATGGGCGTGAATTCATATGCTTTTTTGAATTCTACATGGTATTGCTTTCTTCCTTCATCTTGCTTTAAAACACTGCACAACACAAATCTTTTGGGAAAGATAATGATTTTGAATTACCTACTAATCGTACTAGCACTGTATCTATAATAAATATCAATCATAATATAAATACAAAGGTGAATTTTACATTCAGAGATATTTGGCTATTATCTTGTGATTTCACCTTAACAGAAGTTATATCATATGATGCCACTGCCCATGATGATCTTAGAAGGCCCCAAGAGTCATAACTTATAAAATGCTCTGAGCTGTGTTGATTTTTTTCAAAGTCAGAGAAGGAAGACCTTTTGGTCACTCTCAATAATCATCAAGAGAGCAAAGGAAAGGGAAAATTTCTTGCTTAATGAGTGCCCTAGAATAAGATTTTGATTTCTGAGTTTCTAATAACCCTGATGTTGGGAGGGATTGGGGGCAGGAGGAGAAGGGGACGACAGAGGATGAGATGGCTGGATGGCATCATCGACTCGATGCACATGAGGTGGGGTGAACTCCAGGAGCTGGTGATGGACAGGGAGGCCTGGCGTGCTGCAATTCACTGGGTCGCAAAGAGTAGGACACGACTGAGTGACTGAACTGAACTGAACTGAACTGAATAATTATTTATGGCCTACCAAACAGTCAACTTTTAAAGAAGGATCATGTTATATGACCTCTGAAACAAACTAAATATGAAAACCACTATTTCATGTACCCCAGGAAAATAGAAACCTCAAGTTCCTAAGGATTGGATGGTGGTTGAAAGAAAAGTGTAACTTACCATTCCTTTTCATTTCTATGATTAGGAAAGGCTTTCAAAATCATATCATTAAGCATCTGTGAGAGAACCCTTCTCTTGGGCTAAAGAACCTTCAGGAATAGGAGCACCTGAGAAGAAGTGGGCCTGGTAGACACCCAGAAGTGTGTAGAAGCCTAAACAAACCAGGAAGGGGTGTGGCAGAAGGAGCTTGAGGAAGGTGGGAGGACTTTTAGAAAATTATCTACAAAGGGATACATTAGATCTGTGTTGTCCAACGTGATATCCTCTATTTAATGTGTATCTATTTATAAATTAAAATTAAATTAAAAGTTCAGTTCCTCAGTTCCCACTAGCCATATTTCAAGTCCTCAAGTGCTATATGGAGTTAATGACTACACTACTGGACAAGGCAGAGACATTTCTGTGATCACAGAAAGTCCTACTGGACAGCATTGATTCAAACAATGGAAGTTTCTAATCTTCAAGTAATTGAAACCATTTATAACATGAAAAAATTTCACAGATGTGTGTCGAATCTACTGATCAAAAATTAACAATAAGGCAAAAAGTTAGAATAAATAGTAATAATACAAGAATTCATTTAAAAATATTACTGGCCACCAGGGTGTCTACATAATATCTGGAAAGCAGTAGTGCACATGTGTATGAGACAGCTGGTTTACTCAGCCTGTTGACTGAATGTGGTGCATATGGCTTCAAGGACATTGTCCACAGCCCCCAGTATGGTCTGTGAGGTAATGCTCTGTTTCTCCTCTAAGCTCCCTCTGATCTCTGTGTATGTGTACTTTTCACACACCACCTTAGATTAGTTATATGTCTCAGCTCTGGCATAAGATCCCAAAGAACAGGAATCTCATTTCCCAAGAAGTCTCTCAAAATGAGCATCCCTGGCCTTATCAGCCTCATGAGATGAAGCAGTGCAGCTCACCAAGAAAACTCAGCTGCTTTCCCACTGCATCTACTTTATGGCATAAACAGGTTGTGTCTATAAAGGAGATTTGTATTTGTTTCAAACAAAATGTTGGCGCTAACCAAATAATGAAGGCTAATAACAACAGTGTGTTATGTTTCTGGCCTGGTTTAAAATGGCTGGCAAGATTAGTTCTCAGCATGTGCAACATTTAAATTAGAAAGGCATGGAACAACATTTCACGTCTTACTTGTCCAGAGAAAAATAAATGGAAGAGGGCAGATCCCTATCCACAACTATGCAGAAATCAATTAGAATAACTGTAGCTTGCAAATCAGAGAACACTCCCTGCCTGTCTGCAGCAGTTCCTTGGCTTCAATTAGCTAAGCCAGCATTCTGCACTATCTTGCCTGCCATCCTGCCTTTGACTTCCTTCCCAGATTCTCAAATCACATTGCTCTTGAAGCACATGCTTCTAAAGGTTTCGGAAGCAACTTTTCAAAATTTGTTTGTGTCAGAATCTGGTTCCTAAGCTCAAGATAGGAACATAACACACTAGCACAGATGAAGAGGAGCTGAGTGGTGTCTGCTTATGGAGGTCTGTGAGCAGAGGCTGGTACACCTGTCGGGAAAGGTGTAGGAGGGAGGTGCCCTCATAGGCTACCCTAGGTGACTGCTCAGATCTCTTCTGTTAAGGTCTTAACATTCTATAATAATCAGAGTGAACATGATTCCAAAGTTATCCTTCACACAGATGTTAATGCCAAATAGTCCATACTCCCTTTTTGGATTTTCAACACCGGTAACAGCAGAAGTCCTATGAAAATAACTGGCAAAAACATGGGATAAAGAAAATGAGAAAGAACAAATTAATTAGACTACAGTACATTTAGGTGAAGCTATCATGCTCCTCATCCAAAATCAGGTAGTGGACGAATCTTAAGTAGCATGAGGAAATGTTCATGATATATCACTAAATGAAGAAAGAACAAAACAAATGTATCATACAGATTGTGATTCTGGTAATACAAATGTATGTGTAGTAATTAAGAGCATTGGAAGGTCACAGATTGAATGTTAATGGTGGAAAATACTTGATCTTATGGAGATTTTTCCACTTTTTCTATGCTTTCCAAGTTGTCTGTAATAAGCATTTTAATATTTTATCTCTCTCTACATATATATGTATGTGCATGTGTGTGTGTATATATAAAAACAAAGCTATTTTCTAGACTCACATCAGAAACATAAAAACCAAATCACACAAACAAGATAAGCAGGGAGAGCAATTTTTCATGTATTCAGTGCTTTGGTGCAACTGGCTCTGAAAGAGGCTTTAAGCTTACCAATGATGTGTTAAAAACATCAGTAAAGGGCTCAGAGAATAAACTAGTACTACTGGGAAGCCACGCTGCATCCTCTGAGTTTCAGTGATGTCCCCTCCCTGGAGTCAGTAAGACACATGCTGGGATAGAACAGAGATGCCTGAAGGGGACCACGGCTTGCTCTGGCCATGCTGCAGTGGGGCCTCAGGTGCACAGTCCTTTGCCCCAGGCCCACTGCTCATCTGCTCCCTGCTCCCTTAAACTGCTGCTTGAATCCTGTCTCCACTATTCTACTAAGAGGCCTCGGACAAGTTATGCAATTTTTTCAAACTCAGGTGGCTCATCTGTTAAAACAGAATAATAAAAATACCCTCTTGCTGCTTTAGTTTCTCTATACTACATAGGATCATATTTGTAAAGCATTCACACAGTTCCTGGTACGTGAGTATTCACTAAATAGAAGCTATTTTTTGCTAACCAACAGACAAATGAAGTATTTAAATTACTGTGGAGGGAAGTTGTGTTTCTGTGGATATATGTCCCACAGATGATTGAATCTGTTTCTCGGTAAAGCACTTCAGCAATTTTATAGTAGTAGCAGTTCAGCTAAAGAGAACTGGCTGCCAGGGGTCATCAACTGACCAGTATAAAGACAAGCACAAAGCAAAGCTGAAATGCCAAATTCAGCCTGGTGAGCTGTAATGCCACCCATGGGTTCTCTTCTCAATCTCACTACTTCTTGCTGGTTCACTGCCAGGGGCCAGAGTGAGGAACTTCGCCCATGGCAAAGGTCATGAGGAAGGAGGCTTCGGCATACGCAAAGGCGTGATCAAGCCTCAGGAGACCCCCTGTTCCCGAGCATCTACCCCAAAACCAGAGTCAGTTTATTGCTCTCACCTACACCTTTGACTTTCTGGGGGGCTCTCCCCATAACTGTTTCTCTCGGAGAAGGAGTAAACGTGCAGCTCCAAGTTAATAAAAATTCCTGGGCATGACAAGAGTGTTTCAGCTTACGAACTCTGAAGGTTATCTAGCCCACCTGTATAGGTTCGTCCGGCCGCATGTGATAGTAGTTTACAGCCTCCCGACCGTGAGAGGAACAAGATGTTTTAGACTTACTAAAGGCAAATTCTTGGGGAAGTTAGAAATTATTAGTATAGTGGGTTCATTGGGAATTATATCGGTGAAGGGCTTTTTCATTTGTTGTGTCAACAATTGCTGCTAATTCCCTGCCCTGGGTGGGACAAGGGTGTCTCAGGTCAAAACCTCTCTGCTGATGATTGTTTACTGCCTCTCAATCATGAAACAGCACAGAGAGTTTTGGAGTATTTTGAGAGTCTTAATTAGCATAGGGCTTTTCTCCTTGTTGAGTCAATGATTGCTGCCAGGCCTCCATATCCTTAGGCATCTGGGAACATATTAATCAATGTATTTGGAATATTAAAAAGGAAATACAGTAGTTTTTAAAGGTTAGCAATACTAGACTTTTCGAGTTAACGAATTTTCTTATTATAGATCACTGTACTTTGTTATAAATCACTGTGTCCTTGCTATGTAAAAATGTAACTTTATCACTATCTTAAGACTAAGTAGATCTTAAGGGGAACATTGGTGAAAGGATTTTCATTTGTTGGGCTAATATTTGCTGCTAAATCTCCATATTCTCTGTCTTTATAACTAATATAACTAGCATATAGGAGAAATAAGTATTAACCTTTAAGCATATAGGAGAAATAAGTATTAACCTTTAAGCATATAGGAGAAATAAGAATTAACCTTTAAGATTAATCATGTTAACCTTGGGTTAAATAAATTCCTTTCTTGATTGTAACTCACTGCACCCTCACCCTATAGGAATGCAACTTTATTTGGAGGGTGGTGCCTGGTTTAAGAAAAAACACCCTTGGAAGAAATAAGTTTTTTGGTTATCAGAAAGAAAGAGTCATAAATGTCAGTGAGCCTTATGGCAAGAAGATGATGTAAAAACCCCTAAGACCTTTTTTTAATATACATTTATGTGAAGCACCTGATCTTGATAAAGGTCAGAACTGCTGACCCCCACGTGACTCTGTATTCATCCCTATGTATAACAAAAGGTATATAAGCAAACCCAAAAATAAAGAAATCGGATCAGTTTCTGGAAAGACTGATTCCTTCATGTCGTTCCTTTCTGCTCCTCGTTTTTCTGGCTGAATTCCCATCTGGAGCGTGGGTACTCGCCACATCTACTTACTTGCCCCGGTTTTCAAGCCCACGCGAGAAGGAGCCCAAGGAGGGGCGCCTTCCGATATTCAAGTGGCACCGGTGGCCCAACGTAGATGATGCAAATTCCTTGTCTTGGAATTTTATTGGTATCCCACGTAAACCAAGTTATTCAGCTTCTTTTCCTCTCCTACTATTTTCTGGCCGAATTCCCATCTTGGGCACGGGTACCCACCAAGCCTATTAATTTTGCCTGGGCTTCTAAGATCGGACCAGGGGGGCCTCAGTGCCTCCTCTCCTTCGGGAGAACGGGAAGACGCCTGCGGCCTACGTAGGTGGTGATTGGTATTCCATGCAAACCAAGTTATTTGGCCTCTTTTTCTCTGCTAATTTTCTAATCTCCCTCTATCTGTAATTGATTAAGTTTTCCAAGGTCGCCGACGCCGTCCCCACCTTCGAATTTCCTGGATCCACCGGGGCTGGACCCCGGCAGTTCACTACCTATTCATCAGCTACTTTGCTTCATTCATAAAATACAGCATGTCCACAAGTATATCCCAAGAAAAATTATGGGAGTGCTGTCCCCCAAGGGCACAGACATAGCAGTGGCCACATGTTACGCATACATACCCAGTCATATCTGACTCTTTGAGACCCTATGGACTGTAGCCCACCAGGCTCCTCTGTCCATGGGATTCTCCAGACCAGGAATACTGGAGTGGGTTGCCATTTCCTCCTCCAAGGGATCTTCCTGACCCAGGGATGGAACCTGGATCTCCTGCAGCTCTTGCACTGGCAAGCGGGCTCTGTGCCACCTTGGAAGCCCATAGCAGTAGCCACAGTGTTCTCCAATGACACATGTGGGAGGACCCATAGTTTACCCCAGGGGCACAGATATGGGCACATCCACAAGTCACCGCAAGTGCATGGACATGATCCGGTCAGGTCCCTACCTTGGTGACCTTTAATCTTTGTAGAAGTGTGAGTGTGTGTAAGAGAGAGAGAGTATATGTATGTGTGTGTGTGTGAGAACACGCATGTGTGTGCACATGTACAGACAAAGAAACAATAAAATTCAACATGATGACTGTCTTATTAAGAGGCATATATACTTAGTACCAAGGAAGCAAATGAGGAACATTGTCTCTGGGACAGCTTCATAGAAAGAGGAAAATATGAGTCAGTTTTACTAAATAAACAAGAGTTTCACTGTAAAGATGAGAGGAGGTGGAAGCCACTGTAAGGCTGGGCCAAAGCATCACAGGGCATAATGGGTCTGCAGTCTTGAAGGGCCTGAGTACTATCCTGACGGGAATGGCCAACTCTGATGAAGCACTAACACATGTCAAGCATACTTCTCTCAGGTACTCCTTACAACTGTGTAAGGGAGCTGATATTATTATTCCTATTTTACAGATGAAAAGTTTTTTTTTTGGGACACTTTAGGAAGTTAAATAGCTTGCCCAGGGTTGCACAAATTGTGTGTGATGGACCCTATCCTGGAACTCAGGTTTCATGCTACTCTCCAGGGGGTGAAGCAGGAAACGTGGATGTAAAAGGTCTTGTGTGATTTGCTCCAGAGTACAACATTTCCCCTGAGTTATTCTGTGGTTTTCAAACTGTGAGACCCTGAAAATTCTGTTTTGAAGAAAAAAAGAAACATAACACAGAATGTGAAGTTGATGTAAAACAAAGCTGTGGGGGATCTTAAGGGAAGCACCCAAGAAGGATGAAGACTCTAATAGCTCCTAGGCAGAGTCTGAAAACCCCTGCAGTAGGGAAGAGAGTTGGTACAGTTTGTACCAAAGTTTCTCCATAAAGAAATGGGCAACTCATGTGTAGCAGCACCAGATAGGGAACAGACTAAGGTCAGCAAAGTTTTAAAAAGCTCCTGTCCAAGTGAGGGCCGATGAGACTGAAGAGGGGGACTTCCCCTGGACTTGCCGCCTGGCTGAGTCTGAGGATGAGAGAAGGACTCAAGGTGATTGAGATATTTCTAATTTAGAAAACTACTATAATGGGAGATCATCAGCTAAGATAAAGACACCAGAGGAGGAAGAGGCTTAGTGGTGGGAAGATAACACAGCTGAAGTGCCTACAAAACACCTCTGGAGTGATGGCCTGAAGGGAGGAGTGAAGGCATGCTGGTCTGTGTGCGCAAGGAGCAGAGGCAGAAGAAGCGGGAGTACACGAGGTCTCCCAGGAGGGCTTCCAGAAGGAAACGAGAGAACTGAGGACCAACCTGAGGGAGGGCAGGGAGCAAGTGCTGCAGGAGGAGAGCCCGGAGAGGCACCAGTGGCCCAGGAGGAAGGTGGCACAGAGCCAAGATGACCTCGATCTAGAACATGGTCAGTGGGACCAGAGGCTGAGGAAACATCAGATAGGATGAGCTGGGGGAAGAGGGGGTTCTGGGTGGGAGTATCCTCTGTGGAAGCAGCTACACTGCTTTTTGTTAAAGAGAGAGGCCTCTTAGAAACTTTTTGTTTTTGAGAAATGTGGCTAAAAACTGGTTTGTGTTCATTTTTCCCCGGGTCCTATTTCCACAATACATTCTCCTTTCTCTAATCTAAAAAAGCTTTAGAACAAAATATGACTCAAGTCAAAGAAACTTATATTGAAATAATAATATTTTTGAAATGTACCATCGACATACAATATCATAGACAATCTGCCAGGGTATTCTGAGTTTCTGCTTCCACGCTTCAAGCACTTTTAAATGCTAAAACCCACGACACATTTTGTTTCCTAAATTTGATTAAAAAGCAATTTTATACTCTGTCAATCAGCTTTACTAAGATATAAAGGGAGGATTACATTAGTGTTTGCAAGAAACAGAATTTCCATCACTATAACAAGGTCCCGTGGATACACCATTAGCATATACATTTACCAGGATGCTTTTCCCCACAAACCTCTAGAAATCCCCATGAAATTTTAGATTAACATGAGAAAAACTTTTCTTTAAAAAAAAAAGCAAAATTTTTAATGGGAGTGCATTTCTCTCATAACATTCTTCATTCTTCCCTCTACATTTTCTTATGCCTTTCCTTCCATGCTCCTTTTATCATTTAAAAACTAGACCCTCACCTCAAAGTTCTGTGGCTGGCGCCCAGGCTGCCCTGTTGCTGACTGAGGGTTAGGAGTGTGATGAGCCCCTTTCTGCTAGCACCTTCAGGATGCCTATGTACCCCCTGCAGGCCCCTGGGAGTGCCCAGGAAGACAAGCCTGAGATTTAGCAGCACTGGGATTTTGAGCAAGATGAAGAGGAAAGTTTTTCCCCTCTGGTTCTGGTGATTTTTCTTGATTTTTCTCCCTCAACAGCTCCACCCACAGCACCCAAGTACTCCAACCACCCAGGGCTCAGAATGGGTGTGGGGCCTCCTGTTCTACAGGCGGGACCTCATGAATTTGGGACTGTCCTGTGGTGATGGGGGTGGCTCCCAGGCTTCTGTTATTTTTTAAACTGTATGAAGAGGTGCCTTGGGGTTGCAGGGCTACCAGCCTTCTCATCCCAGTTTCAACCAGAGTGATTCTACTTTTAATTACTTTGTTCACTGAGGTTTCACATAAGATTACAATAGGAGGGGAAAAACTGTTTTTTGTTTTAAAAATAATAAATCATTATTAATTAGTTTGTTGGTGTTTGGTTTGGGATTTTTTGGGTGGTGGTAAGTAGGAATGACTGTGCTAGCATAAGGGTACACGGCAGAGGTCGGAAATGGGTAACTCTTAATCAGTCACAAGTGAAGGACTTAGCCAGCAGTTACAAACTAGAAATTCATGAAGACAACAGCTGCACCTGGAACGTGCTAGAGCCTCTTCCAGGTCTGGAGGCTGAGGAGAAGCTGTGGGCACTCCAGGTCAACGCACTGTAGCGCCACTGTTCCTCTCTCTGGCTATACTTCTTCAGACTATGGCAGTCTAAGAAGTGTCATTAAAGTATCACATTTCTAAACAGCTTGTATTTGGCCAGCATGCAAGTGCAGAAACAGCTGAAGGTACAAGGGAAGAGGCGATGAAAGGGCCAGCACATACTGCTCACCTACTATGTTCTGAACAAGTTACACAGTGTAATTCCACTTACTTTTCATCAGTCTTATGAAGCCTTTATTCTTATTCCCATTTTATCAAAATAAGAAACCTGGCAGGGAGCTAATTAACTCTTCCTTCCCATACTTCTCTCTGGTCTTGTGGACAGGAAGTGGGAATTCTTATTTCAAATACTTTTGAACTTCTCCAGTAATACTTGATGAGTCTGACTACTTATGTTCATACCCCTTGCATCATCATTGTAATTAACATTTTCCCAGTAATAATAGGAACTCTACATACTGGGCCTGATAAACAAGAATAAACACACACAGCTGACAATGTTCCATGTTACTAGCAGTGGCAAAGAAATACAAACTAAAAGAACAGAATTACATCTGTCTGTACTTAATAAAAATCATAATTTCTATTTTCTTTCCTTTTTTTTTTTTTTTTTTTTTTGGTTTTAGACAAACTGCTCCCTGCTGGTGAGAGTGTGATAAAACGGAAAAGTAAGAGTCACCAGCTGATGCGAATGTAAACTAATATAATTTTTTTGGTAAGCAATTCAGCAATAAATATTAAGAACCCTGAGTGCTTCTATATGTTATTCAGTCATTCTTATTATGTAAATTTATCCTAAGATATATTTAATAATCTTAAAGACCAAAAAAATCTTTATGCCCAAAGACATTCACTAGTTGAGATGACCTCAAACTGATGCCTACAGTTAGAGAACAAAAAAACCAAATCATTCTCTTCAACAAATGGTGCTGAAAAACCTGGATATCCAGATGCAAAAGAATAAAACCACACCTGTATTTTACACCATAGGCAAAAATCAACTCAAAATGCATTAAGACTTAAACACATAGGAAAAACACACTGGGTCTTGGCAATGATGGCTTGGATATGATACCAAAAGCACTGGCAACAAAAGCAAAGTAGACAAGTGGGACTACATTAAAATGAAAAGCTCTTGCATAGTCAAGGAAACAACAGAAGAGGCAACCTATGAAATGGGAGAAAATATTTGTAAACCATATCCGAAAAGAAGTTAATATCTAAATAAATAATGGAATCCCAACTCAGTGAAAATGACCTGATTTAAGAGTCAGCAAAGGACTTGAATAGCCATTTCTTCAAAGAAGACATACATGATCAACAGGTACATGAAAAGGTAACATCATAGACCATCAGGAAAACGCAAATCAAAACCGCAATGAGATACCACCTCACACATATTAGACTGGGCTTCCCTGTTGGCTCAGAGGTTAAAGCCATCTGCCTGGAATAGCCACTATCAGAAAATTGAATATGACAAGTATTAGCACAGAAGTGAAGGAACTAGAATTCCTGTGCACAGTTGGGGGGCAGGATGTAAAATGGGACAGCCAATAGGAAGACTCCTCAAAAAATAAAAAATATGATCCAAAAATCACACTTCTGGGGATTCATCTAAAAGAACTGAAAACAGAATTGAAGAGATATTTGCACTCTCATGTTCACTGCAACATCACAATAGTAATGAAGTAGAAACAAACTAATTTTCCATCAATGAATGCATAAAGAAAGAAAACGTGGTGTATACGTATAAACACACATACACACCATACTGGAATATTGTTCAGTCTTAAAAAGGTAGGAAATTCTGCTTTGTGCAACAAAAGGGATGAACTTGGAGGACATCATGCAAAGTGAGATAAACTAGTCACAGAAGGACAAATAATGCATGACTCCACCTGTATGAGGTAGCTAAAGCAGGAAAATGCATAGAAGCAGAAAGTAGAATGATTGTTAGCAGGACCTGGGAGGAAGGAGAAATGCTGAGTTGCTGTTCAGTTGGCATATAGTTTCAGTCACGAAGAAGAAAAGATTCTAGAGATCTGCAGTACTACAATGGGCTTATAGTTAACAACACTATGCTTACACTTAAAATTTGTTAAGAGGGTAAATTTTATGTTATATACTTTTTATAATGAAAAAGGAAGTAAATCATCCAGAAAATATTTTTAAATTTTTGAAAGCACATGGCTAAGGACTTGGACTTTACTGTGACGCTAGAGGATAACCATTTTAAGGTCAAAGAACTCTGAAAATCTGATGATCCTCCCCAAGAAGGAGTAAACATACCCCAATTCCCAACCATAAGATTATATTTAAGACTATTTTCTTCCTGACTTTTTTCTATGCATTTTTTTATTACTTAGGAATCACAATCACACAGCATATTCATATTTTTGAAAATTAACATGGGACTGTTCAGTTGGAGTATATGGTTGGGAATTAAGGATATATTTACTCCTTCTGATGACTTCCCTGGTGATTCAGATGGTAAAGCATCTGCCTACAATGCGGGAGACCTGGGTTCAATCCCTGGGTCGGGAAATCTCCTAGAGAAGGGAATGCCAACCCACTCCAGTATTCTTGCCGCACTCCCCAACCCCCGCTCCAAAGAGCAGCTCAGCGAAATATTTTTGGCTTCCCTGGTGGTAGAAGGTAGAGGGTAGACTCGGGTTCAGTCCCTGAGTTGGGAAGATCCCCTGGAGAAGGAAATGGCACCCCACTCCAGTACTGTTGCCTGGAAAATCCCATGGACGGAGGAGCCTGGGAGGCTGCAGTCCATGGGTCGCAAAGAGTTGGACACGACTGAGTGACTTCACTTCACTTATTCCTTCTAGATATGGGGGCTTCCCTGGTGGCTCAGTTGGTAAAGAATCTACCTACAATGCAGGAGATGTGGGTTCAATCCTTGGGTTGGGAAGATCCCCTGGAGAAAGAAATGTCAACCCACTTTAGCATTCTTGCCTGGAGAATCCCATGCACAGAGAAGAGCCTAGCGGGCTACAGTCCATGGGGTCGCAAGAGTTAGACACGCCTTAGTGACTAAACCACCACCACCATGACTAGATATGAAGATATGAAGGGATTATGAATGATTTCTTTACCCTTTTCTCAAATATATATATATATATGTATATATATAAATTATAATACCACTATGGAGGGAAACAGAGAAGGCAATGGCAACCCACTCAGCACTCTTGCCTGGAAAATCCCGTGGACAGAGGAGCCTGGTAGGCTGTAGTCCACAGGGTCGCTAAGAGTTGGACACGACTGAGCAACTTCACTTTTACTTTTCACTTTCATGCATTGGAGAAGAAAATGGCAACCCACTCCAGTGTTCTTGCCCGGAGAATCCCAGGGATGGGGAGCCTGGTGGGCTGATGTCTATGGGGTCACACAGAGTCGGACACAACTGAAGCGACTTAGCAGCAGCAGTTGCATGCAGGGAAAAACCATACCTAATGTAGCTTGTAACAAACCAATAATTTAGTCATTTTTTTGGACATTTTTCAAAGTGAAATTTATCTTTAGCACCCTGAAGGAGTGAATGCAACATCCTCCAAACCAAAAATGTGTCTCTTCACAGGGAGAGCCTTGAGATGAAGGTGTGGCAAACTAAGAGCAAATAAACTCATTAACTTAGATCTGTGTAAAGATCACTGATAGAAATGTACCCCTCCTTGTCAGGCTGAGCAAGAGCAGAGCATGTGGGAAAGCACATCTGTAGGGAAAGCAGAAGAAAAAAACTGAAGCTAAAAATCCATTAAACAATAGATAGCAATACAATGCAGCAGTACAAAATACAGAACCGAGCTGGCCCTTCATTGGGCCAGCATTACATGGTGAAGGACAGTGCAGCCCGGCATGCTGCAGTCCACGGGGTTGCAGTCAGATACGACTGAGCGACAGAACAACAACGACATGAGGGAAATTTTCTTTAAAAAATGGAGAAACTCTCCTTAAACTCAAAATTCCTATTTTAACACACTGAATGGGAAACCCCTCTAATGGTTTAAAGCTTTGTCTTTTTGAACTGTGTACCCGGGTCTTGAAAATCACCAGCTGGTTAAGATCCTAAGACCCCTCATCAAACTCAAAAGAGGTGACCAGTAGGTACATAATCAGTGTGCTGTAGTGAGAGACCAGAGGGGAAGAACGATTCTGGGATGGGGAGGTACATGCTTCCCAGTGGTGACTTGTAACAGTGGGGATGAAGGGTGAGGAGGATGGCCCATTGGAAGGAACTAGGAAAAAATGAAAAGACAAGTTGGATTAGATCATAAGAAGTCCTGAAAAACTATCCAAGGAGTTGACACCTTCTGAAGGGCTGGAGACACAGCTGCACTTCCTTGGGAAGAGAGTAACACAATTTGATAGCAGTATGAGTCTATGGGGTGCTTCCTCCTTATACTTTGCTGCAATCTAAAGCTTTAGAAATCATGTTTTGAATCAAACAACTTTGAGGCTCTCCTTCAGAACAAAAATCCACAACTTTGTACTATTGTTATTTATTTCTCAGTCCTGTGGTATGGTTAGGAGTAGTACTCTCTATTCTTTATGTTTGCAGGTGAAGAGAGTTCCTAGGAATAACCCTCCTGAGGTAAATAACTAATATTTATCACTGGACACTGAAATATTAACTATTCTTACTGGGGTTAGAACTAAACTATAAATTTATGGAAGGCAATTCACAGTTATCATAGTTGGTATTTTTTCTCCTTCCAAGCAGGCTATAATTGGGTAAAATAGCATGTATATACTGAAAATTCCAGGGGTAGGCCACTGAAAACTTCTTGTGAAAGAGGAAAAGAAACTATGGAAGCAAGTAAGACAGGATAACACCCTGAAGAAATCTGGATTGTCCACAGGAATCAGGTGCCTTGGGAGGGGATGTGGCTACCATCATTTGAAGGTTTGTGCCTAGGCTGGTCTGCCACCTGGCGGGATCTGGGAGACAGTGGAGGGAGATGTTTAAGAGCTGGATAACCCAGAAACAGTTCAGGCTCTGTCATTTACTTACGGTACAGCAAGGATAACAGTATCACAGTGTTGTTACGAAAAATAAATAAGATGGCATATGTGGTTCAGTTAGCACTGTGCCTGCCACACAGTAAACATTAACAGACACCAATAATAAACATCACTTTCATAGTATCATTATGAGAGATTTAAGCTTAAAATCTTGGAGGTGTCCCACATGACATTTAAAGTCCCTTCTTACTAAAAGAATCTTAAGTGTTTATATCCTCCATTGATGTCTCATTAGAATTAAGGCTATTCTCTGCCTGAAAAGGCACCCATACACACACACACATACACACACACACACACGTGCATGTGTGCACGCTTGCACATTTGTGTGTGCATGTCTACTAAAGTATTAGGAAGCAGTCCCAACAAACAGGACATGTATAAAAGATATTACTAGCAGTCTGCATATGTACACATGTACCAGAGGTTTCATTGGAAGGACTAATGCTGAGGTTGAAACTCCAATACTTTGGCCACCTCATGCGAATAGTTGACTCATTGGAAAAGACCCTGATGCTGGGAGTTGTTGGGGGCAGGAGGAGAAGGGGACGACAGTGAGATGGTTGGATGGTATTACCGACTCGATGCACNTTGAAACTCCAATACTTTGGCCACCTCATGCGAATAGTTGACTCATTGGAAAAGACCCTGATGCTGGGAGTTGTTGGGGGCAGGAGGAGAAGGGGACGACAGTGAGATGGTTGGATGGTATTACCGACTCGATGCACATGAGTTTGGGTGAATTCTAGGAGTTGGTGATGGACAGGGAGGCCTGGCATGCTGCAATTCGTGGGGTCGCAGAGAGTCAGAAACGACTGAGAGACTGAACTGAACTGAACCAGAGGTTTGTGATTAACTCTGCAGATACGAGGTCAGTGATTCATGGGGCTTTTCCCCCATAGAAATGTAAATAATGAGGAGGATTGGAAACAAGTTTTCTCCTCAGCACAATCATCAATAAAGCAAAGTGGTGGAGAATCAGTTTATTCCCATGCCCTATTGGTTTAATCACTGGAAGCTAGAGTGAAATCAAATATTCTCAATTTATTCTAATTATTTCCACTTTTATAAGACTTCTATTTTGCAACTAGAATACTAGTTGACTGAGTCAAATTCTTCCATGGCAGCTTTAAACTATTTCTTAGGGCTCTTATTACTCTTTTGGAGGCTCAACCATTTAAGACCATTATCTAGAATTAAATGACAGCTTCAGTTAAAATGTCTAATCAACAAGCATTGTTCCAAGGATTTGCTGCAGTTTTCCAGCTTGTGTCTCAGGATGACAAGGCTTAGGCTGGTATAACTGAAAAAGTTAAGACTTAGGTCCCATACTTGAAGAGCTGCCAACAAGCCAAATATCAATAACTTTAATGATTTACAAACATATGGTACACTTAAGTATTTTCAAAGAACTTCAAATATATTATCTCACTTGATCTTTATCACAGAACATAGGAGAGGCTTATATTTTTTATCTTCACTTGGAAGACAAGGGAAAACTTTGAGTTCAGAGACGCTAAATTCAAGATCCCATGATTAGTAAATGACAGAGCCAGAACTGGAACCCAAGTTTTTGTCTCAGAATCTAGGACTCAATTGCCCAATACTGTTTGTAAAAGAGACTTATGTGTGCTCATAAAATAGCTATGTAGTTAGAGAATGGCATTCAATAAATATTAATTGATGACCTAAGTTTATTGTAATTCAGGATAATATTTTCATGATTCATTTTACATTTTAATTACATTTGATAATACATTTTTAACTTATCTGAAAAGATATTAAATAGATATATATTTTATACCACCCTATATACAATACCTAAGTCTACAAATACTACGCTGCTCATTATCCACTGAGACTACAGTGGATAAATATATCCTTCTGCAAATGTGGCACTGTGTACCCCTCTTCAATTTCCTGTTTTGTGAGAAGATGACCATGATCTGAGTAAAATTTTAGGAATGATAGAGATCACCTATCTCTGTCACTCTGGAGATCAACAAAGTAAATTAAAGTAGGTAACTCCATAAGTCATCACACAGGCACACATACACACACCCCAAACCCACCCTTTTGCTACAGTACTGCAATAAAACAAGAAAACAGCATTATTTTGTTACTTTTCACCAACGGAAATTTTCATTAGACATTCTGCCAAGAAAACTGTCTTGTACCTGATGTGAACTATAAGAAGTTTCCTAGAGGTCAAAATGTGCTTTATAATATTCAGAAACAGAAATGGCCCTCAGCAATAAACCTATCATGGAGCAGGTACTCAAAGACAGGTAATTCATGAACACACACTCTCCTTCTGAATAAAAGATTACAGAAATATCCTCTGCCATGATTTGACTCCCTTAAAATCAAATTGATAAAAAATACAGGGGAAATACTGAATATTTATAAATCGATCAGTCTTGTGGTTAATAAGGCAAATATTTCCTATTAAAATAGCACTCATAAGTCAAAAGAAAACTACTCCATACTGTGAGGTTTTCATTATTTGCTGGCCAATACTGATTAATTATCATTTACTTATGGGCTTTCCTGATAGCTCAGTTGGTAAAGACTTTGCCTGCAATGCAAGAGACCCCGGTTCGATTCCTGGGTCGGGAAGATCTGCTTTGAGAAGGGTTAGGCTACCCAACCCAGTACTCTTGGGCTTTCCTTGTGGCTCAGCTAGTAGAGAATCTACCTGCACTGTGGGAGACCTGGGTTTGATCCCTGGGTTGAGAAGATCCCCTGGAGAAGGGAAAAGATATCATTCTAGTATTCTGGCCTGGAGAATTCCATGGACTGCATAGTCCATGGGGTCGCAAAGAATCGACACGACTGCATGACCTTTACTTCACTTCATTTATGGAGACACAGAATTTCATATTAGTAATTTTTTTTCACGACTGCTATTCACAGCAAGGTTCATTTCTCGAGTTGGTTCTAAGTAAGACCATAACTGATGTGCAGTTCCTATCAAATGCATCAGCATCCTTGGGGATCTCCATATTTTACCAATTTCAGGCTTCCTGATCTGGCCTGCCTAAGCTAGATCTATCAATTTACCTTTACTGTAAGAAGCCCAAGAATGGGCCCCAAAGCCTCTTGAATGTAGCTTTTGCTTAAAAATGAGGCTAATAAGCATAGCCTATGCAGGGCCTCAACCAAAATTCACTGGTTGCAATTCAGTCTTTTTAGAACTGAGTATATTCGAGACATGACACTGTGGTCACCACATACTCTCTGCTCTCATAATGAGCTCCTACGGGGATTCCACAGACTCACTTTTGGCACGTGAGGATTGAATTCCACAGCTCTATGAATGGCCTCTACCGCATTCATCTCTGCTGTGCTCAGCCCCCGCCGAGATGCAGCCTCAGGAGAGAATCTGAAAAGCAGAAAGACAAACACCATCCAGTTGGGACCACTGCTTGGGCATTAACCCGGAAAGGCATCCACACATCAAGGGCCCAGAAAAACCACAGCGAGCCAAAGGCATGAGCTCTCCAAACCTCCACTGCATCAGACCTCTGAGAGACCCTTCAGACAGAGGCCAACAAAAACCCCAGCAGAAGCAGAAAGCGTGCTTGTGTCTAATGATGGAAGGAATTCAATTCAGCTGTCAAGTCTCTCTGTCTAAATAGCTAATCTAAGTTTTCTAGGAGGTGCCTGCTTAGGTCAGGGGAGAGGGGAGGACTGACAAGGGCAGACAGTGTAGGAAAGAGAATACTAGGTTACAGAAGAGCGCACTTGGTTAAAAACAGAACTGGGGAGAATTTTAAAGGAGGCTCCCAACCCCATGTCAGTGCTGCGATGGAGGGTTAAGTCTTGCAGCTTCAGCAGCAGGCGAGCCTGCTGGGGGCCATTCCGGCAGGGGGCGTGTGCATGCCCAAACTGGGGGCAAGACACCTGCCCGAGTGAATGAAAAAAACCAGACCATGCAATCTCTTTCTCACCTCACACCCAGGGCTAACTCCAGAGCTGTGCTTGGCAGGCAGACACCACAGGGGAAGCTGTGACAACCCTGGCCCTGCCCTCCCAAGCTGGAGTCGCTGTGTAGGGAGAAAAGATGTTGCAGTAGGTACTGGCGATCTACAGGATAAAAAAGAATGAAAGAAAATTACTTCGGTCTTGAAGTGCACACACACTGAATAGCAAACCTGTCTGACACAGCAGAGGCTGTGTTCTTTTCTTGATATCTGCTTTTCAATGCTCCAGAGGGAGTGGAGTGGGACATGTAAGCGTTTATGAATTCAAAACCAGTTAGGCCATCTGTTCTCTTTCACCTGCCAGTCACCTGGTTTATGGAAATTCTCTATGCCATTGTCACCTGCCTGAATAAAAAGGGCCAAGGTCCCACTGAGATGGTGACTCAAGGTAAAGGAACCCTGGGTGGGGAGTCAGTTTGGAACTGCTGAGATAAAGAATGGGGGATGGCCATCCCCTTTTACTGTATTACATCTGTTATGACCACTACCCCATTCTGGACTGCTGGAGGAAGAGGAATACGTCAAAAAAAAAAAAAAAAAAGAATCAAAGAAGGCATTTTTGTGTAAGTCTCAAGCAGGCCTTTTGGTATCTGTGGTCTGGCAAAAAAAGGAAAAAAAAAAGGAAAAAAGTCACCTCAGAGGCATGGAATTTCATACAAATCCCTCTTTAGGGACCCATTCACCATTACAGTTCCTGGGGATATGCATTCCCTCCTTCTAGTAGTGAAAGGAAAGATCAGCAGGTTTTGGAAAATGCATGCTCATAAGCAGGGGTCTCACAGACTAAGGAAAACTTTCAGAGAAACCCTCAGACACAAAGCGTCTCCTTCCGTCCAGACTGACACCTAGTACCACCAGGTCACTATCCACTTACTTGTCAGAGACAGCTCTTGCTTTGAGCAAGGCAGCAGTGTAGCATATTGTTGCCGACTTTGGTAAGCTTATATCTGTCAGAGAGAAAAGAAAAGTAGGAGCTGTTATACGTTTGTAGAAACAAAGAGCAATAATTTTAAATGCATTAGCATTTTAATCATATAAGCCTAATAAAGTATAAGTTAAGAATATGTCAATCAATGTATGCAATACACAGCTGTTTATGTATCTGGGTGGTATGTGACAAACAAGGTAATTCATTTTTCTGTAATTCATGTTTAAAGCCCACCACAATGTTTGGCAATCATCTTTTTTTTTAAAACATATATTTTCATATGTTGAGTTTAAGCAGAGAATAGCTATAAACACATAAAATAAATATTACATGAATAGCCTTGATAACAAGAAAGGAAAATAATACCTCTTTGTTACTTATAAAATTTCTCAAGAGGTANTCATCTTTTTTTTTAAAACATATATTTTCATATGTTGAGTTTAAGCAGAGAATAGCTATAAACACATAAAATAAATATTACATGAATAGCCTTGATAACAAGAAAGGAAAATAATACCTCTTTGTTACTTATAAAATTTCTCAAGAGGTATATGAAATACTAAAGTGAAGAAAAAATATTAACTGGATTTTTAAAAAATATAAGTATTTTAGTGATAAATCAATTTATTTTAAAAACCATTCTTTAAAAAGTTAAACCTGGTTTAAATTTAAACCAGATTTCCTTTGTATTAAGCTTTAAGAAATTTATATTCAGCTTTTTTGTTAACCATGAGAAGAAAAATCTTTATAAAGCTATATACATTTATATATAGATATGAAATCTTTATAAAACTATACAGTTTTGTTCATTAAAAACCCACGACAAAGCCCCTTTCAAATTAGGAAGCCTAATCTGTTGCCCAGAAAAACAGGTTGTTTTGGTTTGTATAGATAATTTCAGATGGAGGGGTAAGGATGAGTACCAGATTCCATTTACAGGGAATAAAGTGCAGAGTGCAACTAAGAGTAGATAAACTCAAAGAGGGTAGTCCCTTGATGGGGGGCAGATTTGTATTTAAATTATGACCTTATTTCATACCAGAACTGTATTTCTTTAACACTCATAGTAATTTATACTACTATGACATAGAAATACTTTCTTAATTCAGAGCAGGTAAAAATATGCCATTCTAAGGTGCTACAAAATTCACTCTAGGTTAGAAGAACTCTTAACACTTGAAATTCTCTTCAAGTTTCTTGTAGGGCTGTTTTCAGCTTTAGAGGAATGACATTATAGTAGGAATGAAACCAATATTTACCACCAACTCCAGCATGAGGAATTTCTCTTTGAAGGAAATTTCAATGACATTGATAAAATACAAATAATCATAGAAAATACCAATACAGAATTGAAAGGGTCAGATGTCTCTGCAATTCTGATCTCATAAGTTATATTCAAACAAAACTTCAGCACCGTAAGCACAATATAAAATGTGCTTGTGACTAAGAAAAAAAAAAAAAGGTCAGACACTCATGGATTTGTCTTGTTGTTTTTTCAATATCTAAATATTTAACCACTTCCCAGTGGTGAAGGACAGAGGATCCTGCTGTGCTACAGTCCCTAGGGCCGCAAAAGTCAGAGAGGACTTAGCAACTGAAAAACAACAGTATGGGAAATCAGTCCAGGAACCAGTTGTCTTGTTTGGGTTCACTTGTAAGGGTCCACTTATTGACTGTTATTAGAAGATAAAAAAAAGAAAATTGCAGATAATACACATTCTACTTAAAAGTTTAAACCTTTTTCTCTTTTTTTAAGTTATGACCTTTTGTTTAAACATTATCTAAGTCCGGTTTTCAGGTTCCCCAGGTGGCACTAGTGGTAAAGAGTGAAGTGAAATTTGCTCAATTGTGTCTGACTCTTTGTGATCCCATGGACTGTATAGTCCATGGAATTCTCCAGGCCAGAATACTGGATTGGGTAGCCTTTCCCTTCTCCAGGGAATCTTCCCAACCCAGGGATCGAACCCAGGTCTCCCTCATTGCAGGCAGATTCTTCCCAATCCAGGGTTTGAACCCAGGTCTCCTGCATTGCGGGTGGATTATTTATCAGCTGAGTCACAGGGAAGCCCAAGAATACTGGAGTGGGTAGCCTATCCCTTCTCCAGAGGATCTTCCAGACCTAGGAATCGAACCGGAGTCNCCCAACCCAGGGATCGAACCCAGGTCTCCCTCATTGCAGGCAGATTCTTCCCAATCCAGGGTTTGAACCCAGGTCTCCTGCATTGCGGGTGGATTATTTATCAGCTGAGTCACAGGGAAGCCCAAGAATACTGGAGTGGGTAGCCTATCCCTTCTCCAGAGGATCTTCCAGACCTAGGAATCGAACCGGAGTCTCCTGCATTGCAGGTAGATTCTTTACCAACTGAGCTATGAGGGAAGTCCCATAGCTTCCCTCATGAAGAGCCCTCCTGCTAATGCACAAGACATAAGAGAAGCGGGTTCAATCCCTGGGTCAGCTGGGAAGATCCCCTAGAGGAGGGCATGGAAACCCACTCCAGTATTCTTGCCTGGAGAATCCCATAGTCAGAGGAGCCTGGCGGGCTACATTTCATAGGTCACAAAAGAGTTGGACATGACTGCAGCAACTCAGCACTCATGCAAGCCCTGTTTTCAGCCTTCCTAGAGTGATCTGTGTTCCTTCTGTGTCAATCTAGAACCTTTCTATGAAATGGGAACCAAGGATTAGTCCTGGAAAGGAGCTGAAATGGAAAATAATGGTCAAAATTATTTGAAGGTGGCAGCACAAGAGGAAGCCTCACTTGAAAAACTAAAGAAAACCTGTTGCTAAGGATTTAGCTTCTCAGGGAGAAGGATCAGGTTGTTTTGAAGCAAAGGAATATATTTACCTAATTGGAAATGCAGAAACATATATATAACTGAGGTGTTCCAGCAGAATATTAGAGATGCCTAATCAAAGGCAATCTTTAACCCTTTCACTCCTATAGACAAGACATTCACAACCCTGCAACATTACAACTACTATGTATATTTTCCCCATTTAAAAAATGTTTACCCTTATTCCTTCATTGTATGTGAAGATGTTGGTAGTATATGTACATGATCATAATACTTAATTTAAAAAAATATATTTTAGTCAGTATCAAATGGGGGAAAGGAAAAATATAAATACCACACTTCTCCACTAGTGGCAAGTTTGTTTCATTTGTTATCTCTTTAGTATACTATTTTGCTTTCACTGTTAAACAAAAATGAAAAACTAGCAAACAATTCTTGCATAACTTACTTATATAGTTTCAATATTTTTCTTTTAATTCTGTCAAAGCAAGACATCTATTTGGTAATGGCAATCTGTCTCTAAGGAGGAATGAATCATTATAAAGAAACTGACCCTAAATATCCCTTCAGGTAAAGCATCTTGTTCAAATAAGGCTTTCTTTTACAACATATCTTTGTAAATGACACTTATTTCTGACAACATAAATCAAATGCTTTAACATTTTGCCTACCCAGCAATTCTACATCTAAGGCTTTATCTTAAGGGAAGTCATCATGATTGTGCATGAAGATTTAACCTTAAGGATGTTGATCACAACATTGTTTCTAGTGGTAGAAAACTGCAAACAGCCTAAATGTCCAATCATAGGAGAAAGGCTAAGGTGCTACACCACCCACAAGGTGCAATTCTGGGCAGTCATTAAGCTGTATGGTAGATAAGCGTTTAATGAGCTGGGAAAGTTTTGCATTATTGTGTACACATCAATAAGTAAAACAAGTTTATAAAAATCATGATTTCACATATTTTAAGAAAGGTGTTTATATATATAGAGATAAAAAGGCTAGAATTATATATATGAAATATTAAGTTTTATTTCTGGGTGCTGGGATTATAGACAATTTTCTACTGTTTATCTGAATTTCCAAAGCTTCCTGTGATGTGCATGTAATAAGTGAATTTTTAAAAGATAATGATGATGCTAAATAGAAGGATTCTTTTTACTAACTGCCTGAAGCAAGATCATGGGCAAATACATTGGTAGAGCCAGACACAGACAGCATAAACAGACAAAGGCAGAACTTACACAAAGTGCTGTCAGCCCTGAAAATCTAAAAAATGTATTTACATGCCTTTAAAACTTGGCACAGTTTTTAAGAAAAACCATATATACTACTTTTAGGAGAAAGCTAATTACTATGGGCTGCTTGCCCCATAAGCACTGCCTTTTTCATTTGGCAGGGAAAATAAAAGACTGAGACTTGCTGGTTGCTGCCTATTATAATTTTTTAAATTATTATTTTGAAATAATTATAGTATCACAGGGAGTTGTGAATATAGTACACAGAGTTCTGTGAAGCTTCCCTCAGCTTCCCTCAAATGGTAACAACTCACAAAACTGTATAATGATATAAAAAACCAAGAGACTGACACTGGTATAGTACTATTAAGTCAATTACAGACCTTATTCAGTTTTCACCATTTTTTACATGCTTTCCTATAAGTTTGTAAGTAAGTAAGTAAAGTCACTCAGTCGTGTCCGACTCTTTGTGACCCCATGGACTGCAGCCCACCAAGCTCCTCAGTCCATGGGATTCTCCAAGCAAGAATACTGGAGTGGGTTGCCATTTCCTTCTCCAATAAGTTTGTGGTTCTATGCAATTTTATCCCAAGGCTAGATTCATGTAAACACCACTACTATTAAAACATACAACTTTCCCAAAGGAATTCTCTTATGCTGGCTCTTTATTTGTACCCTTCTCACCCATACCTGTCCCTCAGTGACCACTAATGGTAAGGGGAACAGAGTGACTAACAGTAGTGATGAAAATGGTAGTATCAGAAGTTTAAAGCAGGAAATAACACCAAATAAGATGCTTTCCTATATTTCTTATAATTTATTCAGAAATTTTATTTTGAGGAAGAGACTCAAAATTATTCTAAGTCCAATTTGTATGAAGAGACTCTAACTATGCAGTGCTTTTCTGTCTACCACTATTGCCAGAAAGTCTCTTTAAGGATTAGAATCCAAGGAGGAAATGAAAGGAAATAATGAGACATCACATATTTCCATACTCATTATAGAAAGAAGGAATGCTGATGTTTCTCACTTAAGCAAAGCTGAACTGCTGGCGTTACTTTTTCTTCCACTTCTTTGCCATCTTGTGCTTCATATAGATCCTCTTATGAAAAGGGAAGAACTTTTTCTAAGCATCTTAGGCATGTAAAATCAAATAGACATGAAAGACTTTAATTAAAAGCTACAGTCTTGAACGCCACAGAATCAGAATCATAGTGTATGCACTTTCATGTCAGGCTTCTTTCATTCCAAATGATATTTCTGAGGTTCATCCATGTTGTAGCGTACATCAGTATCTCATTCCTTTTTATTGCTGAGTAGCATTTCATTGTGTGAACATACCACAATATGTTTATTCTCTTGCTCATGGCTATTTGGATTGTTTTCCAGTTTTTCACTATTATATAGAAAGCTGTTGCTATCATTCTTGTGTATGTTTTTTCTTATTAAAAAAAAACTCATTTTTCTTGGATATATAACTGGAAGTGGAATTTAGTCAGAAGACAGAAAAATGATTGGTGGATAGTACTCCAAAGAGGTTGTGTGAAGTTTGCAAAACTAATATATGGTGAGAGAAGTCAGAAAAATGGTTACAGCTGGGTTGGAGGGGAAACTTTCTGAGATGATGGAAAATTCTATGATCCTGGGTGGTGATCACAGAGGTGTGTATACATAACTGGTGGCTCAGATGGTAAAGAGTCTGCCTGCAGAGTGGGAGACCCAGGTTTGATCCCTGAGTCAGGAAGATCCCCTGAAGAAGAAAATGGCTACCCATCCCAGTATTCTTGCCTGGAGAATCCCATGGAGTGAGGAGCCAGGCAGGTTACAGTCCATGGAGTCACAGAGTCAGACACAACTGAGCAACTTCACTCACTCACTCATGCATAACTGAAAAGTCATCCAGCTATATGTTTAAGACTTGTGCATGTTACAGCACATAATTTATATCTCAATTAAAAAAAGGTGAAAAAAAAAAAAAAAAGCCAAATCTATGATCCTGAAGCTGTCTTCTCTCCTTTGCCTTTCATCACTTTGGCCCCTCCATTCCCTCTATGCATCCTTATCTAAAAACTCCTTTTTAGTTTAATAAACAGAATCTGATTATTTCTCAAGTTGACCTTTCAACTATTAAGATGGTTAAATTATCTCCTCTAAACCTAATCTTTTCCAGAATAAATACTTCTAGCCCTTTAACTGAAGACACAATATTCAGAACTTCTCACTTATTTTTATTACAGAGCCATAGGTGATTTCAAAATATGAGATTTACAACTGTAAATAATCCTTTGGATCCCTGAAACCTGACCAGTACAGAGCCAGGAAAACATGCAGCCTGAGGAGCCCATGGCCACTGCCCCATCTCTGAGTACCAGCAAGGATGGCCCTGAAGTTGAGCAGCTGAAGCACTTTGTTCCTAAGACTATGTGGTCAACAAACCTTCACTCCACATTCTATCCAAACCAATTTCATCCAAAGCCAGGTCTTCTTTCTATTACTTCAGCCAGGAGAATTTTGGAATCTATGACTCATATGGAATATGAAATCCACATATGACTCCATTAAATTTTAAATCTTAAGATAAAATCTAAACTATTAAATAGTAATGGTTTCAGTATATCATTCCAGCCTATCAGTCATAGTTGTAACTCAACCTATCACCTATAGCTTCGCTCCATACAATCATAAGTATACCTTCCTTCCTATATGATCATTATCATCATCAAAATTACTGCTAGCTAACATTTATCGAGGGCTTATTAAGTCCCAGACACTGGTGTTAATCACGTATACACATTAATCCTCAGACCAGTAGGTCCTATATAGGACCTACTGCTAGCTCTGTTCAACAGATGGGGAAAGTGAGGCATAGAACAGTTAAGAAATACAACATGACACACCTAGAAAAAATATGAGCTTCCCCTAGAGCACATGCTTGTTAACTGTGCTATGCTATCAGCAAGGTCTGATTTTTTTTTTTTAAGGTCTGATTTAAAAACATACTGACCACAGCAATACCAAGGAGAGAGTCCAGAAATGGTATTCTAGAGATCATCCTGTATTTTCAGTGGTCTGCAATCATCTGTGTGCAACTATTTATTAATAGTTACGACAGGTAAAACTGTGCGGCACTGGAGAGACTTTAAGGAGATACCCCATGTCCAAGGGCAAAGGAGAAGCCCCAGCAAAATGGTAGGAGGGGCAAAATCACTTTTAGAATCAAACATACCTGCCAGAGACATTCAGAGGGCTCAAACAAACCTTGCGTGCACTAGGACCCAAAGACCCCACAGAGACTGGGACAGAACTGTGTTTGAGTGTCTCCTGTGGAGGTAAGGGTCAGCAGTGGCCTGCTGTAGGAGCAGGGGCTCAGAGTGAAGCAGACTTGGGTATGGCATAAGCCTTCTTGGAGAAGGTCGCCATCAACCCCATCATATAGCTGTCAGAACTTACAGAGGAATGGGGAAATAGATTCTTAGAGGGCACAACCAGAACCTTGTGTGCACCAGGACCCAGGAGAAAGGAGCAGTGACCCCACAAGAGACTGACCCAGACTTGCCCATGAGTATCCAGAGTCTCCAGTGGAGGTGTGGGTCGGTGGTGGGCCAGCTGCAGGTTGGGGGCACTGAGTGCAGCAGTGAGAGCATGGGACCTTTTGCAGGAGGTCACCATTATCTTCATCATCTCCACCATCGTTTAGCCCCAGGTGAATAACAGGGAGGGAACACAGGCCCACCCATCTCAGAAAACTGGATTAAAGAATGGCCCCGCCCATCAGAACAAGACCCAGTCTCCCCCTCAGTCAGTCTCTCCATTCAGGAAGCTTCCATAAGCCCCTTATCCTTCTCCATCAGAGTACAGACAGACTGAAAACCACAATCACAGAAACCTAACCAATCTGATCACATGGACCACAGCCTTGTCTAACTCAATGAAATTATGAACCATGCCGTGTAGGGCCACCCAAGATGGACGGGTCACGGTGGAGAGTTCTTAGAAAATGTGGTGCACTGGAGAAGGTAATGGCAAACCATTTCCATATTCTTGCCTTGAGAAGCCCATGAACAATATGAAAAGGCAAAAAGATAGGGCATGTAAAGATGAACTCCCCAGGTCGGTATGTGCCCAATATGCTACTGGAGATCAGTGGAGAAATAACTCCAGAAAGAATGAAGGGATGGAGCCAAAGCAAAAACAACACCCAGTTGTGGATGTGACTGGTGATGGAAGCAAGGTCTGATGCTGTAAACAGCAATATTGCATAGGAACCTGGAATGTCAGGTCCATGAATCAAGACAAATTATAGGAATCAGCGAACTAAAATGGACTGGAATGGGTGAATTTAACTCAGATAACCATAATATCTACTACTGTGGGCAAGAATCCCTTAGAAGAAATGGAGTAGCCATCACAGTCAACAAGAGTCTGAAATGCAGTACTTGGATGCAATCTCAAAAACGACAGAATGATCTCTGTTCGTTTCCAAGGCAAACCATTCAATATCACAGTTATCCAAGTCTATGCCCCAACCAGTAANACGGAGCCAAAGCAAAAACAACACCCAGTTGTGGATGTGACTGGTGATGGAAGCAAGGTCTGATGCTGTAAACAGCAATATTGCATAGGAACCTGGAATGTCAGGTCCATGAATCAAGACAAATTATAGGAATCAGCGAACTAAAATGGACTGGAATGGGTGAATTTAACTCAGATAACCATAATATCTACTACTGTGGGCAAGAATCCCTTAGAAGAAATGGAGTAGCCATCACAGTCAACAAGAGTCTGAAATGCAGTACTTGGATGCAATCTCAAAAATGACAGAAAGATCTGTTTGTTTCCAAGGCAAACCATTCAATATCACAGTAATCTAAGTCTATGCCCTGACCAGTAATACTGAAGAAGCTGAAGTTGAATGGTTCTATGAAGACCTAAAAGACCTTCTAGAACTAACACCCAAAAAAGATGTCCTTTTCATTATAGGGGACTGGAATGTAAAAGTTGGAAGTCAAGAGATAACTGGAGTAACAGGCAAATTTGGCCTTGGAGTACAGAATGAAGCAGGGCAAAGGCTAATAGAGTTTTGCCAAGAGAACGCAGTGGTCATAGCAAACACCCTCATCCAACAACACAAGAGAAGACTCTACACATGGACATCACCAGATGGTCAACACCAAAATCAGATTGATTATATTATTTGCAGCCAAAGATGGAGAAGCTCTATAAAGTCAGCTAGAACAAGACTGGGAGCTGACTGTGGCTCAGATCATGAACTCCTTATTGCCAAATTCAGACTTAAATTGAAGAAAGTAGGGAAAACCACTAGACCATTCAGGTATGACTTAAATCAAATCCCTTATGATTATAATGTGCAAGTGACAAATAGATTCAAGGGATTAGATCTAATAGACAGAGTACCTGAAGAACTATGGATGGAGGTTTGTGACATTGTACAGGAGGCAGGGATTAAGACCATCCCCAAGAAAAAGAAATGCAAAATAGCAAAATGGTTGTCTGAGGATGCCTTACAAATAGCTGTGAATAGAAGAGCCTCTTGATGAAAGTGAAAGAGGAGAGTGAAAAAGTTGGCTTAAAGCTCAACATTCAGAAAACTAAGATCATGGCATCCGGACCTATCACTTCATGGCAAACAGATGCGGAAACAGTGGAAAGAGTGACTGACTTTATTTTGGGGGGGTTCAAAATCACTGCAGATGGTGATTGCAGTCATGAAATAAGAAGACGCTTACTCCTTGGAAGGAAAGTTATGACCGATCTAGACAGCATATTGAAAAGGAGAGACATTACTTTGCCAACAAAGGTCTGTCTAGTCAAGGCTATAGTTTTTCCAATAGTCATGTATGGATGTGACAGTTGGACTATAAAGAAAGCTGAGCACTGAAGAACTGATGCTTTTGAACTGTGGTGTTGGAGAAGACTCTTGAGAATCCCTTGGACTGCCAGGAGATCCAACCAGTCCATCCTAAAGGAGATCAGTCCTGGGTGTTCATTGGAAGGACTGATATTGAAGCTGAAACTCCAATACTTTGGCCACCTGATACAAAGAGCTGACTCATTTGAAAAGACCCTGATGCTGGGAAAGATTGAAGGCAGGAGGGGAAGGGGATGACAGAGGATGAGATGGTTGCATGGCATCACTGACACAACAGACATGACTTTGGGTAAACTCTGGGAGTTGGTGATGGACAGGGAGGCCTGGCGTGCTGCGACTCATGGGGTCGCAAAGAGTCAGACACGAATGAGCAACTCAACTGAACTGATCTGAGAAGAAAAGTGAAAGGCAAATGAGAAAAGGAAAGATATACCCATCTGAATGCAGGTTTCCAAAGAATAGCCAGGAGAGATAAGAAAGCCCTCCTCAGTGATCAATACAAATAAATAGAGGAAAACTTTAGAATGGGAAAGACTAGAGATTTCTTTAAGAAAATCAGAGATACCAAGGGAACATTTCATGCAAAGATGGGCTCAGTAAAGGACAGAAAAGGTACGGACCTAACAGAAGCAGAAGATATTAAGAAGAATGAGCAACTCAACTGAACTGATCTGAGAAGAAAAGTGAAAGGCAAATGAGAAAAGGAAAGATATACCCATCTGAATGCAGGTTTCCAAAGAATAGCCAGGAGAGATAAGAAAGCCCTCCTCAGTGATCAATACAAATAAATAGAGGAAAACTTTAGAATGGGAAAGACTAGAGATTTCTTTAAGAAAATCAGAGATACCAAGGGAACATTTCATGCAAAGATGGGCTCAATAAAGGACAGAAAAGGTACGGACCTAACAGAAGCAGAAGATATTAAGAAGAGGTGGCAGGAATACAGAGAAGAGCTATACAAAAAAGATCTCACGACCCAAATAATCATGATGGTATGATCACTCAACTAGAGCCAGACATGAAAAGTCAAGTGGGCCTTAGGAAGTACCACTACAAACAAAGCTGGAATTCCAGTTGAGCTAGTTCAAATCCTAAAAGATGATGCTGTGAATGTGNGAATACAGAGAAGAGCTATACAAAAAAGATCTCACGACCCAAATAATCATGATGGTATGATCACTCAACTAGAGCCAGACATGAAAAGTCAAGTGGGCCTTAGGAAGTACCACTACAAACAAAGCTGGAATTCCAGTTGAGCTAGTTCAAATCCTAAAAGATGATGCTGTGAATGTGCTTCACTCAATATGCCAGCAAATTTGGAAAACTCAGCAGTGGCCACAGGACTGGAAAAGGTCAGTTTTCATTCAAATCCCTAAGAAAGGCAATACCAAAGAATGCTCAAACAACCACAAAATTGCACTCATCTCACACGCTAGCAACGTAATGCTCAAAATTCTCCAAGTCACGCTTCAACAGTACCTGAAGTGTGAACTTCCAGATGTTCAAGCTGGATTTAGAAAAGGCAGAGAAACCAGAGATCACAGAAAAAGCAAGAGAGTTCCAGAAAAACATCTACTTCTACTTTATTAACTATGCCAATGCCTTTGACTGTGTGGATCACAACAAACTCTGGAAAATTCTGAAAGAGATGGGAATACCAGACCACCTGATCTGCCTCTTGAGAAGTCTGTATGCAGTTCAGGAAGCAACAGTGAGAACTGGACATGGAACAACAGACTGGTGCCAAGTTGGAAAAGGAGTATGTCAAGGCTGTGTATTGTCACCCTGCTCATTTAACTTATATGCAGAATACATCATGAGAAATGCTGGGCTGGATGAAGCACAAGCTGGAATCAAGATTCCTGGGAGAAATATCAATAACCTCAGATATGCAGATGGCACCACCCTTACGGCAGAAAGTGAAGAACTAAAGAGCCTGTTGATGAAAGTGAAAGAGGAGAACCAAAAGTTTTTGGCTTAAAACTCAACATTCATAAAACTAAGATCATGGCATCTGGTCCCATCACTTCATGGCAAATTGATGGGGAAACAGTGGAAATGGTGAGAGACTTTATTTTGGGGGGCTCCAACATTACTGCAGATGGTGAATGCAGCCATGAAATTAAAAGACGTTTCCTCCTTGGAAGAAAATCTGTAACCAACCTAGACAGTATATTAAAAAGCAGAGATATTACTTTGCCTACAAAGGTCCACCTAGTCAAAGCAATGGTTTTTCCAGTAGTCATGTATGGATGTGAGAGTTGGAGTATAAAGAAAGCTGAGCACCAAAGAATTGATGCTTTTGAACCGTGGTGTTGGAGAAGACTCTTGAGAGTCCCTTGGACTGCAAGGAGATCCAACCAGTCCATCCTAAAGGAAATCTGTCCTGAATATTCATTGGAAGGACTGATGCTGAAGTTTTGAAACTCCAATATTTTGGCCACCTCATGTGAAGACCTGACTCATTTGAAAAGACCCTGATGCTGGGAAAGATTGAAGGCAGGAGGACAAGGGGCCGACAGAGGATGAAATGGCTGGATGGCATCATTGACTCAATGGACATGAGTTTGAGTAGGCTCCAGGAGTTGGTGATGGACAGAGAAGCCTGGTGTGCTGCAGTTCATGGGGTCACAAAGAGTCGGACATGACTGAAGGACTGAAGTGAACTGAAAGTTCTTTCTTTTTGATAAGAATTAAATCCAAGGTATTAATTACTCTCAGACTTTGTCTATGTTAGTTGTAATTAAAGTGTCAGGAAGCAAGATCCCTCTAAAGACCTTCTACCTCTTCTTCACATTTCACTTTTTTCCTCTTTGTGTTACTGCTATCACTCGACAGAAGTATGTAGGTATTGATGAAAGTAGGTAGGATACATGAATCATGGCAGACTCTTAATGTAACATCTTAGTTGCATTCCCCTCAAAAAACAGATTATCTAAGGGTTTTTCTGGCCTATATAGGTCTTGACTTCCTGGAGTTAAGAAAGAAATCACCAGAGAGCAAATGAAATTAAGTGCTTATAGTTTAAAATAAAAGTTTTGATTATCCATGAAATAAAAAGTTTCTGCACTGGGATTTCCATTTGTTGTTAAAGGAAGAAAAACCAAACTCTATTAATAACTCTTTTATACTTCTTGGTTGGAGAACCTAGAAAAGGTTTCCCTAAAGGACAGAATTCTGCTTCTTGGCAGAGTCTGAAAGCTCTACCACGGGGGTTCAGCATCCTACCCTCCAAGTCAAAACTAGACCTGTGAATTCAGTGTGCTGCTCTTCACTCTGCAGGCAGATGAAGCCCTTCCTCTGCTGAAACTGCCTTCAGGGTCTCTCCATAGTCTTTAGAACAAAATCCAAACTAGAATCAAAGCTCTCTGAGGTCTGGCTCCTGCTTAACTCCCCAGCGCATCTTCGGCTGCAGCCCTCCGCCACCCCTCTGCTCGGTGGGAAACAACGCTCTCCATACACGCTGTCAGTCCTGCCCCAGATGTGTTGGATGTGTTTTCTTTGCCTCCAGCACCTTCACTGTTCGGTTCAGCACAGACCCCACCTCCACAGGGATGCCTCCTCTCATCACCTTGGGTGAGGTGTCCCTTCCATCCTGGGTTGAACTCTGTCAGTCTTTACATCAACTGTCCATTCTCATTTCCCTCTCCTATTCACATGGTGTGCTTTAGGGGTTAAAGCTGTGTTTCTTCATCACTTCCTACCCACAATACAAAGCAATGTTTGAAACATAGTTGGTGGTCAGTGTTTGCTGAATAAAATCCTAAACTAACATAGTAACATATTAAATCACTTTATATCACCTTCCTTGGACATGCAAACATTTACTTCTAATTTAGCTTCCAGGAGCCAAAAGTGACTTGTATTGATGTGTACTTTAAGAGGGAGTCAGAAACATGTCATTTCTCAACATGTATACTTCATTTATGTCTGCTTACAGTTCCATGAACAGAGGAGCCTGGCTGGCTACAGTCCTTGGGGCTGGAAGAGTCAGACACAACTGAGCACACACGCACACACAGCATTCCAGCAGAATGTATGACATTGGATTGTGCTCTAAATCTAAGTGTCTATTTGACAAAGCAGTATAGTGGGAAAATAGGGCAGGAAGAAAGCAAGAGTAAAAGCTGAAGCAAAGTTTAACAAAAGTGAAATTTTTGTCCAGAACAAAGAAAGCAAACCACACCTCTTCTGGCTCCCAAGCACCCTTTATGAGAATGGTGCTACTGAAAAAAAAAAAAGAAAGATCATCTCGGGGAGGATGACTCTTAAGTTTTCAAAAGTCATGAATGGCTCATACCAACAAACTTGAAATTCAATGAAATAATCTTGGGACAAAGTTATGTGATTATGAGTATGGCTGTCATTTTGATGTCTCAGAAAACCCATGGGGCAAAACCTTAGATAGGATAGAATTTTTCCCAGTGATGATCTTTTTGCCTAATTTCCCTTTGTTCATCTATAATAATAACAACAATCAAGATGTAATTTAAAAATATAATTACTCTTCCTATGTATGAGATTGGTCAGTTGAGGGTCAATTTCACACTGAAACCTCCAAAACAATGTTTTCAAGGGTAGCAGCCAGTAGATAAGTAAGTCCCAAAGCACCTCACAAGTAAGAGCACTATTTCACAGTGCAGCTCCATCTAACAAGTCGATGATGATTCACCACAGACACTCTGAACATCTACCGTAGTACATCAGTGTCCAAGAAGAGGACATAGGGCTTGTTCTCAAAGAGTTTCTTTCTCACTACTCCCTGCGGCATGTTTCAAACGGATTCACTGAGCACAGATTCACCCCACCTTGATTCATTATGGGTTGCTTTTTTGTTTTTAACCTCTTTCTCCAACAGACTGAAAGCTTCTTGGCAACACAGAATAAATCATATTCATCTTCAAATCTGGAAGTACCTAAAAGTATCTTCAGGAGATGGGGGAGTTCCGGTCAAGATGGCGGAAGAATAGGACGGGGACACCACTTTCTCCCTCACAGATTCATCAAAAGAACATCTCAAGGCTGAGCAAACTCCACAAAACAACTTCTGAATGCGGGCAGAGGACATCAGGCACCCAGAAAAACAGAGCACTGACTTCAAAAGCAGGTAGGGGAAAAAATATAAAAGCCGAAAAAAAAAGAGACAAAGGAGGTGGGGAGGGAGCTCCGTCCCGGGAAGGGAAGCCCGTCCCGGGAAGGGAAGCTTAAGAAGAGAGGTTTCCAAA
>SJYX01024746.1:185067-281560 GCA_006410675.1 Oreotragus oreotragus | reverse complement strand
CATAAGTGAAGTGAAGTCGCTCAGTCGTGTCCGACTCTTTGCGACCCCCTGGACTGTAGCCTACCAGGCACTTCTGTCCACGGGATTTTCCAGGCAATAGTACTGGAGTGGATTGCCATTTCCTTCTCCAGGGGATCTTCCCCACCCAGGGATTGAACCCAGGTCTCCTGCATTGGAGGCAGATGCTTTAACCTCTGAGCCACCAGGGAAGTCTCTTCAGCATAAAGGTTTGCTGAATTAACTTGAAAAAATTAACCTAATTACTCCCTGTAACCACCTAAGATTACAGAGTATCAAGTATCACTTTTCTTAGTAAGACAAGAAGTTGATATACTTGAAGTTTATGTAGCCTTGACGATTCTTCTGGAGCCGTGAACAGACCAACTGAACAAACAAAAGTGAAAAACAAACTAATGAAAATACAGCCCGTTTCTCCTTCCTGTTAGTGGACCATAATGTCTTATTACTGTACCATGATGTGTTTCTATCTTCCATGTGACTGTCTTCAATAAGATTTCTCTGTTTACTCCTGTTCATCTGATGCAAAGAAAACAACAACATATATGCATAATTCTGTTCTTAGATTTTGCAGGGGATTCTAGACAGTATGAAGTTGTTTGGTCCCACCTTCAAAAAGTCAATCTAAGGTTGTCCCCTTTCAACCAAAGGAGAAAGCTTCACTGAAGAAATAAAAAGGACTGATATAAAATAAAAAGAACCTCAAAAAGGTGTGCCACCTGGGAAGTCAATGATTCAATCAGGAAATACTAGTGATCTTAGTAATTTAGAGCAAAGGGAGTGGCAGGCAACAGGGATTCAGCTATATGGAGAAATATTTATCTTATGCTACAAAGCAAACACCAAATGTTATTTGCAACTTCTGGACTGGATTATCCCAGAGGGTCTGTGTCAGAAGGCACTTCTATGGCTGGTGCCCTAGAACCAAATATGGAAGTTTATGTGATGGTGATGGCCAGCTAAAGAGAAACGTTACCTTGGTAAATTATGATAACTCGGCCGTAAGGATTACTAAAGCCAGCATAAATTTAGAGGGTTTGTTCCTATGCCAACTCTGTGAATTATAGATGTATGCATTCATAAAATGTCTTCCATCATCAGAAATTGTAGGAACTTTTCACACGTACAGTCTTTACTCTGAAATAGCATCTGTGAGTAGTTCTGCTTGTTGCACGTAGCATGAGAGCCAACCACTTAGTAACCTCAGAGGCCCAATCCCCATGACAGACCTCATTCTTGGTTTCCCAGTCAGCAGGGCACTCAGTGCTAAGCTATACAGGGCCACCACTTCTCAGTGACTCAAGCTCACCAGCCTGAAGCCATGGTCCATGGTGTCAGGGTGGATAATTACTTTCCCTTTTGAAACAGCAACGTGATCATTTGCCCATCTTTTACACATAAATTCTCTTCCACATTTGCCTGTATCCTTGATCTTCTCCATAAGAACCAGGCCAAGGAAGGGAGCTGGACTAGGCTTAAAGTCTGTCCCTCGGGACTAAGAGCACTTCAAATCCTCTTTCTCAGACGCAGCCTAATCTTGCAATGGATTCGTCTCCAAGCTGCTTGTGCCTATGGCATCAAAACTCACATCTATAGATGCACTTGACTGAAATGCACCATTCTGGAGGTCTGGACAGCCTAATCTGATAGTCTGATACTGACAGCCTCAATACAAATTCTATTCAATGGTCCTTCTGAAATCTCAAATCCCAATTATTCCACAAACGTAAGTGAAAAACAGCCTAGCCAAGAGACAGGGTATCCAGTGACCACTTCAGAGGAACGCAGATGACCACTGAGTAACTTGTTCTAGCTATAAGGCCCTGGGCAATGAACAAAGTGTACAAAATTTTTACTTATAACTACATGCTGACTCTGTAAAACAATGATCAGCAGAAAGTGTACTCTCTGAAGGGTCTCAGCACAGAGTGAGACCCTCATGTCTTCTTTAGAATTTCTGCTTTCAATCTACTGAAATGAAAGTATTCCCCCAATGCTACAAACATGTCCTGTACTTAAAAGTATTTCTTCTGCACATTGTGAAGTGAAGTCGCTCAGTCGTGTCTGACTCTTTGTGACCCCATAGACTGTAGCCCACCAGGATCCTCCCTCCATGGGATTTTCCAGGCAAGAATGCTGGAGTGGGTTGCCATTTCCTTCTCCAGGAGATCTTCCTGACCCAGGGATTGAACCCAGGTCTCTCGCATTATAGGCAGACGCTTTACTGTCTGAGCCACCAGGGAAACTCTTCTGCACATTACCAGATAGTAAATAAGAATACAGATTTAGGATGGGCTTGATGGTACCAGTAAAAATGGTCTTATATAGCTGTTGCATTTATATAACATTCTTGACTATATAAAAAGACCAGCTGTCCTTCACAGGGAAGCTTTTGACCCCAAATTTAGGGCAATCACTAGATGCCCTAATGCAGTAAGTATCCAGAAGAGCTTGAATTTGTATTTCCATTGGTACAAATTGCCCCGAGGCTGAAACAATCTGTCTTTATCTCAAGAGTGAAAATCTTGGGCAATTTTTATTTTTCAGTTTTTCTAAATGTTTAAGAATTGTTTTAGAGATAAAAATAAGTATTTCCATTCTTACTAAATATCTACGCACATGTCCTATTTTATTGTTCAGTCACTCAGTCATGTCCTACTTTTTGTGACTCCATGAACTGCAACACACCAGGCTTCCCTGTCCATCACCAACTCCTGGAGTTCACTCAAACTCATGTCCAATGAGTCAGTGATGCCACCCAGCCATCTCATCCTCTGTTGTCCCCTTCTCCTCCTGCCTTCAATCTTTCCCAGCAACAGCATCTTTTCCAATGAGTCAGTTCACATGTCCTGTTAGATGTATAATTAATTTTAACAAGAGGCTATAACAGTTTTTAGGGGGACACAAGACAGGGCTCTTATGCTCTCATTTTAATTAACATTTTATATATGGCTTTCCATTTGAACAAAATGGGTTGAGAACAGTGGTGAAGTTCAGGAGTGGTCATCTTGTCTCTTTATAATGGTTAATAGTTACTGAATTCTTATTGTGTGCCCCACACTTTTCTAAACACTGTTGTTTAGTTGTTAAGTCATGTCTGACTCTCTTGTGACTCTACATAATGTAGCCCACCTGGCTCCTCTGTTCATGGGATTTCCCAAGTAAGAATACTGGAGTGGATTGCCATTTCTTTCTCCAGGGGTTCTTCCCAACCCAAGGATCGAACCAGCATTTCCTGCATTGGCAGACGGATCTTTACTACTGAGCCACCATTGATTAAATGCTTTAATCCTCACAACAAGTTACCAGCTGTGAGATCTTGGGCAAGTTGCTTATGATTTCTAAGTCTTGATTCCATTCCCAGAGAAAGAAATGGAAGTTTAGAAGGTTAAGTGATTTGCTTAAGGTTAAGTGACCATAAAGAAAGCTGAGTGCCTAAAAATTGATGCTTTTGAACTGTGAAGTTGGAGAAGACTCTTGAGAGTCCCTGGGACTACAGGGAGATCAAACCAGTCAATTCTAAAGGAGATCAACCCTGAACATTCATTGGAAGGACTGATGCTGAAGCTGAAGTTCCAGTACTTTGGCCACCTGATGTAAAGGGTAGACTCATTGGAAAGACCCTGATGCTGGGAAAGATTGAGGGCAGAAGCAGAAGGGGATAGCTGAGGACAAGATGGTTGGATGGCATCACTGACTCAATGGACATGAGTTTGAGCAAGCTCCGGGAGTTGGTAATGGACAGGGAAGTCTGGCGTGCTGCAGTCCATGGGGTCACAAAGAGTGAGACAAAACTGAGAGACTGAACTGAACTGAAATAAGTTCACTCAGCCAGTGAAAGGCAAAGCTGGGCTTGATCTCAGCAGGCTGGCACCAGGGCTAGTCCTCTGCCCCACCACCAGGACTGCCTTGGGTATCCTCAGGAGTTACTAACTAGAGACAGAGCTACGTACTCCCAAAGGAAATGCCCACAAAGGGAGCACTCATATTCATATTCACTTGATCTGTTGAGATTCTTCTAAAATTCAAATGTGCAAATGACAATGAATAAGAAACGCATGAATTCTTTTCCTCATTTCCGCCCTAGTCTTCAGACTTAAGCTTTCAAGCTAGGTGGCCTATAAACATCTTTGAAAGGCAATCCAAAGCTTATAACAACTTTCTCAATGGCTTCGAATAGAAGGTTCTGATGACTTTATTATCTTAAAAACATTGTCTTTATAGCTAATGTATGACTGAAAAAAAAAACATAAATCACAAATTAAATGAACACCATATATCAAATCCCTTTTGTCACTAATGAAATCAGGAACAAGGTGATTGGAGATGGTTTCAGAAAGATAGACAATACAGATATGCCCAGTTCTTAAGGAATAATTTTTTAAAAATCTTAAAAGACAATTTGGCATCACTGAAATTCTGCACCATGGCTCCAGCCTGCCTATCTCATTCTTTATAAGAGGACGGAGAAAAAGAAAGTCACAGGAACAAGGTGATTGGAGATGGTTTCAGAAAGATAGACAATACAGATATGCCCAGTTCTTAAGGAATAATTTTTTAAAAATCTTAAAAGACAATTTGGCATCACTGAAATTCTGCACCATGGCTCCAGCCTGCCTATCTCATTCTTTATAAGAGGACGGAGAAAAAGAAAGTCACTTCAATGAGGCTTACGTTTATGAAAAACACATGGACTCTTAAAGCCAGCTAGACCTGAATTTGCATCTCAGTTCTGCAGCTTTGCAGTTTTCAAGTAATGTGGTTTTGAAAGTTACTTAAATTCACAGGCCTCAGCTTTGCATCTGATAAAACAGAATAACTACCTTCTTGCAAGGACATTGTAAGGGTTACAGGTAATGTGTATAATACGCTTGGCACATGGTAGGTTCTCAATAAATTGGAACCAATGATAACAACAAGAAGAGTGTTAACAGAAACAACTAAATATACTGCCAACAGCAGAGACAGTGGAAGTGGAATGATGGTTAAGAGCATGGGCTTGGGGTCAGATGACCTCAATTTATTCTTGCTTTCCTTTCCTTGTAGAATTCACATCATATCGAATAAAGGCTGTTCTAAGTTTCTCTCTTTGCCCTCACAACATAATATCTCCATGGCTTTACTATGACATCTTAGGCTCTTCACTTGAATAAGTTACTTAACTCCTTTCTGTACCAGTTACCACAGCTGTAAAATGGGCTAATAATATTATCTACCTCATATGCTGTGGCAAGAATAAATGAGTCCATCCACGCCAAGCTTAGGATCATGTCTGACAATGACACATCATAAGAACTCAATGTTAGGTGCTGGTGTTTTTTCAGTTATTATATGAAGGACTCTCTAAAACCAACAACAACCACCTAGATAAAAATTGCTCATAATGTTGGTTAACAGATTGAAACTAGAAGACCATGAAAACTCCCGAGGATGGCAAGACAGCCTTTCAGACTAATGGCTGGAATAACATAAGATCAAAGGCTATCTGAAGGGAAAAGTAAAAATTAGATTGCAGTTTACAAGGAGGGCTGACCAGTTAACTGGTAATCCCTACTTGGAATCCAGGCTTGCCAAAGGGCTTCCCTATAAAAGAACTTTGTAAATGTCATTTTAAAAAGTCAAAGCAAAGAAAAAAAAAAAAAGAAGTGAAGAAGAATAAGAATGAGGCAAAGGGAATATATGCCGCCTTCCTCCTTTCCTCAGAACATGCTGTGTTTTTTTCCCCTGTGCTTTGCCATATTTCTAAATCCTTTTTGCAAAGGTCAGAGAAGCAGCACCAATCCCATTGTGTCACTTCCCCTCATACTACTTAAAAAAATTCAGCCACCTAGCAAATGTAATAAAGAAGGATTGCTGTACCCATAAAACATCCAAGAAACAGCTACCCAACCAGAGCATTCCAATTTGCAAAGATAACATCTAATCCTGCTGCTCTGGGTGTGGCTCGATGGTGAGGGATGGGGAGGCTGGGGTTCAAAGTGCTGTCTCCAGCATCTCACAGATTACAATGATGACATCAGAATCAGGGTGAAGAGCAGGGCGCCCCAATTGCTGTCTGTACTCCAAGCCCTCTGAAGCTTCCACTTCCTCACACAGAGCAAGAAAATTGGATAAGAACTGGGTCGAGGTCCTTTGGGTCTCCAGGAAAAGCTGCAGGGATGAGCCAGAAAGAGCCCATTTTCTGGTCCGGGGAGAAGAAGATGAGGCATGTTTTTCATAGTCTGGTGTGGCTGCAGCTCACTCCTCGAGAACAGTAACTTCAGCAGCCACTTCATTATATTTCTACTGTAAATGACACAGGCCTGAGCCAAGTCTGAGCCAAAACACCCTCCAGGATTCAGCTGGGGTTAGGTCATCTGCAGCGTATTGACCACTGCTGAACTCCAAACCCCTAACGAGGCATCTCAGCAACAGTATGTGTCCTGCCACTAATGAGGCTCTTTTTCCATGAATAATGAGAAAGAACATCATCTCTGTTGCCAGGTACAAACATAAACAAAGCTCAACACAGGGCTTTGGTATAGTGAGTTTGTCTATTTGCAACAAAGGAATTTAGCAAAGTGAGAGCCAAGTTTTAGTGGAGGGTGGGACAGGCTCTTGTAACAAATAATGTGAACATATGTTATCAGAATCTAATAAATCAGCTTTCGGTTGTTGTGGCAAGGAGACTGTGCAATGGGATAGAGACAGACGACAGAAAGCTCCAAATGAGTTCACTGCTTTATTTTACAATCAGTCTTGTAACACAAAGCTGATGATTTCTGTAATGAACTGAGATCTTCATGAAAGGAGCCTTAGGAGAGACCTGAGATCCCAAAGGCTCTATTGACTAAAGCTTTTCTCACGCCTTGATGTAGCAGGCTGAGTGCAGGCTGACTCTGGGGATGAGAACACTGAAGCCTTGCCACGACACTGCTGGCTTTGAGGCACTTTGTGGAAGATGCATGGCCACCTGAACCCATGTGCCATGTTTCTTAGGTACCAAAAGGCTCTCAGTGTACCATAAGCATTCTGCCTCTAAGGTAGTCTCCTGGCTTAGACTCCCAAGGTCAGCCCAACAGTGAGATTCCAGCATATAAACAGAGAACAAAAGGGAGTTGACATGAAGGCCAAACAGTCTTTATTTTGTTTACTGTAAAGTGTGCCACATTTTTCTCTCTTTCTAAAATCAGTTCCATACTAGGTAGCATATATTTTCTTACACAGGGTGCTCATGTTTGCACAAGCCAAGCGGTGCCATCACTGGCTAAGGGCTTTTAGTTTCCATCAGTCTGAGCAAGAATTAACAATAAAACAAAATGAAAACAGTCTCACGATGCCTCAGTTCCTCCAGCTGCAGGGGATAACAACTCTAACCTATTTCAGAGATAACTTTTGAGGAACTGTGTGTCAAAAAAAAGACTCAAATAGTATAGTTGGCTCTATATGTTTGATGAATTGCTAGAAATTTTGACCTGAATAATTCTCTTTTCACAGAAAGGCATTTTATTTTAAATATAACAGTGTGTACATGTCAAGAATTCTTTAAATGCACTAAAAATGCTTACTTAATAAAGAATATTTTATAAAGTAAAAAAAAATCATTTAACATAAACAATCACTTCCTAACATCCATTTTATAAGCAAATATATTTATTTGGGGGAGAGAGTTAATGGAACATGGCAGAATGGTATGAAATTCTGCAGAGATTCTAGCAGTTAATCATGTAGAAAATTGTGTATAATTAATCAAATAGTAAATTCAAAGACAATGGCAATTGAGAAGAAGATTTTTCAAATATCTGGGTGGTATCAGCTTATATTTCTGGTTTATTAAGAAAAGGCAAAATAAAATAAGCTCATGGTGAGTAGGTTGGAAAGGCAAAGGGACTGAAAAGGCTCTCATGTGAAGAAATGGGAGTTATTCTGCTAAAAAAGAGAAGACCTGGGGTGAAGGGGCCATGATTTCATCTTCAAACATTACTGAACTGTCACAAGTTTTGTAGCAGAAGCTAACAGCTGTTTTTGGTGAAGGAAATGGCAACTCATTTCAGTATTCCTGCCTGAGAAATACCACGGATAGAGGAGTCTGGCGGGCTACAGTCCATGGGGCTGCAAAGATTCAAACACGACTTAGCAGCTAAACAACAACAAAACCTAACTGTTCTATTGCTTCAAAAATCTACATGACCAACAGGTAGTGACTACAGTCAACCAGTGAGGGGTCAGTGCTGTTCCTACAGGGCATGTGCTGCCTGCAGAGGTTCCGAGTGACTCCCGACCATGGAAATCAGGTGGAAATTCATAAGACAATAGCTGTCAAAGTGCTGTGGTATTTGAAATGATCCTTCTCATCTAATCATTGAAACACATCAAGAAGAGAGGCAAACTCAAGTAGATAAAAGTACCCAAGGACTTACCGTCATACTTGGCTAAGACTGCCTGAACATCAGCATATGCTTGTAGTTCCAGGAGAGCCTCTAAAAGGTTTTCATGGATGTTGAACATGCTCAGGAGAGGGAACTCCTTCATTAACTAGGAAAGAAGAAACCAAGGGAAAATTAGTATGTTTCTTATTTTTTAAGGTATAACTAATACAGAGTTATTCCAGTACTCTTGCCTGGAAAATCCGTGGATGGAAGAGCCTGGTGGGCTGCAGTCCATGGGTCGCAAAGAGTCAGACATAGCTAAGCGACTTCACTTTCACTTTTCACTTTCATGCACTGGAGAAGGAAATGGCAACCCACTCCAGTCTCTTTGCCTGGAAAATCCCAGGGATGGCAGAGCCTGGTGGGCTGCCATCTATGGGGTCGTAGAGAGTCGGACACAACTGACATGACTTAGTAATAGTAGTAGTAGTATATATAAAAGTATAGTATAATTTTTAGAAGTACGATTAATACTAAATTACAAGCATTCACATCAATTATTATGTTGTAAAGCATTAAACGCTTAAATTTTGTTGTGCTGTTTTTGGGAACAGCAACTTTGAATTTGTGAGAATCTAAGGTGGGAGAAAAATCCAAAAGTGAGGAGTTTTATGAACACTGAGGAAGATGCTTAGAGGCAGTACTGAATGTTAAAATGTCTTTAAGGCCAAATAAGGTGAAGGTGTTAACAGCAGCTCTGGATGGAAGCCAGAGGGTAGAAGGAGAAGCAAAAGGCATTGCTCTTTTGAGCAGACTGATAGCCAAGTTAAAGACAAAAAGTAGGAAAATAACGAGGAGGTGATATGTGTTGAGAAAATTTGCAGGTAGTGACAGAGAATGGTAGTAAAAGAAGAAGATGTTAAGGAGTTCCTGCCTGTTCGTCTCAATAAAACAGGAGTCAAAATTATTTTTCGAGACTGAGGGAACAGGTGACAGGGAGGAAGTAGGAAGACGGAGGAGAAAGTGTGGAACAATAAAGGATTACAGAGGCTGTCTTAGGACCCCAACAGACTGGAGACCACGGATTTAGAGTCTACAATTGGCACTGTTGTCAAGTTTCAGCTGACAGGGCTCAGCAGCCCAGGGACAGTGGCAAAGATGTCAAATGATAAGGTTGAGCCTGGGAAAAACTGAATTAGATTCAGTGAAAAGTCAAGGAGCAAGAGAACAGGCTAGAATGGTGAACGAATGATTAAAGGAAAGGCTCAGGTTGTAGACAGCATCAGGAGGAAGAGAGGTCCAAAAGGAGTTAAAAGATATGATAATGAATTTCATTGGCAAACAAAGAGAAAGAAGAAAGGACATGACCAAGAATTTCAGAGTAAAATCTTATCTTCAAGAAAGGTAAATCTCACCTTAAGGAAAAGACAACTAGGTTCTTTACAAGGCAAAGTCACACACGCACACATATACGTGTGTAAATATGTAATGATGTGTTCATATATGTGTGTGTATCATGATACAGATAATCACGATGGTGTCATCACTTCCCTAGAGCCAGACATCCTGGAATGTGAACTCAAGTGGGCCTTAGAAAGCATCACTAAGAACAAAGCTAGATCATTGGAAAAGACCCTGATGCTGGGAGGGATTGGGGGCAGGAGGAGAAGGGGACAACAGAGGATCAGAGGGCTGAATGGCATCACCAACTCGATAGACATGAGTTTGGGTAAACTCTGGGAGTTGGTGATGGACAGGGAGGCCTGTCGTGCTGTGATTCATAGGGTCTCAAAGAGTCAGACACGAGTGAGAACTGAACTGAACTGTGCTTAGTTGCTCAGTCATGTCCTACTCTTTGTGACCCCATGGACTATAGCTCGCCAGGCTCCTCTGTCCATGACGATTTTCCAGGCAAGAATTCTGGAGTGGGTGGCCATGCCTTCCTCCTGGGGATCTTCCCATCCCAGGGATCAAACCCAGGTCTCCCGCATTGCAGGCAGATTCTTTACTGCCTGAGCAAACAGGGAAGTCCGTATACATATATACCCTCTATTTAATTTACTAAATGGATAAGTCTTTTCTATTATAACACAGTGACCTCTAAAGAAGTAATACTTCTTTTTTTGATGTCAACATATTTAAAGCAATTGTGCTTAGAGAAATAATACCCCTCAAAATTGACCAATTTATTATTAAACAAGAAACAAGTGGAGATACTGCATTGACTATTCACTTCTTCTAAGTTAGAAACCTTTGCCATATTGTTTTGTTTTTTAAAAATCCAAGAACCATTTATCATATCTCTAAAAACAAATAATTTTCTGCAACTTCAAGGCATCATATTACCAACAAATAACACCTATCAAAATGATTGTGTCTTCAATAAGCCTGTCTAAACCCCCTAGAGACAGCCTGCAGTATTTCCACTGCTAGTAAAGGAAGTGAATATGACTGTATCACACATTGTTGATTTTCTGCAACCAATAAAAGTACTCCCTTCCTGGTTTATTCTGATTCTGGTTCACATCACTTTTTAATTTTTTTTCTCTTTCTAATTAGTGCTTGTTAGAATTAAATCTCTCTGTCATTCAGCATTTGGCAATACAATAAAGATATTCTCTAAACTGCAACATTTAAACATTAAACATTTTTTATCAATTCTTTAGGTAGAGGTCAGACTTCAAGGACTCAAGTCATATTCTGTAATTTAAAAACTGCAATTCCAAATACTAGTATGTTGAAGCTTAAAAACTGAAAGGGGGAAAAAAAAACTGAAAAGGGAATCTAATTAAAATCTAACACATGTATGCCTATGGCTGATTCATGCTGATGTATGGCAGAGGCCATCACAGTATTGTAAAGTAATTATTCTTCAATTAATATAAATAATTCATGTAAAAAAATAAATAAATACAAAAAAAATACATTTAAAAGATCCAATGAAACTATGAGCAAACATGGAGGTCTGGGCTTGTTTAAATAGAACTCGAAGATGCTAGGAGTTTGGGCAGCAATGCTTTCACTGGATGCTTGGACAGAACATACCATTTCCAAAAAACAATCACCAATAAAAGAATTTTAAACATAGCAAATAGCAAATGTTGGAAAGGCAATCAAAGTCATATTACAATTTGGAAATCTAGCTTTGCTTCATGAATATAAACAAGAAGAAACAGTGAACCTTCCACTGCCCCATCTCACTCCAGTTATCACCTGACCTTCTCCAGCCTTTCACAACAGGCTTTCATAGAGAAGAGTCATGAGTATTCTACTCCCTCCGCTCCCTTCACTCCTCACCGTAAGCTACAATCTGGCTTCCAGCCCCACAATTTCTCTGAATCTGCTCATCCCACATTTCCAGGTGACTTAAATTGCTCCTGTGGATGCCCTCCAGTCCTTTTCTTGCTTGACCTCTGCAACATTTGACAGTTTGATGACTTCTTGAAACTCTTGTTTCTCTTGGCTTCCTCCATACCATTTTCTTCTGGTTTTCTTCATATTCATCTTATAGCTCCTTCTCTAGTTTCCCCCTTTTCTGCTACTTAAGAGTAAGCTGTCTGCCTGGGAATGTCCCAAGTATTCTTTGCATAAACACACTGATCGCTAGGACACTTTCATGTCCGGGGTCTCAATACCACCACTTTTGTGGGGATGGCTCCCACATCCTCATGTTCTGCTCTGACCTCTCTCCTAAGCCATTATATCAATTTATAAGCTCTCTCCCTGACAGTTTTACCTGATCCATCTAATACTAGGCTCATAAATTCCTCCTTCCAAAGCCAACCCTTCAAACCTGTTCGTCCCCTTGGTATTTCCTACTTTGGAAAAGAACCATTAAGCCCTGTGTTAAGAATCTCTTTGACGTGCCCACTATAGCCACCTCCTTAGAGGTCTTTAAACCCCTGGATTAATATGTAAAAAAAAAATGCTGGCAGCTTTCATCAAGTTTAAAGAAAATTCTGTCATGCAAAAAAACAAACATAAAACAAACAAACACTTTAAGAAACACTTCCTCTTTTCTCTGACCTTGCTACCAATAATTTAGTTTATGCTCTTATACTTGGCCTAAATCGCTCTAATGGCATCTTTCCTCTGCCTGCTTCTGGAATCACCTTTTTCCAACCCACTCTTCACATTACTTTCATAACAGTTTTTCAAATAAACACATTTGAGTTCATCACAACCCTGCTTAAAAGGCAACCACTGGTGTGGAAACAGGCAGATATGAATACAAATTTACAAGCAAGACTGTATTTTACATTATTTACAGTGATGAAAAATGTAAGCAACTTAAAAATTTATCTACTATGAGATATTTACATAAAATAAGATATAGTCATCTTTGGGACTATAATATATAGTCATTAGTAGCTAAATTATCAAATAATTATTAATGGCATGGCCTGGGACATGTAGACATGTGACATTACATTAGAAAAAGCAAGATACAAACAAAACTTGACAATAATATCAAGCTTTTCTTTTGTATCTACGCATAAAGAAATACTTGATTAGAAATACATCAAAATGTTTTATTAGTAGTTATTTTCTGGTTAAGTGGGAACAGTGTCAGACTTTATTTTGGGGGGCTCCAAAATCACTGCAGATGGTGACTGCAGCCATGAAATTAAAAGACGCTTACTCCTTGGAAGAAAAGTTATGACAACCTAGATAGCATATTCAAAAGCAGAGACATTACTTTGTCAACAAAGGTCAGTCTAGTCAAGGCTATGGTTTTTCCAGTGGTCATGTATGAATGTGAGAGTTGGACTGTGAAGAAAGCTGAGCACCGAAGAACTGATGCTACTCTTGAGAGTCCCTTGGACTGAAAGGAGATCCAATCAGTTCATTCTGAAGGAGATCAGCCCTGGGATTTCTTTGGAAGGAATGATGCTAAAGCTGAAACTCCAGTACTTTGGCCACCTCATGCGAAGAGTTGACTCATTGGAAAAGACCCTGATGCTGGAGGGATTGGGGGCAGGAGGAGAAGGGGACGACAGAGGATGAGATGACTGGATGGCATCACTGACTCGATGGATGTGAGTCTAAGTGAACTCAGGGAGTTGGTGATGGACAGGGAGGCCTGGCATGCTGCGATTCATGGGGTCGCAAAGAGCTGGACATGACTGAGCAACTGAACTGAACTGAACTGAATGAGATTAAAGGTGATTTTTATTGCTTCCTTCATATTTACATAAGTTGTAATATTTTTTAAAGGAATATATGTACATTTTTTAGATGGGGTGGAAAAACTCTTTTTGAGAATATTGACTTCTCTGAAAACTATAAAACATTGAAAAAGGAAATTAAAGATGATTCAAAGAAATGGAAAAAATCCCATGCTCTTGGATTAAAATAATTTATATTGTTAAAATGGGCATATTACCAAAGCAATTTACAGTTTTAATGCAATCCTTATCATTAGCCATGAAATTCTTCAGAGAACAAGAACAAAAATCCTAATATTTATATGGAACCACAAAAGACTCAGAATTGCTAAGGCAATCTGAGAAAGAAGAAAGCTGAAGGTCTAACCCTCCCAGACCTCAGACAATACTACAAGGCTACAATAATCAAAATAGCATGGTACTGGCACACAAGCAGATATACGGATCAACAGAACAGAAAAGAGAGTCCAGAAATAAATCTACCCACCTGTGATCAATTAATCTTTGACAAAGGAGGCAAAAATATACAATGGGGAAAAGACAATCTCTTCAGCAAGTAGTGTTAGGAAAGTTGGAGAGCCACATGTAAATTAATGAAGTAAGGACACTCCCTCACATCATATACAAAAATAAACTCAAAATGGCTTAAAGACTTAAATATAGGACACGACACAAAAACTCCTAAAAGAAAATATAGGTAGAATCGTCTCTGACATAAATTGTAGCAATGTCTTCTTAGGTCAGTCTCCCAAGGCAATAGAAATAAAAGCAAAAATTTTTAAATGGGATTTTGAACTTAGAAGTTTCTGCACAGCAAAGAAAATCATCAACAGAATAAAAAGACAACATATGGAAAGGGAGAAAAAATATTTGCAAACGGTGCAATTGACAAGGTCTTAATTTCTAAGTTACACAATGAGCTCATACAGCTCATTATCAAATATGAACAATTTTGTTTTTATGTACTTTAAAATTCCAATAAATTCTACTATGCCGGTAAATAAATAAATAAACAACCCAATCAAAATATGAGCAGAAGACTTAAACAGACATTTCTCCAAAGAAGCCATACAGATGGCTAACAAGCACATGAAAACATGCTCAACATTGTTATGAGAGAAATGCTAATCAAAACTACAATGAGGTATCACCTCACACCAGTCAGAATGGCCATCATCAAAATGTCTACAAATAACTGCTGGAGAAGGTGCAGAGAACAGGAAACCCTCCTACATCATTGGTGATAATGTAAATTGGTACAGCCACTATGGAGACCAGCATAGAGGTTCCTTCAAAAACTAAAAACAGGGTTACCAATAAGATCCAACAATCTCATTCTTGGTCATTGCTCTGGAAGAGATGAAAACACTAATTCAAAAAAATACATGCACCCCTATGTTCACATCCTGGTGACTCAGATGGTAAAGCATCTGCCTACAATGTTGGAGACCCAGGTTTGATCCCTGGGTCAGGAAGATCTCGTGGAGAAGGGAATAGCAAGCAGTATTCTTGCCTGGAGAATTCCATGGACCGAGGAGCCTGGTGGCTACAGTCCGGGGCGTTGCAAAGAGTCTGACACAATTGAGCAATCAATGCGGTCGGTCACTTCAGTTTCCATGTTCATAGCAACACTATTTACAATGGCCAAGATATGGAAACAACTCAAGTGTCCGTCATCAGATGAGTGGATAAAGAAGATGTGGTTCATATATACAATGGAACATTACTCAGCCATAAAATAAAAAAATGAAATAATGTCCTTTGCAGAAACATGGACAGACCTAGAGATTAACATACTAAGAAAAGCAAGTCAAACAGAGAAAGGCAAATTCATATGACATCATGTGGAACATAAAAAATGGTACAAATGAACTTATTTACAAAACAGACTCATGTGGTTAACCAAAAGGGAAAGGAGGGAGGAGGGATAAATTAAGAGTTTGGGACTAACAGATACACACTACTATATATAAAAGAGATACAACAAGGACCTACTATAAAATAGAAATACAACAAGGACCTACTGTACAGCCTAGGGAACTATATTTAATATCTTATAATAACCTATAATGGAAAAGAATATGTATAAGCATATTTTCACACATATATGTATATATGTTCCTCTACCATTTAAAATCTTCCAATGACTGTGCATAAACTGCATCTTGTAAAAGGTATAGCTAGAACTCATATGCTTTGACTAAAGGTAAGGAAGAATTTTCTTAGAGTTATCAGAAAATGAACAGATGGTCTACAGAAGTCTCCATCATTGAAATTTCATAGCGAGAGAGAGGCTGGTCACCGGGCAGGGATGCTCAAGGCAGAGGACCTTTTAAATCCTCTAATTCCAAGGGAAAATGCCCCAGCTCCGAAGCATAACTTTCAGGCTCTCTCTCAGCTCAGTGCCAGACTCTTGCCTCCCCTGTCTTCTCAGGATTAATCTCTAGCCTTGTCAGATCAGACCATTATAACCATCTCTAGAATTCTTTCTACAGTTACTAGCCACTGAGTTTTTATTCAGGCTTTTCATACCACCTGGAATACCTTTTCTCTCATTTACAAGGCAGCCTGTCAAAATCACCCCACCCTCCAAAGCCTGGACCAAATGCCGCCTCCTAAAGTCATAGCATCACAGAAGGCGAGAGCCAGAAGAGCCCGTGGAGGTCATCCGAACGCCCTCTTCAGTTTACAGACAGCTCCCGCCCGCCCTTACCCCTCCAAACAACAATGACGGCTGCAAATCTAAGTGACTCAGCCAAGTCAGTGCTGGGACTATCATTCAAACCCAGTCATCAGTACCGATTCCAAATTTCAGTACATCAAAACCCTGTCTCTGGCCTGCCAAGTCTAGGAGAACTAAACAATTTTGCTGAGGCTTCTTTGTTATAACACTTAGCTATTTGCTTGGTATTGTGTTTTCATGAACATATGAAGATGGCTATATTACAGAGGAAAAAGCCCTCCATATTTGGAGTTATTCCTGAGCTTAAATCCCACTTATACCACTTACTACCTGTGTGACTTTGTACATATTACTCTCTGAGCCTTGGTTTTCTCATCTCCTGGGTCTCAGTTCAAATGGCCTCTTCCCAGACTCTCTCTACCATCTATCTGTTGTCACCAGCTCACTCAACCATTTTCCATTGCTTCTATCATATTCTAAAATTATGACATTTATTTATGTAGCTGAATACTAGATAATTTAAAAAAGCAGAACAATAAACAGAGTGACAGTAGGTAGTACTATAATTTCAGGAGTCAGCAAATTTTTTTCTGTGAAGAGCCAGACAGTAAGTAGTTTCGGCTTTGTGAGCCATATGGTCTCTGTTGTGACTACTCAGCTCTGACATTACAGCATGAGAGCTGCCATGGACAGTACATAAATGAATGAGTGAGGTTAGGTTTCAACAAAACAACTTACAGAAACAGGCAGATCAGATTTGGCCACAGGCCTTAAATTGCCAACCCCTGGTTAACAGGAATAAGTTTCAAAAATGAAAAGGTCTTCATAAAATGAGTATCATAGTGATATTACATTTGAAAAGTAGAACATCTCTTACACACAGCTGGTTTGACAGACCATAGTAAAATGGAAAAAGGCCTACTCTTCCTCAACCCAACACTTCCTCTTACAGCTCTGTTTCCTAGAGACCATTCATATACATTTCTGAAGATTCACATACTGGGATATTCACACAGGAGGAGGAGCACTGTATAAACATGCTGAATGTATAGATCAAATGAGGCATACTCATGACAAAATGCTATTCAGCAGGAAAAAGGAATAAGTTATGTTTAATATATCCTAATGTAGACAAATCAAGCAGTTTTGAGTTCTCTAGAAATACTCTAGGAAACAGCTTGTAGAGTATAACAATCAAAACTTTTAATCCACACAAAGTGATTCTACATATTGTTTATGGGTATATTATATATAAACATATGAAAACTAACTGAAAAAATAGTTCCTGCACCTAAGAAGAAATGGATGGTTGTGAACAGTAGTTACATGGGGGTCTATAGCTTTATATTGTTTTATGATAAAAGTTTTAATTATTAACTTACTGCTATTTATTATTAACTATAATTAATTCTGAGTGGTGAGGTTATTTTTCAATATATTAAACTTTTATATATAAAGTCGCTCCTTCAAACATAGGAAGCTCATTAAATGTACTTCTCACTCGTAATTCCTCAAGAGTTTCATACTCCTCATTTAGACTTTAATTTGTTTTCCTATTTTCTAATTGCCTTTTGAAGCAAAATTACTTCCTCCTATTGGGAGTTTGACTATAACTCCTTAAAATATTGCTCAGTTCAGTTCAGTCACTCAATCGTGTCCGACTCTTTGCGATCCCGTGAATCACAGCACGCCATGCCTCCCTGTCCATCATCAACTCCCAGAGTTCACTCAGACTCACATCCATCTAGTCGGTGATGCCATCCAGCTATCTCATCCTCTGTCATCCCCTTGTCCTCCTGCCCCCAATCCCACCCAGCATCAGAGTCTTTTCCAATGAGTCAACTCTTCGCATGAGGTGCCCAAAGTATTGGAGTTTCAGTTTTAGCATCATTCCTTCCAATGAACACCCAGGACTGATCTCCTTTAGGATGGACTGGTTGGATCTCCTTGCAGTCCAAGGGACTCTCAAGAGTCTTCCCCAACACCACAGTTCAAAAGCATCAATTCTTCAGCACTCAGCTTTCTTTATAGTCCAGCTCTCACATCCATACATGACCACTGGAAAAACCATAGCCTTGACTAGATGGACCTTTGCTGGCCAAGTAATGTCTCTGCTTTTGAATATGCTGTCTAGGTTAGTCATAACTTTCCTTCCAAGGAGTAAGTGTCTTAATTTCATGGCTAGCATCTAAGAAAAGGTCAATGTCTGATTAAACAACATTTAGAGAATTTCCTCAAAAAACAACAAAAAAAAATAATTTGAGCTAATAGATTTTAATGTACTGCAGTTGAATCTGATAATGATGACAAGATAATGATAGCTAATCTCAGATGAACTACATCTTAGAGACCCAATTCTCCATCTGAGTTCCAGAGAGTAGGGCCATGGACAGATGTGGTGTGAAGAACTATATGAATTATTGTTTCATCTTGAAGGATGCCTCAGAGTTAAGATGACTGTAAGTTCCTTCCCTCTCTATCCCCTTAGTCCTGGGGTTGGGGTTGGGGTTAGACTTAGATGAGACCACCTAACAAGAAAACTCTTCTGTCATAAAATTCCTTCCTGTTTCTTCTTCAGATCCACAAAGATTCCTATTACACATTGTTTTCAAAGTAAAGGAGAAGGCACTGGACATGGCAGTGGGGCTGCTGAAAAGGACTCCATGTAGGGGAGGTGGCACATTACAAAAGCCAAGATCTCCACAGTCTTGGAATCAGATAGGCCTGGGTTCCCATACAGGGACAGTGGTGTTTCTTAGCACCAGGTGAGCTGATTTTTCTCATCTGCAAGATAAGGATAACATGTGCACTAGCTCACAGTGCACCCAGACACAGTCCGGGGCTTGAAAAGTGAGCTATTTGTTTTGCTGTGTGCGATAGTTTCCTTTTGGAGTTTAACTGCACAATATAACATATCTTGATTTATTTATTTTAAAACAATATGCAAAAAATAGCTTGGTGACATAATTAGCCTTCCTACTAAGAAACTCAAATGAAGGCATATGATAACTACAAAGGCCTGTTTTCTATAAGCCTGTTTTCATTTTAAATAAATGTTTAAACTCCTATCTAGTATAGTTTTGTTTATTTATTGTCAGCTATCTTCCCTGCATTGGTAATTGCTTTCTCCTGGCAGTAAGAAATTTATATGCCCTGTTTTGCCCAAATATTACAGTTCATGTACAATGAAAACATTAACTCTCCTATGATTCCTCTAATACCTAGGGGGAAGAACATGGGATGGGCCAAGGATAGAATTTCAGTTTCAATTTTACATCATCTGGCTATTGTCAGTTCAACTTTATTTCAATGAAAGAATTTGAGACACTTCTAAGGTTAACATTTATGAGCTCAAGTAAGAAAAAAAAAAGGAGAGTTAATTTACTGGATTTGAAATACTCTATGGACATAATTTAGAACTACAATCTGTATGCTTTTTCTCAGCTGACTTACAGGATGAAAACAACAGTTTAAACTTTTCAAGTTTGATTTGTATCTATTTAAACATTTTATTAGTTTAGCTACCCATGCATTGTTCTTTGAGTGAGAAAAGCAATATGAAAATTCTTACATATTTTAAGGCAGAGGTAATTAAGAGAGATTCTTAGCCAGATTCCTACTGAGGTCAATGCAAGCTTGACCTAATTAAAGTTTATAGAACTTGGCCTGTATTATATTCAAACAGCAGATACTATTTTCTTACAGTTGCAAATTTGACATTGCTTAATTACAGTTTCAAATAAGGACATAAACAGAAAATAGAAAATACATTCTGTATTGCATGCCTATTATTTTGTCATTGATTTTTACTGACACTGAGGGCCATGAAAGCAAAACAATCATTTACTAGTGTCCTCAGAGGCCCCTGCGAGTTCCAGTTACACAGACCTCTACAAAATGCAGTTCTGAGAGGTGTAAACATACATTAATAAGAAATGTCATTTTCAGAGTGAATCTAAAAGGAAATACTAAATTGCATCTATTGCAAAGTTATATGAACAATGCGTGATATTCAGTTAGTTAAATCACTAGTTAACTAGTTCTTCACTGAGCTGAGTACATGATGTAAAAATATTCATCACCAAGAACTGGAAAGGGAAGTGGAAGTTGTGGGGATGATGGTGAATCATCCAATGACAGCTTGGTATAACCACCCCCCACCCTGTCCCTCGCAAAAAATTAAGAGGGATGGAAGGTTATCTAATTACCTACTTTTCTTGTCAGAATTATGCTCAGTTCATTACAAAGAAAGAAATTTTCCTTAAAAATTTCTAGTGAACGAGACAAACTTTGGATTTATACAGATCCTAATAAAAATATTTTCAATATAAAACTTCCTCTTCCATTTGTTACTCAATCAGTTAAAGATAAAACAAAGGCAGCCCTGGTCATAATTTAGGAATCTTCAAAGATTCTCTTCCTCAACCTCTACCTTCCTTAGTGACATTCTTGTTTTTCCCCTCACTCTGGTGGCCTAGTTGGTAAAGAATCTGCCTGTCAATGGAGGAGATGCAAGAGAGATCCCTGGGTTGGAAAGATCCCCTGGAGGAGGAAATGGCAGTCCATGCCAGTATTCTTTTTTTTTTTTTTTTTATGATTTGAGTCAACTTTATTTATATATATATATATATTTTTTTAAGAGCTTCCATTTTACTTTATTTTACTTTACAGTACTCTATTGGTTTTGGCATACATTGACATGAATCTGCCATGGGTGTACACGAACTCCCAAACATGAACATGCCAGTATTCTTGACCAGAAAATTCTATGGACAGAGGAGCCCGGCAGGCTACAGTCCATGGGATTGCAAAGAGGTGCACAGGACGAGCATGCACATGCACACACACACATGTAAGGCATTCCTTTCCAGAAGCAAGGATCTTGATAGGACCACTGTTTCATCTATGTTATAACATTGTGTCAATATACATCTAAAATTTCTCCTTACTTTAAACTGTAAGGTAAACTGCAGTTTCAGGAACCCTGAAGGTGAAGCTGGAGAAGAGGGCAGCGAGATTAGCCTCATCCTGTCTTGGGGAAATAATAATTTACACCAATCTTCAAAACTGAGAGGGAACACATGGAGTAAAAACATTTTCTTTATCATCTTAAACTGTTTCAAATAGGGCTGTGCCCTAGCCCTGAAATCATGAACAAATATGAACAATTTGATGCTTATTTCAAATGGGTAGGACACAAGCCTGCTAACAGGAAATAAGACAATAAACACCCTTCCATCTGTGATGACATGACGTGGCTCTCCTGTTCCAGGAGTGGCCTCAAGGAGCAGCTAAACATACTGGCCAACAGTTACTGCCAGAAAGGACTTTTTATGTCAAAACCACAATAACTGTGTTTGGCAGACACCCTTCCATACCCACACAGGTAATGGTACATAACTCTAGTTAGATTAACTTATCTGGTTATCTCAGGTACAGTGAACAAATACTCATCCTGACAAGCATTTCACAACAGGGTCATGTTGAAAGTTCACAGGTATGAGAGATGCTTTTATAGCAACAGGCAGAAGGTCAGTACTCCAACCTTGACAGTCATCCACACACCACTCTGTAATCCTTTGGCCTTCCAGTGTTCTTCTTCCTCCCCAAGTCTTTCAACTCTACCCTCCTGAAACCCGAGTCCATGACATACAAATTTTCCAACACATCCATTAGCTATTTACAGAACATAAGTCTGAGTTCACGGCTTCTGTCCATTTCCCAGACAAAGCACGTGTCTACCAGCAGGATGCAGGGCTAGCTTCTCCTAGTTCCCCAAAGCACATCTAGATGGTTACTGCTCAGCCCTGGGGCCCACTTCCTATTCCTCTGAAATGCACGCCATAAAGCACCAGCACCTGCCACCATCAGACTGGGTTTTCTACCAGGTGACAGACCCTCATACACTGAAGATTCTGACATCTGTCTCCAACTCTTATTCTTAACATCAAGTCCTACCCTCCATAGAGATGATTACAGTCCGTGTAAACATCCCACCTAGTATTCAAGATCCTCAATGGTTTTACCATCTCTAAAGAAAAGACTGTCCCTCTCCTGTAGTTAACTAACCCAGGGTCATAGTCAAACTCCAGACTGTGACATCTAGATGAGTCCCATCTATGCAACTCTTTGACAGAATCTACTGATTTCATTTATTTCTAGGTGCTCTTTCTCAGAAGCCACTGGATGCTTCTCCTCAACCCAACCCATCAGTGCTGGAGACCACAGAGCTCACTTCTTAACCTTCTTTCTTTCTGTCTACATGATTTCATATAGAGATGAACCTTTTTTCACCTCTGCACACATGATTTCACGCAATACCAGGGTTTTAACTTCTACATATATGTTGATAACTCCCAAATTCTTCACCCTCAAGTTCCAGACATATACCCAGTTGCCCTCTTGATGTTCCTACCTGGAGGTAAAAAGGCCATTTCAAATTTTATGTGGCCAAAACAGAATCCCTGCTTTCCCCTGAAACTCTGTTCCTCTCCTATTTTGTCTTCCTTTCTATAAATGCTATGACCATCAAGAAGCTGCTCAAGCTATACAACTGTGGACTCCTAGGTTTTCCTGATTACATAATTTCTTTCATTCAACATCTGTTCCATTTAGTGGCTAATTTTTCAACTGGTTACTGAGAGGCTCTATGTGCCAGGCATTGCTTTCCTGAGGTACAGTAGTAAACAAACAAACAAAAAAAATCTTCCTTCCTGAAAGTGACATTTTAGTGAAGAGGGGATAGTAAATATGCAGATAAATATACGAGAGACTATCGGCTGGTGCACATTCTAAAGAGAATGAATGAAGCCAGAAAAGGTTTCAGGGAATGCACAAAGCAGGCAAAGGCGGGTTTAAATACAGTAGTCAGAGAGTGAGGACAGAGAAGGTGGGATTGTAAATGAGCTGTTTAAGCAGAAATTGAAGTGGTGAGGGAGCCAGTCATGAGACTGCTAAGTCGCTTCAGTCGTGTCCTACTGGAAGAGGAGAATTCCAGGGAAGGCTTCCAGCAAGTGAAGATCCTAAAGAGGCAGTGAGTCTGGTGCATTCAGCAAACAGGAAGGCCAGTGTGCCTGGAGCACAGTGAACACAGAGCAGAAAGGAGGGCTGGAGAATGTGGAGCCTTCTAAGCCACTCACAGAGGTTAAGTTAAGGATGAGATGAGAGACCACTAGAAGGTTTTAAGCAAAGAATGACTGTTTTAAATGGCTCATCCTAGCTGCTATGTGGAGAGACTTATACCTCAGAAAGCAGCCTTGTGTACCAGTGAACTCATGAGTCACAAAGGCAATGTCTCTAAGCCTGTGGAGAGGCAGAAGGCTATGGGAGTATCTGTTCTTAGCAAACAGGACAGACAACTGACCAGGAAGGAGATATATTCAATGCTTATGTATTGATTATTTAAAAGGGAATGCAAAAAACCCAGATCATTGGCTTCCCTGGTCATCACATGCACTGCTGGCTTTGCCTGCTTTATTGTTTCTGTTCCTCCTGGCCCAGGTCAGCCAAAATGTCTTTTTTCAGTAATCATTTCTCTGTTCACTCTAGAAGTCAACAGCTTCACTGATTCCTGGTGACAGAAGCAGCCTGGCCAAGAGAGCAGAGACTCAGACATCAGTTCTCCCTGTACATCTCACAGAAGGAAAAACTGTTTACAAAAGTCCCTGGTTGAGGTGTGAATGAGAGAAGGTACAAGTACAGGCTAAGATAATTATCATTTGGGAAAATGATATAGGCATTGATAAACTTAATAGCTGATCAAGAAACATAAATATAAGCATGGACCCTTAGTAGGGACCACAAGAATAATATAGTCAAAGCTATGGTTTTCCCTGTAGTCATATATGGATGTGAGAAATGGACCATAAAGAAGGCTGAGTGATGAAGAATCCATGTTCTCAAACTGTGGTGCTGGAGAAGACTCTTGAAAGTCCCTTGGACTGCAAGGAGATAAAACCAGTCAATCCTAAAGAAAATCAATCTTGAATATTCATTGGAAAGACTAATGCTGAAACTGAAGCTCCTATATTTTGGCCACCTGATGCAAAGAGTTGACGTATTGGAAAAGACCCTGATTTTGGGAAAGGATGAGGTCAGGAGGAGAAGGGGCTGACAGAGGAAGAGATGGTCAGATGGTATTACTGACTCAATGGACATCAGTTTGAGCAAACTTCGGGAGATAGTGAAGGACAGAGAAAGAAGCCTGGCATGCTGCATTCCATAGAACTGCAGAGTCAGACACGATTTAGCAACTGAACAACAACAACAAGAATAAAACAGCATTTTTTTATATTGAACCACTAGACCTATTCAATGGAAGAGAAGAAATAAAGAGGCAAAGTGTGACATACAGAATATGTCAGCAAAAATAACTCTAAACAGAAAAATGATGATAAACACAAATGGGAAAAACATGAACCAAAATTTAAAAAACTGTCAGATTTGAATAAAGATGATATTCAGCAACATTTTACAGATCCAAATGGTCTATCAAAAAGTTACAGAAAACTTGATTATAAAATATGTAAATATCCAAATCCAAATAGCTAGAGCAGTCCATCTTACTACTACTACTACTAAGTCACTTCAGTCGTGTCTGACTCTGTGCGACCCCATAGACGGCAGCCCACCAGGCTCCCCTGTCCCTGGGATTCTCCAGGCAAGAACACTGGAGTGGATTGCCATTTCCTTCTCCAATGCATGAAAGTGAAAAGTGAAAGTGAAGTCACTCAGTCGTGTCTGACTCTTTGCAACCCTATGGACTGCAGCCCACCAGGCTCCTCCATCCATGGGATTTTCCAGGCAAGAGTACTGGAGTGGGGTGCCATTGCCTTCTCCAAGAGCAGTCCATCTTAATCCAAGTTAAAAAGAAAATCTAGGCAGAAAATTAAAAGGGACAAAGAGGAGCATTATACACTCAATAATCAGTAAGGCAAAATAATTATCAACATAAATGTATTTAAGAAGATAGCCTCAATGTATATAAAGCAACAATTAATCAAACATGGAAAAAGGAGGTACATAAACAATGAGAAATGAATAATCAATCACACACCTCTCAGAAACTGATACAGCAAGCAAACAAAATACGCTCAGATACAAACTTGAATAACATGATTAGCAATGCACTTAAACTAGTAAATACATATAGACTTTCATAACCAACAGAAACATATTCCTTTCAAACAGATACAACATTTATGAACTGACCATATACTAGACCTCAGAGGAGGCTTCCAATAAATTTTCCCCAAATCAGTATCATATGATTTATGTTCAAAATCAAATGATTTAAGTTCTCTAAAGATAATATAAAGAAGATTATGAACCAATGACAAGGGGCTAAAAAAATACTATGCAGAATAAGATGAAATTATAAAGAAATAAAGATATACATAGAATCAAAGGGAGCTAAGTGTTTAACGTAAGAAACTGGTAAAGAGCCAATAAATGGAATAAGAGAGGGGAGGAAGAGAAGCAGGAGAAACAGAGAAGTACAAGTATGAACAGAAAAACTGGAATAAAGACAAAAGGTGAGAAAATAAACAGAAACAAATCCTAGTTCTTTTGAAAGTTTTATAAAAAAGACACACCTCTGTCAAGACTAATCAGCAAAAATAAAAGTTAAAAAAGACAAAGAGAACACAAAATGAAAAGAGAGGAGAACTATAGACAAATTTTTTTAAATTATGAAATAACATTATAAAAAGCTATATGCAATGAATTTGAAATATATATAACATATATATAGTGCTTAAAACAGCCTAGTACTGAGATAAATGGGTGTAGTCATGTATTACTGATGAGAATTTAAACAATCACAGGCAGCCATTCTGGGAAGTGTACTGGCAGGACATGCTAAAATCAATATTTATATGCCTAACATCCAACAATCCACTCCTGGCTACACACCCAGTGAGGCTTCTCACATGTCTATAAGGATGTTCACTGCAGCACTGCTATGATAATGGGAAACTGGAGGCCATGTGGGGGCCTTCACTGGGGAAAGGATAAGTAAAATAGAGGAAGAGTATAAGAGAGAATACAACACAGAAGTTAGAACTTGCAACCATATACCAGAGGTATGAGAAGTAAAAATAATGTTGAGTAAAAATGCTAAGAAAATCTATAGAGATATAAGTTAAACACACACTGCATTACATATTTTGCAAGACTGTGATGGTCCTGGTCTCTCTAAAATCAATTAGGTTTTACTTTCCTGGGATTTCTTAAATGAAAGGTATGACAACGGGAGTTCCTCATTAACTATATTTTAGAAGTGAAGTGAAAGTTGCTCAGTCATGTCTGACTCTTTGTGACCCCATGGACTATACAGTCCATGGAATTCCCTGGGCCAGAATACTGGAGTGGGTAGGCTTTCCCTTCTCCAGGGGATCTTCCCAACCCAGGAATTTTCCCAACTCAGGCATCGAACCCAGGTCTCCAACATTGCAGGCAGATTCTTCCATCAAACCCAAAGGTCCCATTATTTTTCCTCTATATAATGGTTTCCTCACCTCAGCAAACAGAAGATTTGTTATGATTCACAAAAAGATCAAGATGCCATTATGATAAAAATGAAAAATGTGCTCTCTCAAATACAGCATGTTCAAAACTGAACTCCTAACCTTTCCCCCCCCAAATCTGCAGGTTTCCACATCTTAGCTAATAGGAACTTCTCTTCTTCCATGGGAAAATCCTGGGAAACATCCTGACTTCTCTCTTTTTTCACACTGCATATATATTGAAGGCTCAGCTCAACAGTGGATTCTACTCTCCACGTGGAAAAACGTGGGCCACATATATGAAAAACCCTGATACTGACAATTACCTTATCAACCATATATTTATTATGCTACAAGTAAAACTTTCATGTATATGACATGTGTAAATAAATATAACACTCTCATCTGCCTCAGGGATTATCTGCCACTAGCTCTTCACTGTGAATATAGAGTATAATGCTGATGAAACTGTGCTTCATCACTACTGATGCAACAAGGTAATAACCAATAAATCTATTATTTGCTCTTAGTTAAATAACTTTCCTTCCTATATAATCACTAATTCTAATAACTTATTAAATAAGTTAACTCAATAAATCAGGCAAATACAGAGAAGCAAATCATGATAAAAAAGCAAAGGTCATATAAAGTTTTCAAAGTCATATAAATTCTGAAGATCAGTGCATTACTATTTATAGCATTTGCTTTCAAAATTCACTTTTTCTTTATTTGTAAGTATTGCAAAGATAGAATCTAGAAAATGACAACAAACACTTCAGGAACACTTACTATGAATTAACATATTTTGCTGCACACTTTGTCTTTAGTTCATCTGGCTTCCTGGTGGCTCAGAGGGTAAAGTGTCTGCCTGCAATGCAGAAGACCTGGGTTCAATCCCTGGGTCCCATTGTCTTTGGTTCAGTGATATATGTGGTTGTTGTAAAAGCTTGAATGGAACTGTGTCCAAGTGATACTTGGTTGCCTAAACTTATTAAAATGCTACTCCTATGCCTCCTGTCCACATAATGGTACTTGACTTCTATCAGCAATCAACATCTAAATAAATTCATCAATCAAGTTATTAATAATAATCCAATATAAATTTCAAGAAAAAAAGGATATACTGATAAGATGGAAATCATGTGACCTTAAATGCTCTAGTTTTATTCCTTATACAATTAGAGCACTTAAAAATAAGGAAAAAGAGATGAAAAAGGAATAGAAATTAACTGGTAAAACATTCATTAAAAATTTTTCTCCTGAAAAGATCTTTTTACCTATGCAATAAAACAGAATTTCTGTTACAGAATATTCTCTAATTTTTTTAAACAATTTGAGAAGGGCATACCAGGTTTTTTTAAATCATTAATTTCATGAAGATTTTTCTTCATGACCATAAGTAAACAAAAACACAAATCAATAGTCTTTAATGTTCCAAAGAGTCTGATTAGTCCCACCGGTTTATATTTTCTAAAGTGTGCTTTCACCAGAAGTGCTTCTCTTCATAAATCATTTAAAGGGAACCCTCTTGCTATTAATACTATTAAATTAATCCCCAAAGGTCAATTGCTTACATCCTAGGATACCTCTAATGACCTAAAAGGGATTATATATAATGAACATCTACAATAATTTTCTAAATAGAACTCACTTTAATTTACATTAGTTTAAAAATAAACATTACCACTTCCAAGGAAGGTAGAATTAAACTGTTACCAAAGAGGTGTCTTAACAAAGGATGGGAAAGAAAAGTTACACGTGCAAAGTGCTAACTAGGAATTTGTATGCGACAGCTCCGATTCACAGACTCAAATATTTTCTTGATTGTCTGTCTACAAGACACTGTACAGTGTGCTGGGAGGGACACATGAGAAAACTAAATACCACACCAGCACTCAAGAAGCTAGAAATCTAATGAACTTCACTTATCCCTTTTGTATGTTATTAAAATTTGGCTCAAAACACCTGTCTCTCTCTGTTCATTGACCCTAATTTCTCCTTAATGAAGAGATCATCTCAACAAGTGATTTGAGATAAAAATTGAGAACAGTAAAGTACAGGGATAAAATACTTGTGAAAGAAGAGGTCAGGGAAAATGGTACTGTATTACCTCAAAACTTGTGGAGGAGACTCCTTAGGGAAGAAGCTCAGAAACTGAACATCCCCATAGAACGCTCTTATGGAAACTTGGTTAAGATACAAATCAACTCTGTTCAAAATCCTTACATGATTAGATACGAATTTATAGGCACAAAGAAAAGGGGATGAAAAGATGTACTCTGACTCATGAGTGTGTTACCTCAGTGAGATGGCATAGCAGGAGTGGAGAAGAGAAAATAACATCCTTATTTCTTGTTACAGTGAGTAAAAATTATTCTTCAAATTTAATAGGACACCCATGGCATGTGAATTAAATGAGATGGTATATGTAAACTTCTTAGCAAAGTGTCTGGTGCATAGTAATACTCAATATGTGTCTTACATGAAAAAAACTGAAAACCTTCCAGTTCTCAACTAGGAATTGTAGAAAGGAGGCTGAAAATATAGGAAGGATACAACCCAGGGATGAGGTAATTGCAGTTTCCTCTCACTAATTTTTATAAAGAACCCTGACTAAGAACAAAAGAAGAATGTTTAGCAGTTATAACCCTATCATCTAGTCTGAGAAAAGGTTTAACATGGTCAAAAGCATAAAAAAAAAGTCTTTAGCTAAATGTCATATAGGTGATGAAATTTTGAAAGAATGAAAGTATTGACAGAGTTTTCCTTTTGTATGTAACCTGGTGCCATGGACTGAATTGCGTACTCCAAAAAACTATATTGAAGTCCTAACCCTTGGTTCCTACGAAAGTGACCTTACTTGGAAACAGGCTCTTTGAGAACATAAATAAGTTTTAGCTTCAGAAATTATAAACATCAATAGATAAACCCACACAAATAAAAGTCTTGAGTTCCTTAGTAATTTTAAAAGGATTCTGAGACCAAAAAGCTTGAGAACTATGGGTTGATATTAGCATCTATTTTTAATTGAAAAAAATGGAATCAAACTATATCTATTATTACACCTTTCCTTATCACTTAACAATATGTCTTAGACAGTAATGGTTAAGAATAGCAACACTAACTGAGTACTTATTCTTTGTGAAGTCCTGTGCCAAGTGCCTGGCAGGAATTACTCTATTTAATTCTTATACCTACCCTATGAAGTAGGTACTCAGCTAGCACCCTGGCTATTACTGATGCAGGTGATTGGAAGATCACCTTCTCAGAACTATGCATTAGCTTGTTCAAGGTTGCTATAGCTATAGCAACCTTGAACAAGCACCTACGTTAAGGGCTGTTATGAGCATTAAGTGATTTATATTTGTAAAGCACTTAAAATAATACCTAGAACATAATAAACACTGCAGATATGTTCATCAGCATTCAGACCTCTGAGTCTAAATGTCATTTTCCAGAATTGTAGGTGGAAATCAAAAAGAAGGCTTAGAACAGTCCAGGAAACACTTCAAATTTGGGAAGTTAGGAAGATGAGGAGAAACTAGCCAGGAAGACTGAGACTTCTTGAGGACTAAGAAGCATGGTTTCCTAAAAGAAATAAAATGTTTTAATAAGCTTGTGATGACCTGTGTCAAATGAGAGGCCAGGATAGTGAAAGAGGTAGACCTGCAGAGACAGGATGAAACAAGAGTCAGGGATAACGATGCAGAGGTCTGTAGAAAACTACCGAAAGGAGGAGAAACAGGTGGTAAGTTCAAGAGCCTATGGTCAACTTTCAAAGGAGCTATACATTTTAGGGAAGAGGGGAAGATGATGATCTAGACCAAGGAAGGACCAAGGAAGACACTACCCCACATTAGCCTTTATTTAGCCTCTCTCTTATCCCTCCAACTAGGTCCCCACCAAAATCTTTAAGTTCACTTACTCTTCACTCCTCAGATCCCTATTCAGTGAGTCCCGTCTAAGACTCATCTCCCCAAACTAGCACAGTCCCAGGTCAGTCAAGGGTTCTAGTAGGAACTGATTAATCCCAGGGATGCTTTAGAGGCTTGTACCTACCACAGGGGAAAGTCAGACTACAGATAAGCAGAGTAAATAAAAACTTGATGTCTGCCCCAAAACACGTCTACTCACTTCAGGATTCTCCACATCAGCGGTTCTTAATGGGGGACAGATGTCTAAAGATGGGGGAAGCAACAAGCAAGAGGGCAACTACTGCATCTAGTGGGTAGAGGCCAGGGACGCTGCTGACCATCCTACAATGCACAGGATGCACACAACAAAGATAGGTGGCCCGAATGTCAGTAGTGCCAAGGCTGGGAAACCTCACCCTAGACTCAGTGACCTGTGGCAAGATGAGCTTTAAGAAGGTTCTCTTATCTGGGCACACAATCCCATCCATACCAGGGGCCAGATGGAGCATGGCTTAGGGGACAGACCAGTCAGTCTCATGAATTCTATTTCCAATCAACTCAAACAGGACCAGGGAAGGATAGAGGAAAGAACCTGAGGTTAGCTCATTGGTAAAGTTAAAAAGAAAAAATAAATTGTGTTATATATCAAATGTTAACAAGAGAGACAAAATTCTTTTAAATGAAAACAAGCAAACAGACTTTGCTTTAAGTTAAGAAAGAAGAAAATACAACTCTTTTCATTTTTAATATTAAATAACACCTTATAGTGAAGTTCAAAAGCCACCATGCTCTCTTAGCTCTGCTTGCCGCCAAACACTCTTCAATAAGGAAGGTGCTCTTGTATTCTTGACTGCAAAAGGAAGCTAATTAAAGTGGGTTTTTTGAGAGGACATCCTGACAGTTAAAAATAATTAATGTCTTGCTTTTAAAAAAAGAAACAATGAATCTTGACATTAAGGAGCCTATGTTTTCATTTCTCATCAATAGTTCACTTGGAAGATCAATATTTGGATCCACAACCATAGACAGTTAGCCTTCCCAGAAATCCATTCACTCTTTTCCAGGATAAATCACTGATGAACAGTTTTTAACAGTTTTCCCTTTCTTAAGAGATTTCCAGAGAAATGTTTGATAGTCTACTTTCTACATGGAAGGCATTTTGACTCTACCATTTCTGTTTCCACTTTAAAATCTGCTCTAGGAAAGTTTCAACTAATGCATATGCAGTAGGATGGCTGTGTCTTAATGAAAAATTAGGTCCTTCTGCCCTAAGGCTTTATCAGGAGGGTGCCTGGAATCCACTGTGCTGTTTTATCAAAGGAAGCTTTCCAGCAAGATGGCTCATGTGCACGCTGTTAAAGGAGTACCCCCTCAGTGAAGCCCCTGTCTATGCATGACCTGTGACCTGAGAAGAGTCAGGACCGACCAACTGTCTCCTGCAGGGCTGGGGCCAGCTGCAGCTTCAACAGAGAGGTGCCTCAATCTTCCCTCCTCCACTTAGGGTCCCAGGAGCTTCTGAAGGAGAGAGTATTTTGGATATTTCTCTTCAAAACACATTTCTACCATGTCTGACAGCATCCTTGACAGGACTGTTACAACACTGGGGCCCCTATCTACTGGATGTTCCAGAAACCCAGTCAAAAGACAACATGTACTGGTATTCTAATAATATGACAGATTTTTTTTTAAGAAAAGTAACCCAAGAAACATACACATAGAAATATAGATATACACATGTATGTATGTGTATATATAAATATTTATACACATATGGAAAGAGAAAGACTAATTGGTTCATTCAAGGAAAGGAAATCAGAAATATCTCAAAAAGCTCATCAGAGGAACAGTTCAGCAAATTTAAGACATAATTATATAATGGAGAAAAAGTAGGGCAAAAAAGGGAAAGCATATCTATGATATGTCAGGTGTTTTCACATTATGTCACTCCATCACTCCCTCAATTACACTTTTAGATAAGAATCATTATCCTAGATTTACAGAAGACAAATGAAAAGCCCATGAAAGGGGAGAAAGCTGCCCTAGGTCACAAAGTTAATGAAGAACGAAGCTAAGACTCATTTGCAGGTTTTCTTACCCTCTGCCCAGTATTTATTTTATTGGATCCCAGATTTACCCCACCCCCTCTGCCCAAGATCTATTTGTAGACTATGTCAATAAATGGAATTGCAAATAAAAAATGTTAAACAAAAGTTAAACCACAGTATAGATGTATTGGTTTTAATCATGTGAAATTTTATATGTATATACTAAAAATTATGACAATCAGAATGAGGTTGATTGAAAAAAACTGGAATTAAAATCATCTGAGTTTGTTTTTCCTATGAAGTTGCTTAACCATATAATAAAGAAAATCAGCAGAATCTGTTCCTCCATGCATGCTTGTCCCAGGCTAATTAAGGTTAAGAAAAGACAATAAATATAAAACACCTTGTTAAAGGCTGAATGTGCCAGGGCCAGATAGAGAAATACCCTCTCCTTCACATAGAGAAATACCCTATCCTTCATAAAATTCTCAGCTCTTTCAGGGACTGGCAGTGTTTCTCCACTCTATTAAAGGGTGGAATTTCTGCAAGTGAAAAAGCTTTGAGAGCAAGTCATGTCTCTACAGAAATTGCCTTTTCTAAAATTTAGCATATAAAATTTACTATATAACAAACATTCTTTCAATTCTTCCTTCAACAAAAAGAATTTAATCCTGGCAGGTTCCCTTTGTGGTGGCTTTGCCTAAGAAACATTTTTCACCTTCAGTCAAGTTAAGAGTTATTTTGGAATCTCCTTCCTGTGTTCCTCTCTTCAGGTCTGGTGGCTATACTGTTGTTTAGTGGAGTAGCCAGAACCCAAGCCAGAAGCATGGGTCTCACTTGCGTCATCCCCTTATGCTGTAACTTGCAGAAACAATCAGGGGTGACCCTGAAGTGCAGACTCCCACTGCCAAAGGGTAACTGAGAATTTACATGAATAATACTGCTCCAGAGACAAACTGAGAAAGGGCTCACTGGGTTTACACAGTCCGGTTCTCAACCCAAAAGCTGAGACCTATGCAAGACAACACTTTTATCTTACTCCATGTTTCTTTTACTTTTATAACGGGCAGTTTACCTATGCCTCCTAATTAAGTAGGACAGTAAAAGAATGAAATGTTGACAAAGGTTTTCTGAGACTGTTTTTCAAAAGAAAATGGGACTGGTAGCGTTTATAAATACAATCCCCACTGGTGTCTGTTTCTTTATGAAAAGCATTTCTTACTATAAAAAAAGAAAAAGTGGAAGTAAAAGTTCCTCCACTGGTTTCCCTTAAAACCACTGTTTTAATTTGAACTTACATAACAATAACCTCCTTTGGTTCTCTTTTGTTTTAAAACTCTCACCTATTTCCTCTCTTATTATGTTGACTACTATTTATAAAATGTCTTGATTCAAGAACCTAGGAAAATGCTTGAAATGACTCTAATAAGATTAGATCATAATGTTATTAAATTTGAGAAGTAGCAATTTGAGCCATAGTTTATTCAAATCGTCCTAACAACTAAATACAAAAAATGTCAGTTAGCTAAAGTGGCTGATCTCATTCTTGGCTTCCGGCTACAGCCCCAAAGGTCTAATAACAAGGATATTTCTTTAACAGGCTAGTCATTCTATTAAAAGTTTTGCATGTATTATCTCATTTAATCTTCACCATGATCCTAAGTAGTAATCATTATTATTAGTGTGTTGCTATTGCTAAAGTTATTGTTATTCCCATTTTATGGATGAGGAAATAGGGCACAAAGAAGTTGAGTAACTTGTCCGAGATCACTCACTGACTAAGTTGTGAGTTAGAAGAGAAGCCCAGCCCCCATGGCAGCAGCACACCATCAGCGGTACTGTCTGCTATGGTCTCACTCTGCGAGCTCCTCCTTCTCTAGGTCAGGTGCATTGCCACTGGTCCCAAACACCGCTTCACACTCACATCTCTCATCATTTTCACTGCTTCTCTGGTCCTCCCGAGTCTTCTGGCACACATGGCTAGTCTTCTTTTGATGTAGACCAAGACATTGGTGTCTCGTCCTGAAGAGGGAGACATAAAACATGAAAACTTAAAAAAAAAAAAAAAAAAAAAGAGCTTTCAGCTGAGCAGCAAGAAAAAATAAAAATACAGAAATACAGAGGCGTATTTTCCATGCCCTTGAAGGAAAACCTCAGAAAGAACAGTCTGCTCCTTTGACTTTTCCTTACTGGAGGTGAACTGACAACTTTGCTAATAGCAGAAGGTATACAGAGTGAAGTCAAAGTACTTAGCCTTCCAAGGTCAAACCATGTGACTGATTATTAATCCATGCTTTTGAGTTAGGATGTTGAATATTCGATAAATAAAATCATCTGCCACAAAGTGCTGGGAAAATGGACATATCCACATTGCGTGCGGTTTACAAGCAAAAATTCCACATTCTTCTCGTGTGCATGCCTTTGGCGAAGATGCAAAGAGGTGAATCTCAGGTTGTATTCTGATGAACTATTATTTCTTTCCTTCTTGACAATAAGTCTAGAGAAGCCTCATCTTGAACTTCTGCTTTATATTATTCTTTCCCTAACACTAGTGACATCATAATCATCTCCAGGTCCCCAAAGCAGTCAATTTCAGATGGCAACATAACACATTCCAGATATGACAACAGACTATGCAACAAAATGAAAAACTACCCTAGTGTTAGAGAAAGTATTGACAAGCTAAATAGTTGTAATAATAGTCACCAAAATGGCTCTTAAAAAGCACATGAACAACTTCTCATCTTAATCTCTTTATTTAATTATGTGTCTTTTTGGATATATTTCCAGACCAGTGAGAACATGCATGTACTTAATCCTCAATAAAATTACCATGTTTTAGAAAAATATGACACACCTGTTATAGATTAAGTATATGTATAATACGCAGCTATTAAAAGATGTTAAGACCAAAGTCCTAACATTTCAAGTTTCAAACAATGAGAACAAGATGTGTGTTGAAAATTTGCCAGATATCTACCAATTATTTTAAAGATGTGATTATATTTTTGGATAGATTTGGGCAACAGGTTGAAAGGATTAATTTACAGAAGAAAAGAAATAAAGAAAATTTCTCAGGTTATATTACAGATTTTGTAATTTTATGTATTAATCCTCATTTAGTTCACAAAACAGACATTTACTATATATATCTACAAAATTCACTGTTATACATTTTTTTTAAAAAAGCAAGAGAGACATGATGATTAGAGACTTGATTAACATATACACTGTGTTTAGTAGCTCAGTCGTGTCCAACTCTTTGCGACCCCATGGACTGTTGCCCACCAGGTTCCTCTGTCCATGGGGATTCTCCAGGCAAGAATACTGAAGTGGGTTGCCATGTCCTCCTCCAGGGGATCTTCTCAACCCAGGGATTGAACCCAGGTCTCCCACGTTGCAGGCGGATTCTTTACCGTCTAAGCCACAACATATACACTACTTGTATAAAATAAAAAATAAAAACCTGTGCATTGAGGGGTTATGTGGACACACTTACATGTACACGGGCCACAATGCAAAGATCTAACTGTACCTTAGTCATAGGGACTCATGCACTCAGTTTCTGCACCAAATTCAGGCTTAACAATAAAACTTAATTTTATAATCTCAAATATGAAGGAGATATACTCCTACTCTCCAAGATGCAGGAGAGTCTAAGCCACAACATATACACTACTTGTATAAAATAAAAAATAAAAACCTGTGCATTGAGGGGTTATGTGGACACACTTACATGTACACGGGCCACAATGCAAAGATCTAACTGTACCTTAGTCATAGGGACTCATGCACTCAGTTTCTGCACCAAATTCAGGCTTAACAATAAAACTTAATTTTATAATCTCAAATATGAAGGAGATATACTCCTACCCTCCAAGATGCAGGAGAGAGAAATGAGTTGAGAGAAATATCATTTTAAAGAAACACTTCCAAGTTTGGTTAGACAGTGAAAACATTCTCTCTCACAAGGATCACTAAATTTCTTCTTAAACAACCAACAAACTGACAAGTCAAGGAGCTCAATGAATTCCAGAAATGACTTTGTTATCTTGTTTTTATGCCATTCCCCCTAAACATCACTGTCTCTCAGTTTAGTGTGCTAAAATGAAAGGCCTCATGTTAAAGAGTTGTGTTAAATATGGGAAGTCATCACTTTAAATATAAAAAAGATAAATAATTAGGAATTTAGGGTTCTTCCTCCCTAGAAGCCAGCAGCAGTGCTTCCTAAACAATAGCCAAATACTGAGACAATCACCAATCGCTGTTAAATTCTTAGCTGTCCTATCTCATGTAGAAGACCCATGAGATAAACCTCTGATAGCATTAACACTAATTTAAGTCCTGTTTGCCAACTAAGACTTAAAATTATGGGGCAGAGAAGCAACTGGTATATAGAACTGTGTAAGAATTATGAGGAGAAAAAAGGTTCACCAATAAAGGTTATTATCATTTATTTCTAGAGTTAAAAATCTATGGGGCGAAAAGAAAACATGAACAATAATGAAGCTATAATTTAATTATGTACTGTGCTCTTATGGAGAAGAAAAATTAATAAAAACAAAGAAAGGCCAAAAACTACATTTATTCTAAACTCAGAGAATCATATTTTGAACTGGCCTGAAAATTTGCTCTGACTAATCATGTCACAATTCTGACCCCCCCAGCACATCAATCTGGAGGGAACCTTACTGTGCTGGGCTTCATACTGGGATCCATGATGCTGCAGCTGCTGAGAACGCCGGTAACAGCCATCTCCGGCTTTCAGGGCCTGCTTAAACAGCTTCTCTGCTTCAGCAATGGTTGTTGCTTCTTCTTCAGCCAAGAGAATATAAGCGGTTGCACACCTGTCCGTGCAGATAACAGCCACCATCAATTACAAATCCAGGGACAGGGTAACAGTGGTAGGAGTGCATGCAGAAGGGCAGGAGTTACACCAAAACATGCAGAGTGGCCAGTTGGTTCATGCACCCCTGCTTGCAGTTGTTGACATAAAATAATGGTACAAAAGAAATGTCTGTGTTTTAGCTTGAAAGGGACGATGAGTAGTGTTAGGAGCATGGGGCTTACATATGGACTCTGCCCCTTATTAGTGTGTCACTTTGGGCAAGTTATTACTCTGCCTCCCTGATGGAGAACAACATGGAATCTACTGTTCACAGCATTGTTGTGAAGGTTAAGTAAGATGACGCATGAAAAGTGCTCAGTACAGCAGTAGCCAGCATGGGGTACATGCTCAACAATGTCAACTAATGATGGCAATGGTAACAGCTGTTAAACATCTCCTTCTGACACTCAAAGTTAGAAATACCAGAAAGTTCACTTCTATTTACTACACACAGATTCTCTTTAGTCTTAGGATTTATTCAGAATGAGAAATTCATTAAACCAAGTAAGTTGTTTCACAAGTAGTGCTTCAGCATCTCATTACAGTTAGCACTGGTTTCCTATGTCAGAGAAGCCTAGAAGAACCTACAGGTAGAGGTTATTTCAGAAGAGCTCAAAATTTGATTCAGCCTCAGTAGCAAGCAAGAGTTAAATTTCATACCTTTAACAATAATAGCTACCACCTGATGCTTAGTATATATTAAGGACTGTACCAGGCACTTAACATATATCATCTCATTTAATCTTTTCAACAACCTCTAACATAGAAAGTCAGAAAGGATAAATAGTCAACTAATGAACAAGGGGAACTCTTGAAAATTTAAACTTTCCAAATTGTAGAAGAACAACTCAACTGCCAAAGAAAGGGAATGTGATAAGGAAATGGTGAGGCCAGAGCAGACCACACAGGTCCTGATCTATAATATCCCTTGGCTTTCTCTACTGCCTCTCTCGTGGTCATTTCCCTATTTATCAGAGCCTCCATCAGACCACAAGAGAGAAAAACAGAAAAGGAAACCAAATGTTACTTCTACTATTCATAAACTACAATAGCCAGCTAAGAAACGGAGGCTGACTTCATGACTAATATGAGATTTTGGGTTACTCATTAATCTCAGCCTTGAGGAGGGGTCTTTTAATTCTTTAGCCAATCCCTCTAATTTCAGGCAGGACTGTTCAATAGAGCTTTGAACTGAATGTGGTGAGGTAGGGAGGAAAAATGCCCAGGAAAAAAAAGTTGTAAAACCAATTACTGTGGAAGGCAGCAGATATGACTTGGAGAGAACAATTATGAAGTTGAAAATGCCCAGTAATTCACTGGAGAAAATAAGCGGGTTGGGCAATCAGGAAGCAATACTTCACGCTTTAGGTGCTGACACATGAATATGGGTCCAGGGTTATAAAGTGAACATTGAGATTATAATACTGAGTGGTAGACACAGTATCAGAGGAATTAGCTATAAGATTATAGTTGGTGGGCTGGGAACTCAAGACAGGTTAGGGCTGGCTTGCCTGCTTTGTTTACTTATTTTGCAAATAGCTCTCTTAGGAGGAGAGGCAGAGTAGCACTGCTGGCCAAGAAAACATACATCTGTGTGGAGACTCCCGAATCTGGGGTAGAAGCATGCTAAGCACTTGGAGGGAAGGAGGAAGGGAAGAGCAGCACAAGTGCTAATGGTTGGTGGGGACAGAACAGGCTGCTCAGCTCAGTGGAGACAGAGATGGCGTGTCCTTGCCACAGCACAGCACACACAGAGGGAAGAAGGTACGGTGATGGGGGCGTCAACCATCCAGGCATCTGCTAGAGTACGTCTCGTGTGGTTAGAAGGAGGGCACTTAGCAGCTTCTTGACTTACTTTGGTAACAATTTTATCTCCCAGATGGTAGAGGAAGCAATTAGGGGAACTTCAACTCTGGACCTAATTCTGACCAAGAAGAAAAAAATAGTTGGTGAAATGAAAATTGACAGGAACATTCAGAGAGTTATTATGTCATTTCAGAGTTGAGGATAGTAAAAGAAGGTAAGGTGGACTTCAAAAAATTCAAAGAAAAGAGGCATGATTCAATGGCATGAGACGCAGAAGGCAAATGGTTTAAGAGGGTTGGCAGCTTCCAAATGTCTAATCATAACTGCAATCACAAATGATCCTCTCGGGAAGAAAAGAGGGGTGACAAGTAACCACTATGGCTGCACAGAGGTCGCTCACAAGATCATATTTTTAAAGGACATGTAAAAAAAGATGGAAAGAGGGTATGTGATGAAGGGCTATAAGAGAGTGAAATGAGCTTATAAGAATGTCAGGAGAGCTGCAACTTCACATTAGCTGAAGCTCGCAAAACAAAACAAAGGCAAAACGAAAAATGCTAAAGACAACCATCTACTCCCTGTATTCACATTATGTTTAAGGCCCTGTAACCACCCCAGCTTCTCCAAAACCATGACAATATAAATAAGCAAAAAAGACAAACAACACAACAACATCAAAATGAGGAAAGTTTATAGTTAGTAGCAACAGATAATAAAGAGAAAACCAAACTCTCTAACTCCTATTTTCTTCCTGGTTTCTCCATCAGGAAGAATGATTGTCAGACTGACAAAGGGAGAAGAAATTAAACTATAAAATGAATTAAAAAGATGTAAGATAGCACATAACTGATCTTTGCTAAATGAATTACTATATTGGGATGGGCAAATCCCAGAAAGCCAAAAGATCTTGTAGGCAGCCCATGGAATTGCTCTCTGAGGATTGTTAAGGAATCACAAACAATGGAGAGGTACTAGAAGATGAAATGACAAATGTAGTAAAAATGTTCAAAGAGGGGAAGAAGGCAGACTTACCAAACTACAGAACAATTTGGTTCTGATTTGGAAAGATATTCTAGTGGATTATTAAAGGGATAGTTTCTAGGCATTTTAAAAAGAAAGTAGTGAATGCTGGAAGCTAGCTTAAATTCACTAAGAATAAATAAATCAGGCTGTGTTAACCTAATGTACTCTAATGGATTTACTGCACATTAAAGATCCATAGCTACAACTAGTATCTCAAAACACAGAAATATAGCCTGAATCACCATGTATCTAGGTGGCTTAGTAATTGGTTGTACAATAAAACCCAAAGAATGATGATTTATGAAAACATGACTCTAGAGGGTGGCTTCTATATGTAGTGTCACAGGGTTTTTTCCCTGGTCCTGCCACTTTTATCAGAAACATGGATGACACACAGAACATAGGCATATCCAATTTGTAGGTGAAAAGAAACTGGAAAATAAATATGTTGCATGACAGAATCAGAAACCAAATAGATCAACAGGTTACACTGGCAGGATCTCCAACTCTCAAGTGAATCTTTTCACTAAGACCTCTGAAGATTCTGTAGCCTTCTTCAGAAAAATCATAAAATAGTTTAACAATGACCACTTGGCAGGGAGAGTGTTGAGGTGATTCAAGCACCAGATGGGTGTTTGAGTTACATGACCTTTAAGGCCTCTGCCAACCCTGAGCTTTTATGACTCCAGTTTTAAGAGTCTCTCATTTTCTGAGATCTCCAGACAAGAGTTTCCAGCCTTCCTTGGTGACCCACAGAATGTTTAACAACACTAAGGACATCATTTCCTCCTTGTCTTGACCTTGAAATATTTTTAAAGAGTAATTTCTACATTTTATGTTTTTACTACGTTTTCCCCCCAGTAGAAGTTCTACCTAGAAAATCTGATGGCACAAATGAGCATTGCATGTCTGGGAAAATGTCCCTGTCATAATGTGTTAGGTATGAAAACACTATTTATTTTATGTCCACATAGTATTCCACGGCTAGCCCTTAAATGATTTAATTTAGGACCATAGCAAAGCCACTAAATTTTTCTCTAAAATGACTAAAACTATCTTCACATGGATGTCTTTAAAATTTTTTTAAATAAATTAATGCCCCTCAAATAATCCTCAAGTTCAAATACATAGTTTAGTTTATGTATCCCATGAATGGCAACTGAAAACATTCAGCAAAACAAGATTTCCCCCCACTTACTCATTTATCTCTAAGGCTTCATGGGCAGCAGAAATCCTAGCTTGGGGGTTTCTCTCTCTCCAGGCTTTCTGCATTACTATTTTAGAAAAAGAGAGAAGAAGAAGTCAATATATCCTCAGGAAGATTCAGTACAAGAGCTAAATTAATAGCTTTTTTGAATTACAAAAGAAGAGTTCACTTACCAAGTGGGTTAGCCCAAAACTCTAAAGTCACACAAATACATTCTAATTTGCTATTCCATTGTCCTTCAACAGCTGATATAAAATCTTTTTTAGGCTAATAAAACTAGAGACCTAATATCTTATATACTAACCCATAGTCTATAATCATAGAGACTTAATTAAGATTTCTTAATCTGGGAGACATGACCTTTCATTCTGTCTCAGCCAAGGATTTAGTTAGCTTCATATAAGATCTATATTTCTTAATATAGAAAGTAAATTTAAAGTAAGTAAATCCAACTTTGGTATATGTTTTAAAAATAACATTTTCATTTATAATGAGGGGACTCATGTCTACAATAACACTTCATGGCAATAAAGCTTTATTTAAGTAGCAACTTTCTGCATCTTACTGGTCAATCTCCAATTTAATATTTTATTCATCAGGGTTTTTGTAGAGCAGACATTCTAAAAGTAGTAACTTTGATCTCTAAAACAAACAAAAAGCCCTCCCACTTAGTAAATATCTAAAGGATTTTCCATACTTGCATCTGCAGGACGCAGATGGTCCGAGTCACAGGTAAAGAAGGTCTGGTGGTCCTGGGCAGAGAGATTCATGTCATAGTAAGTCAAAGGCTCTCGTCCAGTCACCCAAGTATACCTGTAAAAGAGAAGTAAGATGATCAGACACTTCTGAGAGAGGAAAGCAAGACCTACAAAATATTAAGCTGCACAGGTGTTGAACTATAACCCATTAACTAAGTACCACTGCCAATAAATTAAAAACAAAATAATCATGCTAGTCTCCTTTTAGGAAGTATATCAGCAGAAAAAAAGTTTAAAAATTCTGCTATATTTTTGTCTTAAAATCTTAGCAGCATTAGCTAATGAAGACCTTCCCTAATTAGTATTATGCATAGAGATTTCCCTAAAACTATGAAAATTCTGATTTGCCTACTTAGTCTACAAAATTAAATTCTAACATTACTTCTGGGGCATCTTTATAACCATGTTCCAGGTAAGCTACAGAATATTTTGACTTTATAACATATAATGANTATTATGCATAGAGATTTCCCTAAAACTATGAAAATTCTGATTTGCCTACTTAGTCTACAAAATTAAATTCTAACATTACTTCTGGGGCATCTTTATAACCATGTTCCAGGTAAGCTACAGAATATTTTGACTTTATAACATATAATGAGAAAATAACTGTAATAGAAAAATCTCTAAAAACAACCAGGTTTGTATGTTATCCTAAGTTCAAAGCTAAAATATTTATAAAACAGAAAAATCAAAATATTTGAGTATCAAAAAATGGAAGCACTAAACAGACTGTTAAGTGACCCCTAAATGAACCTGCAAAAACATGTACTGCTGTCTTTGCTCTCTGAACTAGACCCATTAATTTCCCAAGCTGTCAAAATGCTTACCGATTATATTCAGCACCCCTAAATAAATTAAGTGGATTTCGCCATACTTTGCATTCTGCAACAAAGAGAATGTGAAAATGTTACACATAAGTTCAGAGACACTACAAGCTAATTAATTCAGCAAAACACCCTTCCTGGCCATTTGATAAGATAATTTTATTCTCTATCTTCTACATGGGAAGTAATGTGGAAAAACTCTGGGTAGTTAATCAGGAAATGTAGCTCAGGCACCAGGACTTCGGAAAGTTTCAGTTAATCTCTTGGGACTGAAGTTTCCTCATTTGTCAAATCAAGGTACATGCCAAATCAGCTAGTTCATAACTTCCATAGTCACTTCAAGAGATCCAAATACATTCTATAAATTTATTTCTAAATGATAGGTAGAGGCAAAACTACTTTCTATAACTCTAAAATATATCTTACAATGTCTACCTATGTAACAAGCTAAATTTAAGCTCCAGAGTACAATGTACAAAGAACCTCAGGCTCTTAATTAGGGCCTATGCTAATATTGATTTTGTGATAATTCACCAGGTTGCTTTTAAACTGCTGGAAAGGATTGGCAAGAAAATTAATACTAAAGCTACCATCACTGTAGGGAGAAATCTTATGAAAAAAATTGTTTTCAAATACTTTACCATGGTTTACTTATGCAGAAACAGGTAATTAATCATCATACTAATATCATAATGATATTACATGAACTAATAGATATACATTTTGTTATACAAGAACCACAGGCAGAACCACAGGACTTTAATTTAGAAAAGTAAACCATTAGCTTTTTAAGACAGTTATAGTAAATGTGTGACTAATAAGCTGCAATTCTTTTAAAACAGTCTATGATTAAGACTTTCTACTGATTCAGAATGCTATTAATATTTCTTTGGATGAATAATTTTTTATTAGAAAATAAAATCAGTTAACAGTATTTAAAAATCCATGTGTGCTGTCAGCCAAAAAAACACACCCAAAGACAAAAACACACAAAAGTGAGCAATTATTACAGAAACTGAAAGAACCTTAAAGGCCATGAATGATTCATTAAGACTCTACCCTTAGTCCTGTTACATCAACATCCATCCATCCATTCATTCACCTATCCATCCACCCAATATATGAATACATTAACTGAGCACCCAGTGAGTGAAACAAATGCATAAGCCGTGGGTTACAATACAGTGTGAAAATGAAGGAAAACATGAAGCACTACGGGAACACTGTGTGCAATCTCAATACATGTTTTAAAAATAGTGAATGAAAGGTGTACACATACCAGGAAGTCATGTCCTTATTTAAAAAAAATAAATTTATCTTTAAATTAGGGCAAGATCCCACCTGAAATTTACTTTATGTTTGGAAACAATGGTCCTACTTTTTTTGTCACTTAGCTTAACTTGCCACTTAGGAAATGATCTTTGCTAAGTTAGTTTAACATTACTGAATTTTGTTCGTGAGAAACTGAAATTCGATGGCTGTCATTTCATATGACACTAATTAGAAAATCACACTTCCCTTAAGTAAATACTTTTTTCCAGACATGAAGCTCCTTAGTGGGGTCACTGCTGCTGCTGCTGCTGCTGCTAAGTCGCTTCAGTCGTATGCAACTCTGTGCGACCCCAGAGACGGCAGCCCACCAGGCTCCGCCGTCCCTGGGATTCTCTAACGTACTTCACATTATGGCTTGAGACAACTGGTGAACCAAACAACCACGATCTCAGTACCTATGGCTTCTACGGCTCTGAGGTCCCCACTGCTCCCAATCCCTCCTAAGATGATGTCTTTCAAGATTCCAAATGCTCTTCTTAAATCTTCTGAAAACTTCATGAATATTATAAGGTTTGTATTTAACATATGATAAACAGGCATACAAATCTGTATTCGATGATGGTCATTTCTAACATTATTTACAATAAATAGGGACATTTGTAGAAGCCTCTCCCCTAGCAAATTTCATCTGAAATATCAATAAAAAAGTTACGGCAAAAATTTTGTCTCCATCAAAGACATGATATTGCCTGGAAGGCAATTCAAATTTGAAGTGCTATTCAAATATCAGTTGACAAATTATAAAGAAAATTATCTTTCATTAAAATTTTAACTCTATTATGCATTTGATGCAAATGAAATAATTTCTAAATCAAAATAACCCCAAAGAGAAAGGGTGTATTAAAGCTTTATTTAGCAGTAGATGCCATCTTTATTTAGGAAGTGCCAAGATACAGCCAGCAGGGGGTGCTGCAAACATTTTGAAATACTGTTTTTATGATTTCAAGAGTACTGATCTTAAAAAAAAAATCATTGTTACTATTAGTGTCATACATATGGTCTGTATGCAGTTTCTTCAGCTACTTCTAATACTTAGAAATGAGTATCTCAACAACTGTAACAAATGTTAAATGTTCTGAATGAGAATAAATGTGATGAAGAAATATGTAAGAAATGTCTTCATGAGCTATATCCTTCAAGTTGAGGGTGTGGAGAAGGTACACTGCAACTCACTCCAGTGTTCTTGCCTGGAAAATCCCCATGGACAGAGGAGCCTGGTGGGCTACAGTACTGCTGCTACTGCTGCTGCTGCTGCTGCTGCTGTATGTCGTTTCAGTCGTGTCTGACTCTGTGCGACCCCATAGACAGCAGCCCACCAGGCTCCCCTGTCCCTGGGATTCTCCANAATCATTGTTACTATTAGTGTCATACATATGGTCTGTATGCAGTTTCTTCAGCTACTTCTAATACTTAGAAATGAGTATCTCAACAACTGTAACAAATGTTAAATGTTCTGAATGAGAATAAATGTGATGAAGAAATATGTAAGAAATGTCTTCATGAGCTATATCCTTCAAGTTGAGGGTGTGGAGAAGGTACAATTTTCTTTTAAGAAATAAGCAATCTAGAGGTTTAATATGAACACATGTAAAATTTCACTTCAAATTAGCTTATAGCTACACTTATTTCTTCTTTGCTGCTGTTTCATGATTTTATCTTTACTACAAAAACTCTCTTTGTCTGGAATCATTCTAGGGAACATACCCCATAAATTTCTGATGGCTTCATGATATAGACAAAGGTTGTAAATGCCAAAATTATCATAATATGAAGATTTAAGTCAGGAAATTAAACTCAGGTCTTCAGCAGATAAAGGTTTTTCTTTATGAGGTCTACTTTCTTATCTTACTTGTATCTTTGGGAAATACATTTCTTATTTACATCTGAATTAAAACTTTAACTCCAAAAGGTATTTTGCATTATCCATCAATATCAACAATTTTAGTGCTCTTTAGAAGCAGTAAAGGTTGACTGGGACTCATCAAGGGCTTGCTAACATCATTAATAGTTAAAAATATGTCCCTGATATACGTAACCATGCCCTCTCTGGTTCCATCTGTACCAACTCACAGAGAAGTCTCCACCTACAACTGCTGACTGAAATATTCAGACCTCACCAAGCAAGCTAGGAAGCAATTCAAGAGAAAGAAAATCACTAAATATTGGGAAAGCACCTGTTTAGTTCCCGAAGTCTGGAGAAAAGATTCCATTCATCCATAGGATGATAATAAATTTCTGTGTGAGAGATAAAGAACATAAAAAATAATGCCTACTACTTTCAAGGACTTGTAAAATCATTCTCAAATCGTTTTTCCAGTCTTCCCACTCACCATTCCCTACCACAACTTTCCATCTCAGTGGATACTTATTTCCTGTCTTTTCATATTCCCCTCGAAAGTGCCCCCCCACCCGTTACTCACTGGACTAAGGGGTTTAAGCACAAATAGAATCCAACCTAGATAGCATTTTTAAAAGTAGAGACATTACTTTGCCAACAAAGGTCCGTCTAGTCAAGGCTATGGTTTTTCCAGTGGTCATGTATGGATGTGAGAGTTGGACTGTGAAGAAAGTTGAGTGCCGAAGAACTGATGCTTTTGAACTGTGGTGTTGGAGAAGACTCTTGAGAGTCCCTTGGACTGCAAGGACTGTCTCTTATACACATCTCATCTTTATTGCGGAAGTGCCAAGATACAGCCAGCAGGGGGTGCTGCAAACATTTTGAAATACTGTTTTTATGATTTCAAGAGTACTGATCTTAAAAAAAAAATCATTGTTACTATTAGTGTCATACATATGGTCTGTATGCAGTTTCTTCAGCTACTTCTAATACTTAGAAATGAGTATCTCAACAACTGTAACAAATGTTAAATGTTCTGAATGAGAATAAATGTGATGAAGAAATATGTAAGAAATGTCTTCATGAGCTATATCCTTCAAGTTGAGGGTGTGGAGAAGGTACAATNCTTTGGCCAACTCATGCGAAGAGCTGACTCATTGGAAAAGACTCTGATGTTGGGAGGGATTAGGGGCAGGAGGAGAAGGGGACGACAGAGGATGAGATGGCTGGATGGAATCACCGACTCGATGGACGTGAGTCTGAGTGAACTCCAGGAGCTGGTGATGGACAGGGAGGCCTGGCGTGCTGCAATTCATGAGGTTGGAAAGAGTCGAACACAACTGAGCAACTGAACTGAACTGAGAATGGCTATTATGCCTTAGTCCTTGCAGGAAGTCCTAGGTCCCTGCCCCCACCCCCTGCAAAAGGATACATTTTATGACCTAGACATTGGTAGTAAAAGAAAAAGATACCAAACTACTATCTGGTATCCATATGAAGAAGTTCTTATAAAAGGAGTAAATATACTGAGAGAAACCATAGACTTTCCCTTGATCACAGTCCTCAAATAAAAAGAGAACTTAATTCTTAGAAAAACCAAAAGTCTCTAAAGTCATAGGGCTTTTAATCATCATATGGAAAAATATATTTTTCTATATCCAATTTTTTTAACTCTGGAAACTTTTTCCTCCTAAAATTAAAAATATAGAAAGTGAGATTAAGGCCTGGTATCCAGACTGCTTAACAATTACCTACAATATACAACAGACCTGTTACCCTGCAACATCATATTAAAAAATCCTGTGACTTCATCAATTACATTTTCTACTAGAGAAACAGTTTTGGAACTCCTCTAGGGAAACATTCAGTTCAGTTCAGTTCAGTCGCTCAGTCGTGTCCAACTGTTTGCGACCCCATGAATCGCAGCACGCCAGGCCTCCCTGTTCATCACCATCTCCCGGAGTTCACTCAGACTCAGTGTCTTTTCCAACGAGTCAACTCTTCTCATGAGGTGGCCAAAGTACTGGAGCTTCAGCTTTAGTATCTTTCCTTCCAAAGAAATCCCAGGGTTGATCTCCTTCAGAATGGACTGGCTGGATCTCCCTGCAGTCCAAGGGACTCTCAAGAGTCCTCTCCAACACCACAGTTGAAAAGCATCAATTCTTTGGCGCTCGGCCTTCTTCACAGTCCAACTCTCACATCCATACATGACCACAGGAAAAACCATAGCCTTGACTAGATTAGGCACTTGAAAATAATACTTTAAAATATTTTAGGTCCAAAGTACAACAGAGAAGGGCTCTAAATAATACTCTATCAGATATATTATGACAATCAAGATTAACCTCAAGTTAGTCAATTTCTAACATTTATTTATTAGCTTTGCTATATCAGAAATGAATTCTCGGTGAATACAAGTCCATCTTAAGCAATCATTAAGAGTAACAAAATATTCATTTTCTTAAATAATTAAGCTTTAACTGTTTTCATAACTTTTTGAAATAATTATTTTGAAAAGATTACTGGAAGTAAAGGCACAAAGTATTAATAATATATAGGTAGCTTTCAATTCAACAAATGTATTACCCTTTCAAATTCTTTTATGGAATGAGAGAAGTGCAAATAATTATGAGTTTTAAGATCATGTTTATTGACCTGCTTTATTCAAGACAACTTTCTTCAAGAATATTGCTAAAATGGCTAACCTCTGTGTGTCTCATACACTTCTCATTGATTGGTTATTTCTGACCTAAGTAAATAAATTCTATCAAATAATACGAAGACTGTAAAATATTTATTAAGTAAATATTCACCAGGGGCCAAATGTGTTTTTGAGGGCTTTTCACCAGTCAACTGGAGAGCTAATCTATCCTAGAACACACATTTTTTTTTCAGCTTTTTGAGTATTTTATTGGAACAAAACAATGTATTTGCATGGGATGATTCTTAAGTCATCTCAAGTAGTTCCCCTTCAGTTCTTAACATATACTCTCAGAATGGATACACCTCCCCCAAGCCATTATTTATAGCTCAACCAACATCCAACAAATTAAAAACAAAACAAAACAATCATTCAGCAAAGAGGGGAGACAGGGTAACATTTTAACACAATACTAAATCTTAAAAAAAATTTTTTTTATATATTTCCCTTCTCTTTCTCAGATTATGAGCATTACAGGGCTGGAGAAGGGTTATCACAACATCTCTTGCAAATTCCAGTTTTTCAGGAATGAAAAATATATAGGCCAACAAAATAAAGAGCTCAGCTCCCCATAAGCTATGTCTCTATTCTTCGTTTATCTTTCCCCCTTCTCTTAATGGTAGCTGCCTTTATCCAGAGAGGGATCATTAAGACTGTAGAACACACATTTTTAATGGCAAAAGACTTTAAAAGATGTAATAAGCATTGCCTAAGAGAATCATTTTCAACACTTAAATAGATTTTGGCAAGTATAAACTGAGTTTCCCCTGATTGAGGCTATTAAAGAGCAATTCTAAAGGCCTTGGACATATAGCAACTTGAAATTCTGCTAACGGATATATTTGAAATGCAAGCTCTGAAAGGCCTGGTCTTAGGATATATATTTACAATTTATGAGTTTCTTCATCTCCATTGCTTTTCTTTAATTTGTTCAGTTCAGTTCAGTTCAGTCGCTCAGTCGTGTCCGACTCTTTCTGACCTGTATTAAACCAGTGTTTGAAATGCCTCTAGTGATGTAATGAACCTTAATTAAGAATTCCAGGTGAAATTCTTAGTAAAAGTTTTCTATAAAAATGGATATGATATGGGCTTCCCTAGTGGCTCAGTGGTAAAGAATCCACCTGGCAACACAAGAGATACAGGTTCAATCCCTGGGTTGGGAAAACCCACTGGAGAATGAAATGGCAGCCCAATTCAGTGTTCTTGTCTGGAGAATACCATGGACAGAGGAGCCTGGTGGGTTATAGACCATAGGGTCAAAAAATATATGATATACATTTATCTAAAAAAAAGTGAGAATAAAATGAGATGACTTACAACAGTATGCCAAATGACTATAACCAGAGTTTGTCTAAAGATCCAATTCTATGCAAGAGGCTATTAACATGTCTCAGAGAATTTAAACTTGACTTTGGCAAGGATAATTCTTATGTAATAGAGCACTCTGCACTTTTGTAAATATCTTGAAGAAGGTGAACACTGCAAACTTGTCTTTGTGGCATGTTATTTGAGAACAGGGCAAATTATCAAACAGATATCTCCATAAACCCAAATTCGGAATGTTCTTAGACCCTGAGAATCCCTTCCCCTAAGACAGGGAGAAGGTGGACACATTTTAAATCCCTGTGCATCATCATAAGTTCATAAGTTAAGCTGAATGAAGCAATGGCAGCAAGAGTAAGTGTAAATATACACTGAATGCCATTAATAATTTTTATGTTGATTGCATGTTAAATGAAAATATTTAGACATATTTGGTTAAAGAAAATGCACATTTCACTTGTACATTTTAATTATTTTCATATGATTATTAAAAATGCTAAAATCACACTCATAGTTAGCATTATATTTCCATGAGACAATGGTCACTTAGAGACTTAGTTGGGTAGGTAGTTCTGTGCAGCTAGGTCATTTGGAAAAAGGATGAAAGTAAACCATCTGAATTATTCAAAAGAACATGTCAAATCATCAAAGAGGAGACAGAAATAAATATATTCAGCTTTTCTTTGTATAATTCTGATCACAGGTTATTAATTGTGTTATTAGATGCAATTAACTTCAAAAATTGACAACAGGAAACATCATGGTGATGTGGAAAATACATCAGTAGGGTTTATCAGAAATTGTGTATTTGTGACAAAAACAGCCATTTAGCTCCCAAATAAATTGAGACAAGTGAAATGTTCACAAATGCTAACCTAAGCCAAACAACCAGAAATTTGGCTAGATTAAGAAGCTGTATTATTAATTATACATTTCTGCTCTGGTCCATAAACAAAGATCACTGCAAATTTTGAGAGGATTTGCACTTGGGCCAATTTACACAGATCCAAATGTTAAACAGCATATGAACAGTCTGTCCTATAAAAATCACTTCCCATTTCTCCACTGCAAATTATTCTAAGGTAGGCCAGGTCTTTCAGCTTTTAATAAAACAAATGATTTTAAGGAAAGAGCTATACTATGAGTTTTCATATAGTCCAATGCTTATATAAATAGTATTCTCTGTTTTAGTTTTTTCAATGATTTTTTTCAAATAAGGAATACTATTTAACTGCTTTTGTCAATGTTCATGCAACTTGGTTAGCCATGTTTATTTCATGTAATATTCAGCCAAGAAATGTCTTGTGATGATTCTTTTATTAAAGCAATAGTAATTTTGTTATTATTAAGGCAGTATAAATTTTGAAACAAAGTCCTCCATTTTAATAAAATAGATTAATTACTCTCAGCTTTGGATCTTCTTTTTCCTTTATACTTAGCTGAAACCAGACAATGAAGTAGACAATGATTAAGGGTAAAGATATAGAGAGACAACATACTTTCATATAATAGCATTTTTCTTGTTCAAAAATAAAAATCACCACAAGAAAAGAGAAGTGAGAAATGGTATTAGTCCCATGTTATCTGGCATTTCCATAGCAACATACACGTGCGTTGAGCTGAGTTAGTGAAATAGGAGAAACCCAAATGTCAAGAAGTGGGCTGAGGGAGCCCTAAACACACTAGAACAGAGTAATTTCTGTTGCCCTCAATGTAATTATTTGAATACTGTTATGAAATCAGATCATAAATGCTATATCTGTTATAGGAGATGAATAGAAATATTGAATGCATAGTAGTAGACATTCAGCCAATACTAGAGGAAGAGAATTAATCATAATACTCAAAAGCTCAATCTGGGTGAGGTAAAAACTCAGTACAATTAAAACTGGGAATTTTCATGATCATTACTGTAGAATATATTTTTATAAAGAACTGTAATTTTCCCCTTAAAAGCTGCTATACAAGCACTGAGAGTAGCATCAAGATTGATAGAATGCATAAGATTTATTCAAGGCACCCACAGAGAGAGAGAGAGCAAAGTAACAGTGACAATAAGGAGAGTATAAACTCTTTGTCACATTAAGGAATGATGTCAAGAGATTTAAACTGGGTAGAAAGAATTTTAATGAAAATAAAAACACATTCACAATAAAAATGTCCTTAAATGAGGCTGCTTTCTGTGTTCAATCTATTAATTTTCTACAATGTTCTGTGTCATCCGAAGACTACAGAAACTTGGGTCAGACAGAGTACATTTAACCTGCAAGGTCTTCCAACAGATGCAAAGTGATGTTGATTATCCACACTGCTTATGTGACAATGTCTGCAGGATCAAGATTCCTCATAAGAACAATATGCCACCCATGTAAGAATAGTCGGTCAATGTGGTATTTTACTTTACTCAGATCTCTTTCTGTTTCTTTCACAAAATGGATGAGTTTATAAAGTCCCAGATGATTTTGTTACCTCAGTGGTACCATCCCTCACACATGTACCCTTTAAAATGAAATAAATATGTACCCAGAGGTGCCCATTACCATGGCGGGCTGGCAAAGGGTATATTATTAATAAAAGAGCATTGAATCAACATCAGATAGTATATATTATGTACGTGTGTGTGTGCGCGTGCGTGTGTGCTGTGTGCTCAGTTGCTCACTCATGTCTGACTCTTTGTGATCTCATGAACTACAGGCCACTGGGCTCCTCTGCCCATGAGATTCTCCTGGCAAGAATAGTGTAGTGGGTTGCCATGCCCTCCTCCAGGGGATCTTCCCAACCCAGGGATCGAACGCAAGCTTCTTGCATCTCCAGCATTGGCAGGCAGGTTCTTTACCACAGAGCCACCTGGGAAGCCCACATACACATACACATGTAGTTGTTGTTTAGTCCCAAGTCGTGTCTGACTCTTTTGCAACTCCCTGAACTGTAGCCCACCAGGTTCCTCTGTTCATGGGATTTTCCAGGCAAGAATATTGGAGGGGGTTGCCATCTCCTTCTCCATATATATATGTATATACACCCACACACACACACATACACACAACGCTCATTGATGCCTATCACCTGGCTAGACAGCTATGAAACATGGACTGAGTTATTATAGGGAGGAAAGAAAAAAAGATCTAACAGTTCTTTTATCTCTTCTTCACCCTTCAAGTCTCAGAACTGGTGCCATCTCCTTCTAGAAGCAAACTTCTCCCCCTAGTTTGGACTGGGAACCCCTCCTTTGTACTCCATAGTGTGGCATTTTTCCCTCATACGATCACAGCACTGAACACTTTGCTTCCTTCAACAGACCAAGAGTTCGATGGGGGCAAGGACTCTGGCATTATTTTTAAACCATAATATTCATATGAACCCGGCCAGGTTCACATTAGAGATTTGGGAAATGTTTACTGAATTGATAAAGAGACCAATCTAGGAAATTATATTCATCCTTCTTCGTTTATGAGGGGAGAAATTACAGGCCTTGCATGTCCTCATTCGTTCATCTACTGAGTTTCAACGATAAAGTAGAGACTATTCAAAATGCTAGAGATATTATGATTAAGCAGTAAGGTTAAAAATTTCATTATAATTTAGTAAATGTTACTAAAAGTAAAAATATTATGAGTCAACAAAGGTGGAGAGATAGTGCATAGCCTCTCAGAGAGGGTTTCCCTGGAGGTAGCATTGAAGTTGGGTTGTGTGGCTCAGTGGTAAAGAATCTGCCTGCCAGTGCAGGAGACGTGGGTTCAATCCCTGGATCGGGAAGATCCCCTGGAGGAGGAAACGGCAGCCCACTTCAGTATTCTTGAATGGAGAATCCCATGGACAGAGGAGCCTGGCGGGCTACAGTCCATGGGGTGGCAAAGAGTCGGAAGCGAATGAGCACAGCACGTGTGAAAGAGAAGCGAGCACAGAAAGAGGGCAATCAGGCTTCTGGTCAGAGGGCGGTGAGAAAACATGGCACATGCAAAAAATGAGAAGGACGGGGAAAAGATTGTGACAGAATTCAAGACTGGCAACAGAGAAGCAGCTTGCGTGCGTGCGTGTTCAGTTGCTTCACTTGTGTCTGACTCTGCAACCCCGTGGACTGTAGCCCACCAGACTCCTCTGTTCACGGGATTCTCCAGGCAAGAATACAGCAGTGTGTTGCCATTTCTTTCTCCAGGGAAGTCTGCCCAACCCAGGGATTGAACCCAGGTCCCCTGCACTGCAGGCAGCTTCTTTACCAACTGAGCCACTAGGGAAGAAAAAGTCAAATAAACAAGACACCCATTTCCTTTACCTGGGATGCTTACACTCAACTTCTCTGGCAGAAGCTGTCAACTCCTTGGGAAAATAAATTGCATTTTTCTTTGAAGTCTAACCTTTAAATAACATTCTTACTGTCTTACAGTCATAATAATGTAGTAAAAGTAAGTAAATATTGCAAACTGAAGGACTTTCCATACCTGAGACACTTTGCCTGTTGGAATCTGAGTCCCCGTTACTGGAATTAGAATTGTTGGAGGAATTGTTGTCAACTCCTCCCAGAAGGGGGCGCAAGTGGCTTACTGAGACTTGTTCAATGAATGATGTTTCATACTTGCGAAAATACCACCATTCAAATATCTAGAACAGAAAAATAGTAAGCATGATTATGGTCCTGTTACCAGCTATAATTTTACAGGGATTGAACCCAGGTCCCCTGCACTGCAGGCAGCTTCTTTACCAACTGAGCCACTAGGGAAGAAAAAGTCAAATAAACAAGACACCCATTTCCTTTACCTGGGATGCTTACACTCAACTTCTCTGGCAGAAGCTGTCAACTCCTTGGGAAAATAAATTGCATTTTTCTTTGAAGTCTAACCTTTAAATAACATTCTTACTGTCTTACAGTCATAATAATGTAGTAAAAGTAAGTAAATATTGCAAACTGAAGGACTTTCCATACCTGAGACACTTTGCCTGTTGGAATCTGAGTCCCCGTTACTGGAATTAGAATTGTTGGAGGAATTGTTGTCAACTCCTCCCAGAAGGGGGCGCAAGTGGCTTACTGAGACTTGTTCAATGAATGATGTTTCATACTTGCGAAAATACCACCATTCAAATATCTAGAACAGAAAAATAGTAAGCATGATTATGGTCCTGTTACCAGCTATAATTTTCTACATACTCATAAAATACGTTGTATCTACTAATTATACCCACCTTAAATACTGGTTTAAACATATTTATTCAGAAAAATTGTTTAATTCTAAAAATTAAGAAATTCTTAGCAGCAGCAGCAGCAAATACCATTTACATTTTAACTTCTCAATGTTGTTTTATCTACTTAGTACTGGCCTTTAAGGAAAATGTATATACCCAGTCATGGTAAAAGAACATTGTTAAGAGCTGCTCATTATTACTTTCCTCCAAATTTATATAATATTGATAATAAAATCACCACAGCTGAAAAGCAATTCTAGAAATAAATACAAAGAAGCTAGTTTTAAAAGTGTGGCTTATGAAACATTCCAATATTTGGCATTTTATATTCTGATAAAGCCATACCTGCATAAGATTTTTAAGACAGCAAAATTCCTTTAAAAAAAAATCCCTTTAGAGAAATCCAGCTTTATAGGAAGAGTAACAGTTATCCCAGTTCATGGTACTCTGACACCCAACTGCTGAGAGATTCAATAATGTCTGCCAGCTGAGATGTACTTTATAAACACTAGTATCTGTTGTACACCATTAATATTTCCTAGCTCACAAGCCTACCAATAATGTGCTATTTGCAAAGAAGAAAAGAAATAACTTTCATTAAAAGAGGAAAGAAGCAATGATGCTCACATGACTAGACTGAAATCAGGACTCCTAAGCAAGGGGGAGGCATGCGACCTCCCGCAATTCCTCCCACCTGCCCCACCTCCCCTTGAACACTTTCCACCACTGTCTGAAGCTGCTCTCCCCACATCCTTTCCTGGCCTCCCTGTCTGATTTTGAATCTGTTCCATAAGCAATCACAAATCATTACAGAGAAGAAATTTAAGAATCAACTATATCCCAGAGTCTCTTAAGAACTATACTTTTATAATATAGAATGTGGAACTACATAAAATTAATTCCCTTTATCTTTACTTATTTCATAAAAACAAGATGATGCCTCTCATCCTTTCATTTCAATATAAATGTCACCTCCTCAGAGCTCTTTCCTAGTCACCAGATCTACAGTCAGTTTCTCTTGCCGCTCTCAAAAGCACCCTGCTTTTCTTCTTGGCAGCATTTATGACATTTGTTTAATATCTACATGTCCCACTAGAGTAAGAGTTTTGAGAAAGTAAAAAACATGTTTTGTTCATGACTGTATATCCAGGATTTGACAAATACTTAATGAATGAATGCAAAAAAACAAGTACTATATAATCAATGAAGCCAAAAGTTTGTTCTTTGAAAAGATCAACAAAAGTGACAAACCTTTAGCTAGACTGACCTCCCAAAATAGAAAACTTAATGTTTTTAACACATGAAAGAAGGGAAAAGTTAAGTTCTTTGTAATAGACTTAGGGCTATCATTTAAAAATTGGTATTTCTCTATTTTGTTCTACCAAAAATTCCTTTAAAAGACAGAAAGAACATCTACAAATGACCAGAAGGAACTATCAATCAAACCAAATGTTTGCAATCCTATAACAGGAGAACTTGATTTAATGCCAAGGAGTTACCCCTTCTGACTATGAATTTTCACATGTTAAGACATTTAAGTAATCTGACTGGGCAGACAGGGAGAATATGATGTAAAAGCTAAGAAGGGATAGGACTAGTCTATAGTGTAGGAACAGGAGGAATAAGAGATGTTGTTTGAAGAAAGAACAGCATTCAAGAACAGTAAATTTACGAACCATAGATCCAGAAGGGCGTTTGTAACCTCAAAGGAGTTATTTTATCTATTTTAATATCCGTTTCTTCAACTATAAAGTGTAAATCACATTTGTTATTTATCCTTGAGTGTCCTTAATTTCACACTCATGTAAATCACCCAGATTCAAACCCCATGTTCAGTGCTTGCTGTATAGCTGGTTCTCAAAAGTAACTGCAAAGCTATTATTTATCACACTGATGCTGTGCATACCTCCTATAGGCAGCACAGCTCACATACTGCTATGATTCACTCCTCTTGTTACTCTACAGTTTAGGCTAATACAGCATATTGTCTGTTACTAAATGGTTGGCTGAAAGCCCTGTTAATCATTGTGAAAAAGGAGGCTGCTTACCATTTGGTCCTGACCACTGCCCACCCCCGCCAAAAAAAAAAGAGATTTTGGCTTTGCCTTTATTGAAGAGAAGGAAGGCTCCAAAGGACCCAGAACAATGGTCACAGAACTAGCAATGGCTCTCAATCACTTGTGGGAAAGAGCTTTCTTTGCCTCAAGACTCTGCTTTTTATATTATGCTGCTTGGGCACCTGCCAGGCTTTCATTTATTCAGTAGCACAGCACTAAACACTCCGTAACAAGCATAGGCTGTGCTCCAGGGTCACAGAGCACAGAGGGCCCCTGACACTACCAATCCATGCCACAGGCCCACAACGCCTCTCACAGTTTGCTCCCATCACACACACACACACACACACACACACACACACACACACACACAAAACCCCACTTTGGGACTCTTTAGGATTTCTCAGTTTATCCACCCAAATCAGAGAACCCCAGCACTAAAAGGAACCCTCAAGGCCATGAACAGTTTCATTTAGGATGCATGAGGGCTACCTGTTAAGGTAGTCCAGAGTCACAAAGCTAACTCAGTAGCTATTTAGCCTGAAGCCTCAGTTCTTGTGCCACTAATCTTACTAGGGCCCTAAAACAAGACATCTTTTTATAAATCTCTTGCTCATTTTAACAGATTTACTTGTCACTTTCCTTTTCAAATCTTCACTTCCAAATGCCCTCCTATTCTACTGTCTCTTTGCCTGCTTAGCTATCAAACATAATCCAAAAGTCTATCAAATGGGGCTGGATAATACATCCCAAGGTATGAATGCTTCATATTAATGGAGCATTTGCATTATAAGAGGAGACAGACTTTCCAAGCAGTATTTCTAATGCAAAGATAACAGACTTTAGTGAAGACTGGGTTATTCATGCAACTGTTTGGAAGGCAAAGGAGGATCTTCTCAAGCCTGTCCTATTAGAGCTGTAGATGTGGCTTCTTACCCAATACAGACTTTTATACTGGTATCTACAATACCATGGGACAGGTACTCCAATATGAATTAAATGAACAGCTACTAAAAGGAAGTGGGACAGGACTTAAAGCCTTCTTAAACTTCAAACCAGAACCTCTAATCTGGGGTCTTAGCACCAATGATCTGTCCCATATCCGGAAACACAGCAGGCTTGGGCCAGAACCTCACAGTATTTTTAAAAAGCTGCAGAGATCCAAATGGGCAGATGGTGTTATTTAACACGCACATATTTGGTGTCACTTTGAATTATTCTCCCTGGTGCATAACCTACAATGTAAACAGCAAAGCTCTCATAAACAAATTTAGATTTTAAAATTAGCCCTTAGACATGCTAGTAGCTTAATGGAATTGCCATTGTGGAACAAAACAGTTTTTAAATCTGACAAATAACCATAAGATTAAAATATAAATTTACACATTTCATAGTCTTTTAAAATGCAATCTGTCTACACCAAGAATTATACAGATCAAGTAAGATAAGAACTGAAAAGCACCAATTAGATTTGTCATTTGGGAAGTCAGTAAGACCCTACCATCCTGATGAAAGGTAAAGGCCCTAATGTATTGCAAGATAGCCAAGTTGTTTGTCTTAGTTGGTTCTCTGGATTCTGTGGGGCTCAGTAATATAATGTATAAAATAAAGTCACTCTTAATGTTGGATGGGTTGAAAACTGAATGGAGAGACGGATGAAAGCTTGAATGGATGGATGATAAGGGTTGGTCTGGTGACTTATGGGATACTGTCTTAATAAAGAGCAGGACCAATGAGAGGTTTTGTGTTCATTTGTTACTTATAAAAAAGAGAAACCTATATATATATGTTGGAAAGGAAAGAATCAAGTGGAACGAGAGAAACTGAAGTGCAAAAAAGTACATATGACCAAGAGGTGGACACCAAGAGCCCAGGAAGAACATTTGCCCTGCCTGAGAAAGGTAACTTACCATTTCTTCCTCTAAGACAGGATGAATGGGAAGCATGAGTGCACAGACAAATACATTCTATTTGGGAAATAGGGTGTGAGAAGACCTGTTTCACAGGTAAAAAGGCAACAAAAGGATGAAAAGTAAGTGACAGTTATCTTAGTGGAGATGCAGGTAAGGATTATCATCTGAGAATAAGGAAAATGGGGGTGGAATTGGGAACGTGAGGATCAAAGCAATGGTTTGGATCTATACCTTGCAGGACCGAAGGGCCATTGCTATACTCAGGACCCAGATTACACTTAAAACAAAGATTCATTTGTCAGGAACCCAGTTTTCTAGGCCTTGTAACCTTCTCCATTACTATCGGATCAAGGAGCCCTGCAGCTGCAGGCTGGGAGTGGAGATTCAGGTTTGCAGCTGGCCTAAGATGCAAACACCTCATTTTCACCTGCAGGGAAGGAACAAAAGTCTGGCAAAGAGTAAACAAATAAGGCCCTTTCATCTGACTTGCGAACCTAAAAGCTGAATCTTTCCTAAAGATGCCTAGATTTATCCTATCCATTAAGAACTCCCCTTCTTGAATTGCATGTTTTGCATATATAATACTTCTTTCTCTTCACTTACGGGGACTTTTCTATCTTACTCAAAAATGCTTCAAGATTTCCACAGAGAAGCACCATAATGATTCCACACAAACTCCATTAAACCCATGGGAAACACAAAGATGTCACAGCCTGAAATTGGCTATGTGTTTCCCAAGGATTAAATAGATGATGATATCACAGGATAGATACAGCTATGGTAGAGACTGAAGAGGAAATATGAAACTCTGGCAGTCTACTCTCAAATAGACTGCAAAACTGACACCTGCTCTATGTCTTCAGAAATGCATCTGGTGATAAACAGATTTTTGGCAAGAGGCAATCTTCTAGGCTTAAAGAAGATAAACCAAGGCAGTTGGCATGGGTTATAGTAATATCCGAAACCTTTTTAGAAGTTTCCTGTTAGAATTCTCAAGCAGATCCTTTTCTCTGAATCACTGACTCTTTCAAGGTGGTGAGGTGAAGTCGCTCAGTCGTGTCTGACTCTTTGCGACCCCGTGGACTGTAGCCTACCAGGCTCCTCCGTCCATGGGATTCTCCAGGCAAGAATACTAGAGTGGGTTGCCATTTCCTTCTCCAAGGGATCTTCCCGACCCAGGGATCGAACCCAGGTCTCCTGCATTGGAGGCAGACGCTTTAACCTCCCAATACCTCACGACAATTTTCTTTCCTTTTTTTTTAAACATTCCTGGCTCCTTCCTATTTTCTTTAGAAACACTAAAGAGTTATGGTACAGGACTTGGTCTCCTTCTTCCTTGACCTCAGCCAGTCGCCCCACCAGCCATCTGCTCCCCTAACCAGTTGAAGGGGATGTGTAAAGAACTTGTCTTTGTGTCCTTCCACCTCCATCCCTGGCCACCTAATGCCAAGGCTTCACGAAAAGAAAAAAGACAGACAACTGAGGTTCTTTTCAAGGTCAACAGCCAGTGACCCATCCCCACCTCAGTGTCTGCATTGCAGCATTAATGACTATGACCTGGACAGGAGGATCACTGTCCTGGGGTAAAGTCACCTAGCGACCACTGACAACTGGGAGATGTGAGCCTTTGCCATGATGCCCAAAGCTCTGTCAGCTAATCCTGGGGGCCAGGTTTCTTCCAGAGATTCTGACTTGGTTAGTCTGGAGCAGTATTCAGAATCCATCACTTTAAACAAGCTCCCAGATCATTCCCAGACACAGTCAATTCATTTGTTCACTGAATCTATGTGCATTCAACAAATATTTAAGAATTAGCTAGGTATTATACAGATATATTTTCAGCCTATATGATGCTTCCATCACAGAGAGGATAAGACCATAAATATCATAAGTGAACTTATAAATTGTGGTAAGTGATGCTTTATGTTCTAGACTAACCAAATCTGACCTAAGCCACAGCTGATTAGAAAAAGTTTCCTCCAGAGATGTTATATTATACAGATATATTTTCAGCCTATATGATGCTTCCATCACAGAGAGGATAAGACCATAAATATCATAAGTGAACTTATAAATTGTGGTAAGTGATGCTTTATGTTCTAGACTAACCAAATCTGACCTAAGCCACAGCTGATTAGAAAAAGTTTCCTCCAGAGATGTTTATAGTCTCTGCCCCCCTCTTTCTTTTATCTTCTTTTCTCTTTTCCTTTTCTTCTTTTTGCTTTCTTATCTACGTGGTCCACTTCTGTGGGTCTGTTAAAAGGAACACATCACCCATTACACACTGCTGCAATCCATCTTCCTAGTCAACACATTTATGAGATGAACAATGATCCTGGGACAAAGCAGTGAAAATTTAAACTTTAATCTTCCTTATACCCTTCCTAGCAAGGTGACCTGACAATTAATAGGTTTTCTGGGTGCCTATTCCTTAGGTTTTTACTGACTTAAACTGGATTACTTCTGAGGGTTCCTTCCTCTAGCCCTGAAACTGCATAATTTTCAAGTCAAGTGGAGGTCAAGATTTTAGATGAATGAAAAAGAGTTGAAAGGAGCCATAACAAGCTTCTAGTCCCATTCCCTTACTTTTAAATAGGAGGGGACAGAGGGCATGGTCAGACAGATCCAAATTTAAATCCCATCATCTGTCTGTTATATGTATCCTTGGCAAAATTACATAAATTTTGTGTCGGTTTATACTCAGCAAGCTGGCTTAAAACTCAACATTCAAAAAATGAAGATCATGGCATACGGTCCCATCACTTCATGGCAAACTGATGGGGAAACAATGGAAACAATGACAGACTTAATTTTGGGGGGCTCCAAAATCACTTGTGGATGGTGAGTCTGGTCATGAAATTAAAAGATACTTGCTCCTTGGAAGAAAAGCTATGACAAATGTAGACAGCATATTAAAAAGCAGAGACATCACTTTGCCTACAAAGGTTTGTATAGTCAAAGCTATGGTTTTTCCAATAGTCATGTATGGATGTGAGAGCTGGACAATAAAAATGACTGAGTGCCAAAGAATTGATGCTTTTGAACTGTGGTGCTGGAGAAGACTCTTGAGAGCCCCTTGGACTACAAGAAGATCAAACCAGTCAATCCTACAGGAAATCAACCCTGAATATTCATTGAAAGAACTGATGCTGAAGCTGAAGCTTCAATACTTGGGCCATCTGATGCAAAGGGTTGATGTATTGGAAAAGGCCATGATGCTGGGAAAGACTGAAGGCAGGAGGAGAAGCGAATGACAGAGGATGAGATGACTGGATGGCATCACCAACTCAATGGACATGAGTCTGATCAAACTTCAAGAGATGGTGAAGGACAGGGAAGCCTGGCATGCTGCAGTCCATGGTGTTGCGAAGAGTCAGACATGACTGAGTGACTGAACAATGACAAAAATACTCAACAGCTAGAGGCACTGACTGTATCAACCACTTAGAATTTCAATAAAGTTAATATTAGAATTCACTTAGAATTACATGAAATAATATATTCAAAGTGCTTAAACCAGTACCTGGCATAGAGTGGAAAACACAGCAAAAGAGCCTTTATTTACAGTTGATTCCTATCTAATTATTATCTCTTCTTTCACTTTCCTGAAAACTATTGTTTTACACTGGATCCCTGAATTAACTCTTTTATTTACTATTTTAATTTTCTTTTTTATTTTTGATTCTCATTTTTAAAAATTATGCTTTGGCTGCTTTTTCCCATAGCCCTCTATTGAACATATATGCATAACCCACAGGCATAGGAGCATGTCTGACACATTAATGGGGATACAGGGGTCTATTATAAATGTCAGTATGGGAGCATTTTCTCTATTCTACCAATATTTTTAGAAATTAAGGGAGCATTTTCTCCACATATCTACCTTACCATTCTCAAAAGCAAAAATAAAACCCATAAATGTTTTCCATAGAAATAAACATCACCCACAGAGGCCACATCAAGCAGATTGGGCCTGTCCTTCCCAGAGCAGATAGAAGACTAAATTGGTGGGTTTGGACTGTGACAACAGGTGCAGTTCCTGTGGCTGGGACTGGGCTGAGATGAGAACTACTGTGATAAGTGGGTCGAGGGGCAGCATGAAGATCAGCAAGGATAGAGGTGCCCGGATGGGATATGGGCCTGGGAGCTGTAAGGGAAGAGTGAGAAGTAGGTGGTGTAACAAACTCATTGCTGGCTTTCAACCTGTAAGATTAAGAGACAGCAGTGACATCTAGTAAAATACATGCTGCTATGTCCTCATTTATTTTTAAACACATTAGTGTAAAAGACAGCAACATTTGCCAAACACATTTTATTTCTATGTATGTTGTTCAATTAATTGATTTTTCCTTCATAGGGTAAAAATAGCAGCGGTTTTGTTTATTTGTTTGTTTGTTTGTGTTTAGCTCTCTTTGCCTAAGACATCACACTGCATGATAACTTCAGCCTCCAGCATAGGAATCCTGAGGTCCTCAAACAAGAAATTTCCTCAGGGGCAGCCCTGCAGCTTCTGTGTTCACCATCTGGCTCCCTTGACATTGCTCAGGAAAGAGTAGTTAGGTAATTGTTTCTCTGGTGCCAGGAAACCACTATGCAATTCTATGCACACAGCTATTTCGCAAAGCACCCGATCCTTTATCCCAATGCTGCCTCTCCATGAAACGCACTTGACAGAAAGGAACAGTAGCCTCAGCCCAGGGTGCATTTCAAGGGCTAGCAAAGCTGCATTCCCAAGAGCCGATAGTCCCAGTGTCAACAATCTCTAAAGCTGGAGCCTAAAGCAAACGAGAGCTATTCCCACACATGGTAGTGACTCTGACCTCATTATAAACCAAGCATTTTTGAGAAGGCTTTTCAAAATCTTCCCACATCAGAGGATTTCCTTTGCACAAAGTTTTATGTCAGTCAGGAGAACCCTCTAGTTCCTAAAAAAGCAACAAAGCAAATACATCATAAAACAACACAGCAGTGATCATCAGGCATCAGCAACTGCAATTCACACACAGGGAGAAAGGATCACCAGCCTAGGTCTGCAAAGATGGTCATGATCCAAGAAAATCTCTTTATTCAGAGGAGAGAAGCAGGCAAACGGAACATCATCATCCCTAAGTGAGACGGGAAAACAACTGTTGGGCTTAGTTCACCAGAGTGAGCCGCTGGAGAAGGAAATGGCAACTCACTCCAGTATTCTCGCCTGGAGAATCCCATGCACAGAGAAGCCTAGTGGACTACAGTCCAGGGGGTCACAAAGAGTCAGACACAACTTAACTAAGCACACACACACACCAGAGTGAAAGGAAACAACCTGCATCCTGGTAATTAATTTATAGGCTAGTGAACCCACACTGAGATACTACTAGAATAAAATTCAGACCTGCCATTTGTTCAGAAGCTAGAAAAACAGCTGAGAACTTAACCAGTAAAAGTGAAAGTCACTGTCATGTCTGACTCTTTGCAACCCCATGGACTGCTGTCTGCCAGGCTCCTCTGTCCATGGGGATTCTCCAGGCAAGAATACTGGAGTGGGTAGCTGCTCCCTTCTCCAGGGGATCTTCCTGACCCAGGGATTGAACCCAGGTCTCCTGCATTTCAGGCGGATTCTTTAACTTTAATTAATTAATTAATTTAATTCTGAGATACCCACTTAACCAGAAAGGTGGTGAAATGAGTGATAAAAGCACAGGCTCTGGTGCAAGCCAGACTGGGTTGAAATCCTGCTCCACCATTTGCCAGCTATGTGACTTAAGGCAGGTTACTTCCTATCTAGCTTATGTATTAGTAAAATGAAAACAATACTAGTAGCTACCTCATTGTATTTTTTTCTTGCCCATGTCTCTATAATTAATAGTAATCACAGCATTATGTACAGAAGGGGAAAAAAAACTTTCTAAAACCTCTTTCTCCTCAAAGATTCTTAATATAAATTTAACTATATTAGAGTGATTCCACTAGTTTAGATGGCTCGCTTTACAGTCACTTAAAGAAAACTACTATAAGTATTATAACTTATTACAGTCACTTAAAGAAAACTACTGTAAGTATTATAACTTATTACACTTCACTATTTGTTTTAGAGTATAAGGCAATGGAGCCAATGTGATAATGAAAATGATTACCATATTGCTTTTTGCCTATTTGGGATCTTTTTTCAAGGAAGCAATAGGGAAATATATGTAAATTTTAGAAGAAAAGGAGATGAAGAGGGGAAAAGTTTAGAACTGCCACATTTATGTCAATACATTTAAAGAAACTGAGCTATATTTCTCCTGATCTTGATTATGTCCAATAATCCATTTTGAAAACAGAAATGAAGGAAAAACATTTTTGTTTAACTGAGTTACAGTTGCTATAGAGTATCTCAGACATTAGAATCTGACACAGAATTAAATCCTCCTTTATTTTCCATTTTGCCTACATTTTGTTTTTTCCTTCAACAAAAGTAGCATACAATTTTTAAAATTTTCTTTTCAAATATATTTTAAAAACATAATCTGGACAGTGCAAGGCTTCTAGCAGGTCTCCTACCCAACATACACATACATGCAATCATTGTAAGCTGCTGCTGTGTACTCTTGCAGAGTTTTTTCCTGCACATACATAACATATATTAATAATCAGCACATTTTTAAATAGGAAGAATTCCACCACTTACCAAAATAAGCCCTGATATTAGTGAGGAAGTTCCTGTTAGGGCCACGTAGAACTTCGGTGTTAATGTGTTCAAAAACATGCTCACTGAAAAANACATTTAACCTGCAAGGTCTTCCAACAGATGCAAAGTGATGTTGATTGTCCACACTGCTTATGTGACAATGTCTGCAGGATCAAGATTCCTCATAAGAATAATATGCCACCCATGTAAGAATAGTCGGTCAATGTGGTATTTTACTTTACTCAGATCTCTTTCTGTTTCTTTCACAAAATGGATGAGTTTATAAAGTCCCAGATGATTTTGTTACCTCAGTGGTACCATCCCTCACAGATGTACCCTTTAAAATGAAATAAATATGTACCCAGAGGTGCCCATTACCATGGCGGGCTGGCAAAGGGTATATTATTAATAAAAGAGCACTGAATCAACATCAGATAGTATATATTATGTACGTGTGTGTGTGCGCGTGCGTGTGTGCTGTGTGCTCAGTTGCTCACTCATGTCTGACTCTTTGTGATCTCATGAACTACAGGCCACTGGGCTCCTCTGTCCATGAGATTCTCCTGGCAAGAATAGTGGAGTGGGTTGCCATGCCCTCCTCCAGGGGATCTTCCCAACCCAGGGATCGAACGCAAGCTTCTTGCATCTCCAGCATTGGCAGGCAGGTTCTTTACCACAGAGCCACCTGGGAAGCCCACATACACATACACATGTAGTTGTTGTTTAGTCCCAAGTCGTGTCTGACTCTTTTGCAACTCCCTGAACTNGAGTGGGTTGCCATGCCCTCCTCCAGGGGATCTTCCCAACCCAGGGATCGAACGCAAGCTTCTTGCATCTCCAGCATTGGCAGGCAGGTTCTTTACCACAGAGCCACCTGGGAAGCCCACATACACATACACATGTAGTTGTTGTTTAGTCCCAAGTCGTGTCTGACTCTTTTGCAACTCCCTGAACTGTAGCCCACCAGGTTCCTCTGTTCATGGGATTTTCCAGGCAAGAATATTGGAGGGGGTTGCCATCTCCTTCTCCATATATATATGTATATACACCCACACACACACACATACACACAACGCTCATTGATGCCTATCACCTGGCTAGACAGCTATGAAACATGGACTGAGTTATTATAGGGAGGAAAGAAAAAAAGATCTAACAGTTCTTTTATCTCTTCTTCACCCTTCAAGTCTCAGAACTGGTGCCATCTCCTTCTAGAAGCAAACTTCTCCCCCTAGTTTGGACTGGGAACCCCTCCTTTGTACTCCATAGTGTGGCATTTTTCCCTCATACGATCACAGCACTGAACACTTTGCTTCCTTCAACAGACCAAGAGTTCGATGGGGGCAAGGACTCTGGCATTATTTTTAAACCATAATATTCATATGAACCCGGCCAGGTTCACATTAGAGATTTGGGAAATGTTTACTGAATTGATAAAGAGACCAATCTAGGAAATTATATTCATCCTTCTTCGTTTATGAGGGGAGAAATTACAGGCCTTGCATGTCCTCATTCGTTCATCTACTGAGTTTCAACGATAAAGTAGAGACTATTCAAAATGCTAGAGATATTATGATTAAGCAGTAAGGTTAAAAATTTCATTATAATTTAGTAAATGTTACTAAAAGTAAAAATATTATGAGTCAACAAAGGTGGAGAGATAGTGCATAGCCTCTCAGAGAGGGTTTCCCTGGAGGTAGCATTGAAGTTGGGTTGTGTGGCTCAGTGGTAAAGAATCTGCCTGCCAGTACAGGAGACGTGGGTTCAATCCCTGGATCGGGAAGATCCCCTGGAGGAGGAAACGGCAGCCCACTCCAGTATTCTTGAATGGAGAATCCCATGGACAGAGGAGCCTGGCGGGCTACAGTCCATGGGGTGGCAAAGAGTCGGAAGCGAATGAGCACAGCACGTGTGAAAGAGAAGCGAGCACAGAAAGAGGGCAATCAGGCTTCTGGTCAGAGGGCGGTGAGAAAACATGGCACATGCAAAAAATGAGAAGGACGGGGAAAAGATTATGACAGAATTCAAGACTGGCAACAGAGAAGCAGCTTGCGTGCGTGCGTGCTCAGTTGCTTCACTTGTGTCTGACTCTGCAACCCCATGGACTGTAGCCCACCAGACTCCTCTGTTCACGGGATTCTCCAGGCAAGAATACAGCGGTGTGTTGCCATTTCTTTCTCCAGGGAAGTCTGCCCAACCCAGGGATTGAACCCAGGTCCCCTGCACTGCAGGCAGCTTCTTTACCAACTGAGCCACTAGGGAAGAAAAAGTCAAATAAACAAGACACCCATTTCCTTTACCTGGGATGCTTACACTCAACTTCTCTGGCAGAAGCTGTCAACTCCTTGGGAAAATAAATTGCATTTTTCTTTGAAGTCTAACCTTTAAATAACATTCTTACTGTCTTACAGTCATAATAATGTAGTAAAAGTAAGTAAATATTGCAAACTGAAGGACTTTCCATACCTGAGACACTTTGCCTGTTGGAATCTGAGTCCCCGTTACTGGAATTAGAATTGTTGGAGGAATTGTTGTCAACTCCTCCCAGAAGGGGGCGCAAGTGGCTTACTGAGACTTGTTCAATGAATGATGTTCCATACTTGCGAAAATACCACCATTCAAATATCTAGAACAGAAAAATAGTAAGCATGATTATGGTCCTGTTACCAGCTATAATTTTCTACATACTCATAAAATACGTTGTATCTACTAATTATACCCACCTTAAATACTGGTTTAAACATATTTATTCAGAAAAATTGTTTAATTCTAAAAATTAAGAAATTCTTAGCAGCAGCAGCAGCAAATACCATTTACATTTTAACTTCTCAATGTTGTTTTATCTACTTAGTACTGGCCTTTAAGGAAAATGTATATACCCAGTCATGGTAAAAGAACATTGTTAAGAGCTGCTCATTATTACTTTCCTCCAAATTTATATAATATTGATAATAAAATCACCACAGCTGAAAAGCAATTCTAGAAATAAATACAAAGAAGCTAGTTTTAAAAGTGTGGCTTATGAAACATTCCAATATTTGGCATTTTATATTCTGATAAAGCCATACCTGCATAAGATTTTTAAGACAGCAAAATTCCTTTTAAAAAAAATCCCTTTAGAGAAATCCAGCTTTATAGGAAGAGTAACAGTTATCCCAGTTCATGGTACTCTGACACCCAACTGCTGAGAGATTCAATAATGTCTGCCAGCTGAGATGTACTTTATAAACACTAGTATCTGTTGTACACCATTAATATTTCCTAGCTCACAAGCCTACCAATAATGTGCTGTTTGCAAAGAAGAAAAGAAATAACTTTCATTAAAAGAGGAAAGAAGCAATGATGCTCACATGACTAGACTGAAATCAGGACTCCTAAGCAAGGGGGAGGCATGCGACCTCCCGCAATTCCTCCCACCTGCCCCACCTCCCCTTGAACACTTTCCACCACTGTCTGAAGCTGCTCTCCCCACATCCTTTCCTGGCCTCCCTGTCTGATTTTGAATCTGTTCCATAAGCAATCACAAATCATTACAGAGAAGAAATTTAAGAATCAACTATATCCCAGAGTCTCTTAAGAACTATACTTTTATAATATAGAATGTGGAACTACATAAAATTAATTCCCTTTATCTTTACTTATTTCATAAAAACAAGATGATGCCTCTCATCCTTTCATTTCAATATAAATGTCACCTCCTCAGAGCTCTTTCCTAGTCACCAGATCTACAGTCAGTTTCTCTTGCCGCTCTCAAAAGCACCCTGCTTTTCTTCTTGGCAGCATTTATGACATTTGTTTAATATCTACATGTCCCACTAGAGTAAGAGTTTTGAGAAAGTAAAAAACATGTTTTGTTCATGACTGTATATCCAGGATTTGACAAATACTTAATGAATGAATGCAAAAAAACAAGTAGTATATAATCAATGAAGCCAAAAGTTTGTTCTTTGAAAAGATCAACAAAAGTGACAAACCTTTAGCTAGACTGACCTCCCAAAATAGAAAACTTAATGTTTTTAACACATGAAAGAAGGGAAAAGTTAAGTTCTTTGTAATAGACTTAGGGCTATCATTTAAAAATTGGTATTTCTCTATTTTGTTCTACCAAAAATTCCTTTAAAAGACAGAAAGAACATCTACAAATGACCAGAAGGAACTATCAATCAAACCAAATGTTTGCAATCCTATAACAGGAGAACTTGATTTAATGCCAAGGAGTTACCCCTTCTGACTATGAATTTTCACATGTTAAGACATTTAAGTAATCTGACTGGGCAGACAGGGAGAATATGATGTAAAAGCTAAGAAGGGATAGGACTAGTCTATAGTGTAGGAACAGGAGGAATAAGAGATGTTGTTTGAAGAAAGAACAGCATTCAAGAACGGTAAATTTATGAACCATAGATCCAGAAGGGTGTTTGTAACCTCAAAGGAGTTATTTTATCTATTTTAATATCAGTTTCTTCAACTATAAAGTGTAAATCACATTTGTTATTTATCCTTGAGTGTCCTTAATTTCACACTCATGTAAATCACCCAGATTCAAACCCCATGTTCAGTGCTTGCTGTATAGCTGGTTCTCAAAAGTAACTGCAAAGCTATTATTTATCACACTGATGCTGTGCATACCTCCTATAGGCAGCACAGCTCACATACTGCTATGATTCACTCCTCTTGTTACTCTACAGTTTAGGCTAATACAGCATATTGTCTGTTACTAAATGGTTGGCTGAAAGCCCTGTTAATCATTGTGAAAAAGGAGGCTGCTTACCATTTGGTCCTGACCACTGCCCACCCCCCCGCAAAAAAAAAGAGATTTTGGCTTTGCCTTTATTGAAGAGAAGGAAGGCTCCAAAGGACCCAGAACAATGGTCACAGAACTAGCAATGGCTCTCAATCACTTGTGGGAAAGAGCTTTCTTTGCCTCAAGACTCTGCTTTTTATATTATGCTGCTTGGGCACCTGCCAGGCTTTCATTTATTCAGTAGCACAGCACTAAACACTCCGTAACAAGCATAGGCTGTGCTCCAGGGTCACAGAGCACAGAGGGCCCCTGACACTACCAATCCATGCCACAGGCCCACAACGCCTCTCACAGTTTGCTCCCATCACACACACACACACACACACACACACACACACACACACACACACACAACCCCACTTTGGGACTCTTTAGGATTTCTCGGTTTATCCAGCCAAATCAGAGAACCCCAGCACTAAAAGGAACCCTCAAGGCCATGAACAGTTTCATTTAGGATGCATGAGGGCTACCTGTTAAGGTAGTCCAGAGTCACAAAGCTAACTCAGTAGCTATTTAGCCTGAAGCCTCAGTTCTTGTGCCACTAATCTTACTAGGGCCCTAAAACAAGACATCTTTTTATAAATCTCTTGCTCATTTTAACAGATTTACTTGTCACTTTCCTTTTCAAATCTTCACTTCCAAATGCCCTCCTATTCTACTGTCTCTTTGCCTGCTTAGCTATCAAACATAATCCAAAAGTCTATCAAATGGGACTGGATAATACATCCCAAGGTATGAATGCTTCATATTAATGGAGCATTTGCATTATAAGAGGAGACAGACTTTCCAAGCAGTATTTCTAATGCAAAGATAACAGACTTTAGTGAAGACTGGGTTATTCATGCAACTGTTTGGAAGGCAAAGGAGGATCTTCTCAAGCCTGTCCTATTAGAGCTGTAGATGTGCCTTCTTACCCAATACAGACTTTTATACTGGTATCTACAATACCATGGGACAGGTACTCCAATATGAATTAAATGAACAGCTACTAAAAGGAAGTGGGACAGGACTTAAAGCCTTCTTAAACTTCAAACCAGAACCTCTAATCTGGGGTCTTAGCACCAATGATCTGTCCCATATCCGGAAACACAGCAGGCTTGGGCCAGAACCTCACAGTATTTTTAAAAAGCTGCAGAGATCCAAATGGGCAGATGGTGTTATTTAACACGCACATATTTGGTGTCACTTTGAATTATTCTCCCTGGTGCATAACCTACAATGTAAACAGCAAAGCTCTCATAAACAAATTTAGATTTTAAAATTAGCCCTTAGACATGCTAGTAGCTTAATGGAATTGCCATTGTGGAACAAAACAGTTTTTAAATCTGACAAATAACCATAAGATTAAAATATAAATTTACACATTTCATAGTCTTTTAAAATGCAATCTGTCTACACCAAGAATTATACAGATCAAGTAAGATAAGAACTGAAAAGCACCAATTAGATTTGTCATTTGGGAAGTCAGTAAGACCCTACCATCCTGATGAAAGGTAAAGGCCCTAATCTAATGTATTGCAAGATAGCCAAGTTGTTTGTCTTAGTTGGTTCTCTGGATTCTGTGGGGCTCAGTAATATAATGTATAAAATAAAGTCACTCTTAATGTTGGATGGGTTGAAAACTGAATGGAGAGACGGATGAAAGCTTGAATGGATGGATGATAAGGGTTGGTCTGGTGACTTATGGGATACTGTCTTAATAAAGAGCAGGACCAATGAGAGGTTTTGTGTTCATTTGTTAGTTATAAAAAAGAGAAACCTATATATATATGTTGGAAAGGAAAGAATCAAGTGGAACGAGAGAAACTGAAGTGCAAAAAAGTACATATGACCAAGAGGTGGACACCAAGAGCCCAGGAAGAACATTTGCCCTGCCTGAGAAAGGTAACTTACCATTTCTTCCTCTAAGACAGGATGAATGGGAAGCATGAGTGCACAGACAAATACATTCTATTTGGGAAATAGGGTGTGAGAAGACCTGTTTCACAGGTAAAAAGGCAACAAAAGGATGAAAAGTAAGTGACAGTTATCTTAGTGGAGATGCAGGTAAGGATTATCATCTGAGAATAAGGAAAATGGGGGTGGAATTGGGAACGTGAGGATCAAAGCAATGGTTTGGATCTATACCTTGCAGGACCGAAGGGCCATTGCTATACTCAGGACCCAGATTACACTTAAAACAAAGATTCATTTGTCAGGAACCCAGTTTTCTAGGCCTTGTAACCTTCTCCATTACTATCGGATCAAGGAGCCCTGCAGCTGCAGGCTGGGAGTGGAGATTCAGGTTTGCAGCTGGCCTAAGATGCAAACACCTCATTTTCACCTGCAGGGAAGGAACAAAAGTCTGGCAAAGAGTAAACAAATAAGGCCCTTTCATCTGACTTGCGAACCTAAAAGCTGAATCTTTCCTAAAGATGCCTAGATTTATCCTATCCATTAAGAACTCCCCTTCTTGAATTGCATGTTTTGCATATATAATACTTCTTTCTCTTCACTTACGGGGACTTTCCTATCTTACTCAAAAATGCTTCAAGATTTCCACAGAGAAGCACCATAATGATTCCACACAAACTCCATTAAACCCATGGGAAACACAAAGATGTCACAGCCTGAAATTGGCTATGTGTTTCCCAAGGATTAAATAGATGATGATATCACAGGATAGATACAGCTATGGTAGAGACTGAAGAGGAAATATGAAACTCTGGCAGTCTACTCTCAAATAGACTGCAAAACTGACACCTGCTCTATGTCTTCAGAAATGCATCTGGTGATAAACAGATTTTTGGCAAGAGGCAATCTTCTAGGCTTAAAGAAGATAAACCAAGGCAGTTGGCATGGGTTATAGTAATATCCGAAACCTTTTTAGAAGTTTCCTGTTAGAATTCTCAAGCAGATCCTTTTCTCTGAATCACTGACTCTTTCAAGGTGGTGAGGTGAAGTCGCTCAGTCGTGTCTGACTCTTTGCGACCCCGTGGACTGTAGCCTACCAGGCTCCTCCGTCCATGGGATTCTCCAGGCAAGAATACTAGAGTGGGTTGCCATTTCCTTCTCCAGGGGATCTTCCCGACCCAGGGATCGAACCCAGGTCTCCCGCATTGGAGGCAGACGCTTTAACCTCCCAATACCTCATGACAATTTTCTTTCCTTTTTTTTTTAAACATTCCTGGCTCCTTCCTATTTTCTTTAGAAACACTAAAGAGTTATGGTACAGGACTTGGTCTCCTTCTTCCTTGACCTCAGCCAGTCGCCCCACCAGCCATCTGCTCCCCTAACCAGTTGAAGGGGATGTGTAAAGAACTTGTCTTTGTGTCCTTCCACCTCCATCCCTGGCCACCTAATGCCAAGGCTTCACGAAAAGAAAAAAGACAGACAACTGAGGTTCTTTTCAAGGTCAACAGCCAGTGACCCATCCCCACCTCAGTGTCTGCATTGCAGCATTAATGACTATGACCTGGACAGGAGGATCACTGTCCTGGGGTAAAGTCACCTAGCGACCACTGACAACTGGGAGATGTGAGCCTTTGCCATGATGCCCAAAGCTCTGTCAGCTAATCCTGGGGGCCAGGTTTCTTCCAGAGATTCTGACTTGGTTAGTCTGGAGCAGTATTCAGAATCCATCACTTTAAACAAGCTCCCAGATCATTCCCAGACACAGTCAATTCATTTGTTCACTGAATCTATGTGCATTCAACAAATATTTAAGAATTAGCTAGGTATTATACAGATATATTTTCAGCCTATATGATGCTTCCATCACAGAGAGGATAAGACCATAAATATCATAAGTGAACTTATAAATTGTGGTAAGTGATGCTTTATGTTCTAGACTAACCAAATCTAACCTAAGCCACAGCTGATTAGAAAAAGTTTCCTCCAGAGATGTTTATAGTCTCTGCCCCCCTCTTTCTTTTATCTTCTTTTCTCTTTTCCTTTTCTTCTTTTTGCTTTCTTATCTACGTGGTCCACTTCTGTGGGTCTGTTAAAAGGAACACATCACCCATTACACACTGCTGCAATCCATCTTCCTAGTCAACACATTTATGAGATGAACAATGATCCTGGGACAAAGCAGTGAAAATTTAAACTTTAATCTTCCTTATACCCTTCCTAGCAAGGTGACCTGACAATTAATAGGTTTTCTGGGTGCCTATTCCTTAGGTTTTTACTGACTTAAACTGGATTACTTCTGAGGGTTCCTTCCTCTAGCCCTGAAACTGCATAATTTTCAAGTCAAGTGGAGGTCAAGATTTTAGATGAATGAAAAAGAGTTGAAAGGAGCCATAACAAGCTTCTAGTCCCATTCCCTTACTTTTAAATAGGAGGGGACAGAGGGCATGGTCAGACAGATCCAAATTTAAATCCCATCATCTGTCTGTTATATGTATCCTTGGCAAAATTACATAAATTTTGTGTCGGTTTATACTCAGCAAGCTGGCTTAAAACTCAACATTCAAAAAATGAAGATCATGGCATACGGTCCCATCACTTCATGGCAAACTGATGGGGAAACAATGGAAACAATGACAGACTTAATTTTGGGGGGCTCCAAAATCACTTGTGGATGGTGACTCTGGTCATGAAATTAAAAGATACTTGCTCCTTGGAAGAAAAGCTATGACAAATGTAGACAGCATATTAAAAAGCAGAGACATCACTTTGCCTACAAAGGTTTGTATAGTCAAAGCTATGGTTTTTCCAATAGTCATGTATGGATGTGAGAGCTGGACAATAAAAATGACTGAGTGCCAAAGAATTGATGCTTTTGAACTGTGGTGCTGGAGAAGACTCTTGAGAGCCCCTTGGACTACAAGAAGATCAAACCAGTCAATCCTACAGGAAATCAACCCTGAATATTCATTGAAAGAACTGATGCTGAAGCTGAAGCTCCAATACTTGGGCCATCTGATGCAAAGGGTTGATGTATTGGAAAAGGCCATGATGCTGGGAAAGACTGAAGGCAGGAGGAGAAGCGAATGACAGAGGATGAGATGACTGGATGGCATCACCAACTCAATGGACATGAGTCTGATCAAACTTCAAGAGATGGTGAAGGACAGGGAAGCCTGGCATGCTGCAGTCCATGGTGTTGCGAAGAGTCAGACATGACTGAGTGACTGAACAATGACAAAAATACTCAACAGCTAGAGGCACTGACTGTATCAACCACTTAGAATTTCAATAAAGTTAATATTAGAATTCACTTAGAATTACATGAAATAATATATTCAAAGTGCTTAAACCAGTACCTGGCATAGAGTGGAAAACACAGCAAAAGAGCCTTTATTTACAGTTGATTCCTATCTAATTATTATCTCTTCTTTCACTTTCCTGAAAACTATTGTTTTACACTGGATCCCTGAATTAACTCTTTTATTTACTATTTTAATTTTCTTTTTTATTTTTGATTCTCATTTTTAAAAATTATGCTTTGGCTGCTTTTTCCCATAGCCCTCTATTGAACATATATGCATAACCCACAGGCATAGGAGCATGTCTGACACATTAATGGGGATACAGGGGTCTATTATAAATGTCAGTATGGGAGCATTTTCTCTATTCTACCAATATTTTTAGAAATTAAGGGAGCATTTTCTCCACATATCTACCTTACCATTCTCAAAAGCAAAAATAAAACCCATAAATGTTTTCCATAGAAATAAACATCACCCACAGAGGCCACATCAAGCAGATTGGGCCTGTCCTTCCCAGAGCAGATAGAAGACTAAATTGGTGGGTTTGGACTGTGACAACAGGTGCAGTTCCTGTGGCTGGGACTGGGCTGAGATGAGAACTACTGTGATAAGTGGGTCGAGGGGCTGCATGAAGATCAGCAAGGATAGAGGTGCCCGGATGGGATATGGGCCTAGGAACTGTAAGGGAAGAGTGAGAAGTAGGTGGTGTAACAAACTCATTGCTGGCTTTCAACCTGTAAGATTAAGAGACAGCAGTGACATCTAGTAAAATACATGCTGCTATGTCCTCATTTATTTTTAAACACATTAGTGTAAAAGACAGCAACATTTGCCAAACACATTTTATTTCTATGTATGTTGTTCAATTAATTGATTTTTCCTTCATAGGGTAAAAATAGCAGCGGTTTTGTTTATTTGTTTGTTTGTTTGTGTTTAGCTCTCTTTGCCTAAGACATCACACTGCATGATAACTTCAGCCTCCAGCATAGGAATCCTGAGGTCCTCAAACAAGAAATTTCCTCAGGGGCAGCCCTGCAGCTTCTGTGTTCACCATCTGGCTCCCTTGACATTGCTCAGGAAAGAGTAGTTAGGTAATTGTTTCTCTGGTGCCAGGAAACCACTATGCAATTCTATGCACACAGCTATTTCGCAAAGCACCCGATCCTTTATCCCAATGCTGCCTCTCCATGAAACGCACTTGACAGAAAGGAACAGTAGCCTCAGCCCAGGGTGCATTTCAAGGGCTAGCAAAGCTGCATTCCCAAGAGCCGATAGTCCCAGTGTCAACAATCTCTAAAGCTGGAGCCTAAAGCAAACGAGAGCTATTCCCACACATGGTAGTGACTCTGACCTCATTATAAACCAAGCATTTTTGAGAAGGCTTTTCAAAATCTTCCCACATCAGAGGATTTCCTTTGCACAAAGTTTTATGTCAGTCAGGAGAACCCTCTAGTTCCTAAAAAAGCAACAAAGCAAATACATCATAAAACAACACAGCAGTGATCATCAGGCATCAGCAACTGCAATTCACACACAGGGAGAAAGGATCACCAGCCTAGGTCTGCAAAGATGGTCATGATCCAAGAAAATCTCTTTATTCAGAGGAGAGAAGCAGGCAAACGGAACATCATCATCCCTAAGTGAGACGGGAAAACAACTGTTGGGCTTAGTTCACCAGAGTGAGCCGCTGGAGAAGGAAATGGCAACTCACTCCAGTATTCTCGCCTGGAGAATCCCATGCACAGAGAAGCCTAGTGGACTACAGTCCAGGGGGTCACAAAGAGTCAGACACAACTTAACTAAGCACACACACACACCAGAGTGAAAGGAAACAACCTGCATCCTGGTAATTAATTTATAGGCTAGTGAACCCACACTGAGATACTACTAGAATAAAATTCAGACCTGCCATTTGTTCAGAAGCTAGAAAAACAGCTGAGAACTTAACCAGTAAAAGTGAAAGTCACTGTCATGTCTGACTCTTTGCAACCCCATGGACTGCTGTCTGCCAGGCTCCTCTGTCCATGGGGATTCTCCAGGCAAGAATACTGGAGTGGGTAGCTGCTCCCTTCTCCAGGGGATCTTCCTGACCCAGGGATTGAACCCAGGTCTCCTGCATTTCAGGCGGATTCTTTAACTTTAATTAATTAATTAATTTAATTCTGAGATACCCACTTAACCAGAAAGGTGGTGAAATGAGTGATAAAAGCACAGGCTCTGGTGCAAGCCAGACTGGGTTGAAATCCTGCTCCACCATTTGCCAGCTATGTGACTTAAGGCAGGTTACTTCCTATCTAGCTTATGTATTAGTAAAATGAAAACAATACTAGTAGCTACCTCATTGTATTTTTTTCTTGCCCATGTCTCTATAATTAATAGTAATCACAGCATTATGTACAGAAGGGGAAAAAAAACTTTCTAAAACCTCTTTCTCCTCAAAGATTCTTAATATAAATTTAACTATATTAGAGTGATTCCACTAGTTTAGATGGCTCGCTTTACAGTCACTTAAAGAAAACTACTATAAGTATTATAACTTATTACAGTCACTTAAAGAAAACTACTGTAAGTATTATAACTTATTACACTTCACTATTTGTTTTAGAGTATAAGGCAATGGAGCCAATGTGATAATGAAAATGATTACCATATTGCTTTTTGCCTATTTGGGATCTTTTTTCAAGGAAGCAATAGGGAAATATACGTAAATTTTAGAAGAAAAGGAGATGAAGAGGGGAAAAGTTTAGAACTGCCACATTTATGTCAATACATTTAAAGAAACTGAGCTATATTTCTCCTGATCTTGATTATGTCCAATAATCCATTTTGAAAACAGAAATGAAGGAAAAACATTTTTGTTTAACTGAGTTACAGTTGCTATAGAGTATCTCAGACATTAGAATCTGACACAGAATTAAATCCTCCTTTATTTTCCATTTTGCCTACATTTTGTTTTTTCCTTCAACAAAAGTAGCATACAATTTTTAAAATTTTCTTTTCAAATATATTTTAAAAACATAATCTGGACAGTGCAAGGCTTCTAGCAGGTCTCCTACCCAACATACACATACATGCAATCATTGTAAGCTGCTGCTGTGTACTCTTGCAGAGTTTTTTCCTGCACATACATAACATATATTAATAATCAGCACATTTTTAAATAGGAAGAATTCCACCACTTACCAAAATAAGCCCTGATATTAGTGAGGAAGTTCCTGTTAGGGCCACGTAGAACTTCGGTGTTAATGTGTTCAAAAACATGCTCACTGAAAAATAAGAAAGAGGGAGAAGAACAGGGAATGCATGAGTATATCATCAGTAAAACCAACTCTCATTTTTCTTTCTGGTGAAATCATTTGTTTCTGATGACAAGAATTATTAGAATCACAGCCAAGTGCCATTAAAATGCTTCAGCATCACACAGGCTCAGAATACTAGGTTCAAGTTATATATCCTAAAAGAAAACAACTACATACAAGAAGAAAGAGGAGTTTTGAAAACTATCGTTGTGAACAACTTTCATGAATTTATAGCCACTGAAGAGTCAAATCAAAGCTGGTTACTGAACTGTTAAGAGGAATGGAAGGTGCTCTAATATAAAATATATCTGATGTGTGGTACCCACACATCAGAGTTTTTGATGAGCCAACAAGTGGTAGTTCAACCTTAAAACAAACAAAAATTAACTATATTAAAGATTTATTAAAGATTCTAATACTATGATCACCCCTGAAAAAGAAATGTTAGCATATATCAAAACAGTTTTTTCAACTAACTTATAAGGTTGTTAGATTGCTCATCAAAGTAATTGGATTCAATGGAGAAAAGATGAAAACTAAACTGACAAAAATGAAAGTACAATGGTAAGACTAACTCCTGCCACTCTGTTCAAATCAACACTACAGTAGATCTGCTTGCCCATTAAGTAAGGTCACTTACACATTTTATAAGTATATTTTAAGTCATTATTTGTATCTAGAAATTGCACAAAACTTTGCAAACCAAACAACAATTGACCTAAATGGTTTCTTGCTTGCATATTCACATTTCTTAACTGAAGTATTTGTGGAAGGGGATCATATCCAGTCCTGTTTCAATGAAGAACATTATAAGTAGGCCTTTTATGTCATTAGGGGAAAAGGCTTTGGCATTTGTCCCGAGCTCAGCCCAGAAAGCAAAGTCACCAACGTGAACAGAGATCCCATGCTCACTCATTCAACAAACGCTTCTCTCTGCTTATGAATGAGACTGTGGACAAAGAATGGAAGCATGAATCAGACATAGCTCCCGCCCTCTAGAAGGCCAAAGTCTAGCTGGGAACAGACGAGTAAATAAACAATCACCAGACAGTTTTGATAAGTGCATAGAAGGGTCCTGTGCACAGAATTTTATGAAAACACCTAGAAGGTATGCATCTCGGTCTGGGGGCTCAGGAAGATGTCCAGGAGTGTAAGCAGGAGTTAACCACACCAAAGTGGGCAGGAGGAAGACAGGAGGGCCATGTGAGCAAAGGACAGGGCCCGCTTGAGGTCCCAAACATCAGCCTTCCCAGATGTTTGTGGACCTTCCCAAAGGCAGAGATGTAGAAGGATGCACTGATTCTGTCTTTCCTGACCATGGGCCTGGTCTCAGCAAACCCTCCTCCCCTCACACCCACTTTAATCAAACCGGTTTGAGGGACTCGTGGTCTATCATTTGCCATCACAAATCTGGACTAACAAAGTGCTCAGTCAAAAGTCACAACATGACTAAGTGGACTCTTTCGGGGAGGTAGAGGAGACACAGAAGGAGGGCTCGGCCTAGGGCTGTAAGACAAGAAGAGGCACAGCTGAAATGTGGTCCTGCACTTGGCCATTAAAAAAAAAAATCGGTTTGTCACTTCCACATAACAGTCTCTATAGAAGGAGGCAGATTTCTAAAAAAGATTTTAAAAAAAATCAAGCAAACAATTCCAGTTACAAACCTAAAGCTTGAAACTGACAGTCTGATTCTGAGGTTCCTAAAATTCTCAAAATCCCCCTCCTCACACTATGAATGATTCAACATTTCCTTTTTTTTTTTTTTTAAGTCACCAAAATAGACCATTCACTTTGTTATTCTATAATTATGAACATTCATATCTGTACCATACACCTTTCAGTAAGTTTCTGGGGACATAGAATTCAATGAAATCTATTTCTAAAAGAAAGAGGGAAAGCACTGCTTGAATTGTGAAGTGCTTTGGCAGTCCAGCTAAAAGCATAAAGCAATGGAGAGAAAAAGATTGACTACTGAAAAATTACTGATCCACCAGAGATAAAATTTGAAGAACCAACTGACAAGTGAAAAAATTACGTGAGTTTTTAAAAGAGAGAAAAATAAACATTCTATACATTCAGTTTTACTTAAATTATATAGCAACCATCAGAAACAATTAAAACATGCTTCTCTACATCCAGTTACATATACCAGAGTTGGGAGAGAGAATGCTGCTGCTGCTAAGTCACTTCAGTCGTGTCCAACTCTGTGCAACCCCATTGACGGCAGCCCACCAGGCTCCAACGTCCGTGGGATTCTCCAGGCAAGAACACTGGAGTGGGTTGCCATTTCCTTCTCCAGTGCATGAAAGTGAAAAGTGAAAGTGAAGTCGCTCAGTCGTGTCCGACTCTTCGCGACCCCATGGACTGCAGCCTACCAGGCTCCTCCGCCCATGAGACTTTCCAGGCAAGAGAATGGTGGGCACTAAAAGAAACAGACAAATAAAGCATGAGAGAAGCAGAGATAGAAGCATTTATAGAGAGTGGAAGGTGTTCATTTAATAACCTACTAATTTTATAGTCTTACTAGACATTCTGGGTAACATCATTAAGACATGGCATTTGGCAATTCTGGGCACAAATATTACCAATTAGCACTTGCCATTTGAATCTATCTATGTATTTTAAGTTTACAATAGCAATTTCACAGACTGGAGAACTCAATGCTCACTTCAACTCTGTAAGTATTCATCTTATTTCATAGCTGGTGGCTGGGCAAAGCCCTAAACACAGTTATCCAGCCCCCAGAGCTCAGGCTCATGTTATCAAGGGTGCATATGACGATAAAGCTGAAAAGCATGAAGGAACAAAACAGCAAAAGGAAAACAGTAGTCTTGCATTTGAAAGGAAGAGGAAGCTCTAAAGGAGAGATATGAAAGGATGGAGGATTTTACTGCTATTCTCCGGGGCGCGGGGTAGTGGGGTGGCGGGAGGAGGCAGGATGCCACCCTGAAGGGAAGCATCTAGTTAAATATTCCTCTGTTAAATGAGAGTTGCACATTGCAGACCAGACTGTCTTAAACCTAGGAATACCTTGCCTACTTTCATCAGAGTCACTGGAAATTATTTCTGAAAATATGAGGTGGGTGCCTGCTGAAATACCTAAAAATTAGACAGAAAACTTTGGAGAGTATAGTTTGAAACATAAACTGGATATTTCCTGACATCTATAGACATAGGAATACTATCTCCATAGCTGCTGGGACTCAGGCAAAACAAATGGTAAAGACTAATCTAGCTTTGGTAAGAATCAATTCATAAAATTAAAAACTTAGTAAGTCAGAAGGCTTTTCATCTGACCTTGCTGGACACACTAACAGGTCATTGCTCAAAGAATACTGCATCAGTTATTCAAGGATGGCAGGCCTCAGGGAATGTTTCTTCAGGCGTTCTGAAGATGCTGAACTTTAGTCGTGTCTGACTTAGTGACCCCATGGATATAGCCCACCAGGCTCCTCTGTCCATGGGGATTCTCCAGGTAAGAATACCAGCATGGGTTGCTTTGTCCTTCTCCAGGGGATCTTCCCAACCCAGGGATCAAACCCAGGTCTCCCTCATTGCAGGCAGACTCTACCGTCTGAGCCACCAGGGAAGTCAAACTTGGCGCAGTCTGGAATTAAGTACAGGTCTGAGAAGAAACTAGGTAGGAGGGGTGGGTAAATGAATTGAAAGCTCAGTGACGTCTCTGGATCACAGAAGAGAGGAGGTAAGAAGATAACGCAACATGTCAACTGTGGAAAGTCAAGAAACACCCCGTGAGCTGGCAACTAGAATACCAGAGGGCTTACTCAGGAGTCACGTGGGATGGCCCTGTGAGGTCTTGTCTGTGAGGAGCCAGTCCTGTTTCTGGCCCTTGTGACACCAAGAGTCTTCCCGCATATTCTTCAGAGTACAAACAATTCCCAAATTACACTCCTGGAGAACACACTGAACATGAAACGCTTAAAGAGTGTTTGACTCCTCAAAATATATTCTACTTTATTCAAGCCCTTGAACGAACAGGTTAAGGCAGCATCAAAGACTAGGAGGCACTGACTAGACAGAACTGAATATGTAGTGTGATAAAGTCTATAACAACCAAAAGCATAGGTCTGCTTTGTCCCGTGTTCCATTTAATGCCTTGCTAAAATAGGGCATGTGAAGTAGAAAGAATTAGAAAGTTATGACAATCAGCAACTACTGAAAAGATTAGGACTAAAGTCCCTAGGAAGAAAGGTTAAAGAAACTAAATCTATTTAAGCTGTATTGGGAAAAAATGAGAGAGAGAGATTTTGTGTAAAAGCTTTATGCCTGGGAAAGAGAGAGGGGTTAGGAGACTTGGTCTCTGGACTGGCACCAGGAGCAGTGGTGGCCCTGGGAAATTCTGACACCCTCCCAGAGCTGCTCTGAGGCTCAGATTGAAACAGGCCTTTCCGCACCCCCTCACAAACAGTTCATACTTGCCGAGTGTCGCCCTGGGTGGGGTGCTGGGGTTCGAGCAAGGAGCAGAGTCCCTCCAAGGGGCTTACAATCCAAGGGGTGAGAGCGGTAAGTAAACCACTAAGAGAACACATGAGGGAGGTAGGAGGACACACAGCATTCAAAGGGATTAGGAGATCAAGAGAAATGTCTGCCAAGTGTAAGCATCCCATCTGAGACTTGTAGGGTGAACCAAGAGTTACCCAGGTGAGATTACTTGTGGCTATTCTCAGATGAGACAAATGAAAATGAGTTCAGATTGCACTTCTCAAAATTAAAGGTGTTTACCGCTCTTTGTTATTCTCCAAAATCATTTATCAAGGACTTCTCTCTAGTGACTTTATGCAGGGCGTAGATAAAAGAATACTGAAGAAATTGGGAACTCTGAATTCTTACTTTTCTTAGAAAATAAATATAAGTAAAATTCATTTCAATACAAGCTGAAAATCTGTGATTCTGGAGCTGTTTCATTATCTACAACATAAGACACTGTGTCCTACAGGGCTGTTGTGAGAGCTCAATGTGACAGCATAGATGAATAGCCTAACACAGCAGATGTCATCAAATAGTATTGTTGTTGTTTATATTACTCTTCCTTTTGTGACTGGGCATCTTCTATTACTGTGGCCTAGAAAGCAGAGGAGACTGAGCTGACTGTATAAGTAACAGTAGGAATAGTAGTCACCTAGCATTTACTGAGCACCTCCTGTATGCCAAGCACTGCGGTGCAGACCACAGCCCAAGAAATAGATCACCTGCACTGTGATTTGTCTTTACGCTAAACACGGATGTCCTACAAAACAGAGTCCGTTAACAGAAGGGTCCTTTGAACTGGATTCTCGCTGCTTGAGATGGAAGTAAACGTGAGGGTGAGTCTGAAGGCAGCCATTAAAGAAGGCAAAGAAATCCATGTGGATATCCAATAGCTCTGTCTAACCGCGGTGAGCCTAGAAAGGGTGTGAAGATAAGCCAGTTCTATCTGCTCCAAGAGCTTCTTTCTCAACTGTTCATAAATAAAATGCAGCTTCAAACTCTGCTTGCATGAGAGCAAGCTATTCCACAGGCTAATCTGTGGCTGTCTTTGCAGATCTACTGATACTAAAGTAGAAGCTCAGAGGAAAATTTTTTTAATCTGGAAACCAAGTATCTTCATTTTACCCCAGTAAATGTTTTTTTTTTTTAATAGGCCACATATTAAATTTACAATATTTACATGTTTCCCCCCAAAAAAATCAGTTTTACATCTGTAAAACCACGTCAGTTCAACAGAAGATTAAAAGCACACCGGGAGCATGCTTTCTCGTTTGTTGTTTCTGCTTCCCTTCTCCTTGCCCTTCACCCTGGTCTCCCTAGGCTGTGACAAAGTCTCAGGCTTTTATGTATCACAGTTCCCTGGATAAATTCTGTGGCGTTTATCCCTGAGAGGAGAAAGACATTGAGTATATTTTTAGACGTGTTCTTATTACAAGAAACCCTCATAAATCATTCTGTCAGCTCTTCCCTCTACCCTTGACGTTGCGTTGGCAACTTTACAGGTATACTGTTTCTGCTTTATCAGGCGTCTGGCTCTACTGAGGAGGGAGCTGAGCACATTCTTTCTTTCCTCATTTGTGATGGAGAAACTACATTGAAGCAATGCTTAATCTTCATGGCTCCTTGTCCCTTGCTGGAGGGAGTCCATCTATCAACAATGAAGGACAGTCCAAAGCCCAGTCACATATAAACCTTGGTAACCCAAAGGACCTAGAGAAGCGAGATCTCAGATTACCTGTTCCCTTTTATTTACAAGCAGGCTCATGATGAGAGACTATAGTCAAGAACAGGAGAGCAGCTTGTATAAGTCTTTTACATTTTTAGCTATTTAAAACATGCTTTAACTTATAGTTGAAGATTTATGACTCTTCTTATTTCTCATAAACTGTTTGACATCAGGAAGAAAAAAAGACATAATTGCCTCTAACGGGAGAAACTTCTGCAATGAGACATAAGCCTTATGGAGACATGGTCCTCCAAGCCCAGGCCTCCTCTCACCTCCAAGCAGTCACTGTGTCTCCCATCATCCAGCATCCAGCACAGAATCTGGTCCACAGGGATACTCAATGTTTGATAGGTGATAAAGTCATTAACAACCATTCCTCAGGACTTCTGATTAAAAAAAAAAAAATCCTAAGTCTAGAAAAATTGAAATTCTTTAATGGCTGTGACCTGTTCTTCTGGGAGTGTGTGTGTGTGTGTTTCTGTCCCTAGAGTACCTGTACATTGTGAGATGCTTATTAGGTAGATTGAATGACCACTACTCACTGCTAAATCAAGAAAGTCCAGACATACTTATGATATCCTCACACAGTAAGGCCTTGGCTGTATAGAACCCTCAGTAATGAATTATTTGGGATAAAGTGAAAATGAATATATTAGTTGCTCAGTCGTGGGTCTGACTCTTTGCAACCCCATAGACTGTAGCCTGCCAGGCTCCTCTATTCATGGGTTTCTCCAGGCAAAAGTACTGGAGTGGGTAGCCATTCCCTTCTCCAGGGGATCTTCCCTGGATTTTCCAGACTCAAGGAGTGAACCTGGGTCTCTTGTATGGCAGACAGATTCTTTACCATCTGAGTCACCATGAAAGACCTCGTTAAAGCCTTATTAAAAATCAGAAGTTTTCTTTTTCAAAGCAATTTTATAAGGAAATCTTTCCAAAATGCATCACATACTTGACGGCATCTTTAAACAAAACATTCAGAAAATATTTCAGTCTTTACTTGACGGCCGTAAGTCATCAGAATGAACATAAACTATAGTACTGTGCTAGCATTCAGCAATATTTTTAGAAGCCCTTTCAGTACCCTATATTCTTTCCCTCCAAAATGAAGTGATCCCAGACTAATGTGTTTTTTCAGTCTTTCTCATATTTTTTTGTCACCTGGCATACTATTATTTGTTGTCATTGTGTGCCTGCTTCAAACTGCTTTCTCTCCTTTTTAATAAGCTACTTAAAAATCTACGGTTCCTTCAAAGGCAAGTAGTCAACTTTTGTCATTCAATAAATACTGACATTCAACGTACGTCAAGGGGGCTTCCCAAGGGTTGCAGTGGTAAAGAATATGCCTGTCAATGCAGAAGACACAGAAGGCATGGTTCGATCCCTGGGTCGGGAAGATCCCCTGGAGGAAGAAGTGGCAGCCCACTCCAGGATTCCTGCCTGGAGAATCCCATGGACAGAGGAGCCTGGCAGGCTACAGTCCACGGGGTCACAGAGAGTCGGACACGACTGAGCACGCAAAATATGTCAAACACTGTACAACGCTGAGGATACAAAGATATATAATACATAGTTCTTATCCTCAAGGAGCTCTGCGTTTTGTGGAAGAAACAGACATGGAAACAAATTAACACTCAATTCTTCATCTGAGTATTACACTGGAAATAGAAAGTTGGTACTCCTACATCAGCCTTAGGGTAGGGTGCATGTGTGCGTGTTAAGTCGCATCAGTCATGTCCGACTCTTTGTGACCCCATGGCCTGTAGGGTAGGAGATAAGAATATGCATTTTAAAATGTTCCTTTGATAAGATTGCTAAGCAAAGCCAAAGGATATGCACAGGAACTAGGTAAAATAAGACCTGTGACCTCCCATTGGTAATTCTTTGATGCTCATCTGTATGTGCCATATACACTGGCTTAAAAAAAAAAAAAAAAATATATATATATATATAGCATGGTGGTTGAGGAGTTGAAATGACTGGATGGCTGAGTTCTAGAAAGGTCCAGTATCACTGCAGTGAGGTATAATACACACATCTATAGCTGTCTCTTATACACATCTCATTTCAGGCGGATTCTTTAACTTTAATTAATTAATTAATTTAATTCTGAGATACCCACTTAACCAGAAAGGTGGTGAAATGAGTGATAAAAGCACAGGCTCTGGTGCAAGCCAGACTGGGTTGAAATCCTGCTCCACCATTTGCCAGCTATGTGACTTAAGGCAGGTTACTTCCTATCTAGCTTATGTATTAGTAAAATGAAAACAATACTAGTAGCTACCTCATTGTATTTTTTTCTTGCCATCACGGTCTATAGCCTACCAGGCTCCTCCGTCCACAGGACTTTTCCAGGCGAGATCACTGGTGCGGGTTCCCATTTCCTTCTCCAGAGGATCTTCCTGACCCAGGGATTGAACCTGGGTCTCCCGCATTGTAGGCAAATGCTTTACTGTCTGAGCTACCAGGGAAATCCCTGTGTTCACAATGGGGGACTCCAAAAAGCTCCTTCCAGAATCAATCATGCAAAATGTGTTTGGACTTTTCCATCATCTTGATAAGAATTTGGTCATCAGCTTCTCATCCTTACTTTACTAGAAGTTATTTTTTTAAAAAGAAGCCTTAATGGTTTGATTTAAGTNAGGAAATCCCTGTGTTCACAATGGGGGACTCCAAAAAGCTCCTTCCAGAATCAATCATGCAAAATGTGTTTGGACTTTTCCATCATCTTGATAAGAATTTGGTCATCAGCTTCTCATCCTTACTTTACTAGAAGTTATTTTTTTAAAAAGAAGCCTTAATGGTTTGATTTAAGTAGATTACATGCTGCAAAATTCATTACCTAAAGGACTAGAATAGAGATACTGCCTAAAAGTGTTCAAAATATTTGTGGCAACCCAGTAGTCTGAATAGATAATTGATAAATCTAAGATGCATGGAAATAACTAAGAAAGGTAAGAAGAACATTAACAAGAGTAAGGGAAACACAGTCTAAAACATCTTTCAGCAAATTCTCTATACTTATTAATCAGTTCACTCTTTTATCCAAAATGTACTTGGCTTATAAAAAGTACAAGACATTGAACTAGACACTGGGGTCATGAAATTTAAAAATGAGACTGACCTAGAGAAAGGAAAATAAGATGCCTACACAAATAACACAGAACAGAATATGAAACATATCAGAAAAAGGTACAGACAAAACTTAGAGGAATAAAATATCACTTTCCTCTAGAAGGACGAGAGAAACAATGAATCAGATGGCCTTCTTTCTGGGCTTTGAAAGAAGGATAAGCTTAGAGCGTGAAGTTGGAGATGAAAAAAGATAGTATAGGACTCCAGAGAGACATGACAACGCATCCAGAGGAATTGGGTCGGAGTACGAGGTAGATGAGGAGAAGCAGTGGGTGAATGTTAACTCAAATACCAAGCCGAGAAAATCAGACTTTACACAGAAGACAGCGAGAATATATTCACCATTCATGAACAAAGATGTGAGCAAGACAGGTGTGTCTGGTAGTAGTGAAGCAGTGTGTAAAATGTAGAGCTTTAGGAATTATTTCAGAAGAGAGGTCCTGTAATACCATGAGGGTGGGCAGTTGGGCATATCAGATGTTGCAGAGATAAATTCAGTGGGATTTGGCTCTTAACAATGTGACACAAAGAGTAAGAGTTTAGAGACTGTTGGCAAAATGGAGCCAAAGTCAAATGGCAAGTGATTAAAGACAGTGAGTAAGTGGTAAGGAAATTACAGCAGCAGGCACAGGTTACTTCAACAGGAAGTCTGGCAGGAAAGGAAAGAAGAGCATTTATCATTAAGTGTGACTTAAGTACAGAAAACAGAAATAGCACCTTAGGAGTTAGTAAGCAAACTAGGAAGGAATAAAACTCAAACCTTTATTCTACTGTAGTAATATTAGCCCCCCTAAGAAAAAGGAAATTACAGCAGCAGGCACAGGTTACTTCAACAGGAAGTCTGGCAGGAAAGGAAAGAAGAGCATTTATCATTAAGTGTGACTTAAGCACAGAAAACAGAAATAGCACCTTAGGAGTTAGTAAGCAAACTAGGAAGGAATAAAACTCAAACCTTTATTCTATTGTAGTAATATTAGCCCCCCTAAGAAATCTAATACTGGTTCATTCTTACACCAAGCTTTTAAAGATATATAGTTAATCATTAGAAATGTGTCTACGTTCTCTCAGATTTTTCTTTTTACATACATCTGAAAGAATAATTAAAACAGTGTGAAGTATTATAATTGACATGATTCTGAACCTAACAATTACAATTATATGCATTCCTGTTTTATCAGTGGGGATTAAATGACAAGACAAAACTAAATTGTTTTCTATTGAATTTATTCTGATTTTTGTACTTTCTAATAATTTCCTTGCTCTGTTTTGAAACCCTCTGCTAACTCCAAGAGTTTGCTCACATGAAGAACACAGTTTAGGCCAGAGAAGCAACTATAGGCCACAGAGTAGTAAAATTAAAATTAAGTTAGGTGTTTCTTTTAATCAATGACTAATCTACTTTGCTTTTGAGTGAACAGCTGCTGCACAGCAGAAGGTCTGCTGGAAGCGAAGTTAGGCTATTTCCTTTTCGGTGAGGACACATAACCCACAGAGTGAAGAAGCTACAGGGGAAACCACTAGACAGACCAGTATTTTGGTACTCAGCAGCTTCAAAGGTCCACAATAAACCTCTGCATTCATTATTTTCGATTCCAGTAACTAGTTTCAGCTTTGTATTTGCATCAGATGAAGCTATTATTCCAGAGGACACTTAAAATTATCTCCCCAGGTCCAGGGCTGGCAGCAAATTCTAAGCACTAAGGCTCAAACGAATCCAGCTTAAATCAACATCCACAGGTAACAGCCAATAGAAACTGGGTATTTTCAAATGCTAGTAAGCCAGGTTTTTTTTTTTAAATATATTTTTAAAGATGTATCTAAATTCCAGATGCCCTATGCCATCCCTAATACAAATGTTCCTAGTGCCTGTTGCATGGCATTTTTTCCCTTCCAAATCTATTCTTACCATCTCAAATAGTTTTCAGACATGGTCAGCCCTCACTGTGAGTGACCCATTCATCTATAATGTAAAAAGAAAGAAAGAAAGAAATTTGCATGTTTTAATTAGCATTGTCTAATGCCTCATTCCTTAGGATCCAGCATTATACCTACAGGTGGATTAGTGGTGGTTAAAACCCAGGATTAATGAGGTGACTGTCCTGAGTCTGAATGAGTCAGTGAATCTTATACCAAGAAATCCTGTGCCACAAACTAGAGAGCACCCCTGGCCAGCTGTACTATAAATAGGTATTACCACTTGGAAGCCAAGCAACACATTAGTATAAAATAACCACACTTAAAAAGAAAAAAACAGGGGCTTCCCTGATGGCTCAGTGGTAAAGAATCTACCTGCCAATGCAGGAGACACAGGTTCAATCCCTGATCCAGGAAGATCCCACATGCCAAGGAGCAACTAAGCCCATGGGCCACAGCTACTGAGCCTGTGCTCTAGAAACTGGGAGTCACAACTACTGAAACCCCATGTCCTAGAGCCTATGNGGTAAAGAATCTACCTGCCAATGCAGGAGACACAGGTTCAATCCCTGATCCAGGAAGATCCCACATGCCAAGGAGCAACTAAGCCCATGGGCCACAGCTACTGAGCCTGTGCTCTAGAAACTGGGAGTCACAACTACTGAAACCCCATGTCCTAGAGCCTGTGTTCCATCACAAGAGAAGCCTCCCCAGTGAGAAACCCGTGCACCACATCTAGAGAAGAGCCTCCACTCTCCACAGCTAAAGAAAAGTCTGCACAGCAATGAGTACCCGGGCATGTGTGCTCAGCCGCTCAGTCGGGTCCGACTCTTTGCGACCCCATGGACTGTAGTCCACCAGGCTCCTCTGTCTATGGGGTTCTCCAGGCAAGAATACTGGAGTGGTTTGCCATTTCTTCCTCCAGGGGATCTTTCTGACCCAGGGACTGAATCCACGTCTCCTGCATTGTAAATGAATTCTCTCCCATTGAGCCACCTGGGAAGCCCAATAAATACCCAGCACAGCCAAAATAAAATAAATTTTTAAAAATTACCAAAGAAGATGATTAATTTTCAAGTTTATTTTTCCAAAACATTTTGAAAAACAAACAAACAAACAAATCAATCTTCCCCCTGCCAAAAAAGAAAAAAAGAGAGAAAAAAAGAAAAGAAAAGAGAAACCAGCATACATAGCACTGCTAATAATAACCTGCACAGGCCAAGTTTTTCTTAGGAATAACTGCTAAGATAAAATCATGCAAACTGACAGATGTAGAGACTAAAGCACAAAGCAACATTTAACATAACTACTTGGTAAGCAAGTACAGTAAGTGATTTGCAAAAATGCCACTTTTAGTATAAATCAGATCACCATCTGCAAGATGTCTAACGCCATCATTATGAGGACCAAAAAGTGTCTTATCAGACCACACTTTAAAATACTTAGTTCAACAAAGTGTAGAGAGAAAGATTGACTAATATTTACTTAGGAGATGTTCTAGGGCTGCTATGTGTCAGGCAGTTTTAGGTTAAACATTTTAAACATTTTAGATCTTTAATCACTTGATCCCCACCCCAGATCCACAAAGTTCATCATTACTCCCATTCTCATCCAAGGACATGCAGCTATGAGCGATTTGAACATTGCTCTGCCAGACCCCAAAGCTGATACCGTACTTGGGAAGGTAAAACAGAAATGCCCAAGTTTCACATTTGCTGTTTGAAGTTTCCAAAGTTACTGTCTCTTTTGAAATGGCACTGTGGCACTTGCTCCAGAGCCAGACCCTGAGACTGGGCTCAGAAAGCCCACTAGGAGTTGAAAGCAAAGGACTGCCCCAAACCTTGGCCTCAGGGGCACGCAGGCCCTGAGGTGACTTCCTGAGTTGATGTGAGAGTGAAGGTGGATGATTACTGAGACATTCATTACCACACAAACCTCATGTTAAATGACTTTGACTCTCCCTTAAGACAAGACAATGAAACATGACATCTGCAAGTTCTGATGCATTCTGCTCTGAATTCTGTTTTATTCTGTATATTGCCCATTTAAATTATTGTTCTTGGAAGGGGGTTTCAGGATGGGGGACACACGTACACCCATGGCTGATTCATGTCAATATATGGCAAAAACCACTACAATATTGTAAAGGAATTAGCCTCCAATTAAAATAAATGAATCAATTTATAAATAAATAAATAAATAAATGACTATGTTCTATGCTTAGTTGCTCAGTCATGTCAGACTCTTGCAACCCCATAGACTGTAGCCTGCCAGGCTCCTCTGTCCATGGGATTCTCCAAGGCAAGAATACTGGAGTGGGTTGCCATTGCCTTCTCAACTCAGCTATGAGGGAAGCCTAAATTACTATAGGTCAAGATAAAAATCCAGAATCAGATATTTCACAGAGAAATAGGCAGCACCATCTCACGGTCAGGACATAAATATGAATATTGGTAGATCTGGCTCCTTTCTCTGATTCTTCATTAGGCACCATTCATTCTTCTTCATTTAAAATTACAGTGTGAACTTTTCCCAATCTCATTAAACATTTTTTGAAAACATGATTTTAATGGCTGTGTAAGAGTACTTCCTCCTAAAGTTTTTTTTTATATATATATAATTTATACAAACTGCTTTGTCAATGGAAATTTAGGTTATTTCTAAAGTTTTTGATGTTACCAATGCTATTAAAATGAAAGTGACTACTGCTTTGATAGGCATCTCTAATGATTTCCTTAGAATGGATTCCTAGAAGTAATATTAATGACCTAAAGGTGACAAGCATTTTAAAGTCTCAATTCAAGTTGTCAAATTACTTTCCAAAATGGTTGTGGTACTTTCCACTCCAGCACTGTTTGAGAGCATCTGTCTCATCAAATTAAGCATTATGTGTTCCCAAATTAGTAGAGAGGAAAGGAGGGAGGGAGAGTTGGAGGGAAGACACAGAGAAAGAAAAAGATAAAGAGAGGAAGGAAGGAAGGCAGAAAGGAAGAAAAGGAGAGGTAGGGGGTTATTTCTTTGATTACTGCTGCTGCTGCTGCTAAGTCACTTCAGTCGTGTCCGACTCTGTGTGACCCCATAGACGGCAGCCCACCAGGCTCCCCCGTCCCTGGGATTCTCCAGGCAAGAACACTGGAGTGGGTTGCCATTTCCTTCTCCAATTACTAGCTAAGCAAAAAATTTTTCATCTTTATTTTCTCTAGCTTTTAATTCTTTGGTGAGCATCACAGACAAAACCAGATCTAAAAATGATGGGAGTATAACATGAAGCAAGTCAACAGCTGCAGAAAAAAATCAAATAATTTCTCAAAACAGGGAAACGAGGGACCTAACTGCTGAAAGGAAACACTTAAGCGGGGGAAAAAATCCCACTTGCAGAGTACTGGGGTTAAAAATACCTTAAACTGTCTACCTCATTTTAGTCTGAGAGAGAAGCGCTGTCTCTTCTTGCCGCAGAGCATTAGTGACTTGAAGTACTCCTTTGTTTTTCCTTTTCAGTGCTTTCCCCCTTCTTTTTCTTGCACATAATTGCTACATACTTGTCTCTTATTTCCTCTTTCTTAGGAATAATGACTACTGCCGACTCAAACATTACAAAGACGGACATACCCAAATGATAGAGAACAGGTATTTATGTTCTATAATAAAACCAGGAAACAGAGAAAAATGAAAGTCTAAGACAGATTCACTCCTAATACATTTGATCAAAGTAAAAACATAAAATTTATCTTTATTCTCAACAGATTTTTTAAAAAATAGAGCATGTCCTAGCTGTGGAAAATTTATAAAGACTTTTATAATCATAATTTTTAAATGGCTAAAAATTTTCATTGGCTCTAAGACTTGACATCTGACTAGCAGAAAATATTTATAGGATTTTGACAAGACTCCCAGTTGTTGATTTTCACAACTTCATAGGGTCTTATTATTCTGCCCATTTTTACATATAACAATTACTCGACTTGCTCATCCAAAGTCACACAGCTAGAAAGGTGCAACTGGCTCTGAAGGCTGCGTGCTTCATCACTGTTCTACGGGCATCTTCTACTGGAGGGACTACACAGCAGCCCTCACCCAGAGTCTCTGGTCGGATCATTTCTTTCCATCTGTGCTCATTAGTTTACGTATGGCCTCTGGCTGCTTCCATGCTACTAAAGCAGAGCTGAACATTTGTTACAGACTCTATGACCTGCAAAGCTGAAAATTCGCACTATTTGGCCCTTGGCAGAAACAGTTTGCTGACCCCTGGCCTACATTAAATAAAAAGTGTTTCTCTGGTATTTTCTATTGATGTATCCCTTAATGGCAGAAGAAAATGAAGTGGAGTCATGAAGCCCAATTTGAGAAGCATACATTTAAACAACCATTTGCCCCTTTACATCCTGCTTGGGGAGTCATCAGTGTTCCAACAATGCTGCCATTCCTCCAAACTTTTTAAAAATTGTAATTGTAGCTTGATATACTTTCTTTTCAGCAATATCAACTCTGGTAGATGTCAGTACTTTGAAGGTAGATTTTATCTTTGGTAACACGTAAAATTTTGTATGGCCCAAACTAGTGCCTTAGTTAGCTAGTCAAACTGTTATTTTTGGATTTTATCACAGATAAACTATGATTACCAGTTCATAGATAAAGTATGAAGCTGGTTCTTTTATATGACCTGTGCACCGAATCAGATATCAAATATTATTTTGCTTGTGTTAACTTGTCTAGGCTACAATCTCCAGTCATTTAATCAAACACCAATCTAAGTATTGCTATAAAGGTATTTTGTAGATGTGATTAAAGTACACAGTTAACTTTAAGAAGATTGTCCTAGATAATCTAGATGGACTTGATTCAATCAGCAGGTAGAACTGAAGTCTCCCTTGACAAGAAATTCTGCCAGTGGATAGCAGTTCCAGCCTGTCCTGAGAAGTTTGGACTCACCTAGGCAGCCTATAATCATGTAAGCCAGCTCCCTGCTTCTCCCTTTCTCTCTCCTCACTCCCACGCCTGCATTATTGTGTATACACACAAACACACACACACACACAGAGAAGAATCTCCCAATGGTTCTGTTTACTAGTAGAACACTGATATATCAAGTATGAACATATTTCAAAAATAACTTTAGTTCTCTCTTCATACTTCGCATTTTAGACAAACCAATACCTTGGATAAATATAGCCACCTAGAAATGAAACTCATTACTTTATACTCAAATTACTATATTATCACTCCTATTACATCTGAATTCTTCACTTCCCTCTGGCAAACCACAAATTCTAAAAGAGTAAAATTAAGCTAAACAAAACCTACTCGAGAGTATAAAGTATTGAATTTTCATGTAAAGTATAAAAGTCTTAAATAAACTATACTAGTAAGAAGATATATAAAATTATTAAAACTTCTGCTACAGGTTATGCACAATCACACTGAAAACAGTTACTATGAAAACGCCATAGTATAAACAAAATTTTAATTCACTAAAAGTCTAACAAACTGTAGACAGAGGCCCAAACATTTCCTGCATTCAAAACATCAAAAAAGATGAATACTTTGAGAAACATTCCAAACCAAAGCACTCAAGGCTGCCATATATACATTACTATTCTGGCCTTTAGTTCAGTTCAGTTCAGTCGCTCAGTCGTGTCTGACTGTTTGCGACCCCATGAATCACAGCACGCCAGGCCTCCCTGTCCATCACCAACTCCCTGAATCTACTCAAACTCACGTTCATCGAGTCAGTGATGCCATCCAGCCATCTCAT